>OV049924.1:155541777-156141777 GCA_920104205.1 Eupeodes latifasciatus
ATGATGATGATGATGATGATGATGATGATGATGATGATGATGATGATGATGATGATGATGATGATGATGATGATGATGATGATGATGATGATGATGATGATGATGATGATGATGATGATGATGATGATGATGATGATGATGATGATGATGATGATGATGATGATGATGATGATGATGATGATGATGATGATGATGATGATGATGATGATGATGATGATGATGATGATGATGATGATGATGATGATGATGATGATGATGATGATGATGATGATGATGATGATGATGATGATGATGATGATGATGATGATGATGATGATGATGATGATGATGATGATGATGATGATGATGATGATGATGATGATGATGATGATGATGATGATGATGATGATGATGATGATGATGATGATGATGATGATGATGATGATGATGATGATGATGATGATGATGATGATGATGATGATGATGATGATGATGATGATGATGATGATGATGATGATGATGATGATGATGATGATGATGATGATGATGATGATGATGATGATGATGATGATGATGATGATGATGATGATGATGATGATGATGATGATGATGATGATGATGATGATGATGATGATGATGATGATGATGATGATGATGATGATGATGATGATGATGATGATGATGATGATGATGATGATGATGATGATGATGATGATGATGATGATGATGATGATGATGATGATGATGATGATGATGATGATGATGATGATGATGATGATGATGATGATGATGATGATGATGATGATGATGATGATGATGATGATGATGATGATGATGATGATGATGATGATGATGATGATGATGATGATGATGATGATGATGATGATGATGATGATGATGATGATGATGATGATGATGATGATGATGATGATGATGATGATGATGATGATGATGATGATGATGATGATGATGATGATGATGATGATGATGATGATGATGATGATGATGATGATGATGATGATGATGATGATGATGATGATGATGATGATGATGATGATGATGATGATGATGATGATGATGATGATGATGATGATGATGATGATGATGATGATGATGATGATGATGATGATGATGATGATGATGATGATGATGATGATGATGATGATGATGATGATGATGATGATGATGATGATGATGATGATGATGATGATGATGATGATGATGATGATGATGATGATGATGATGATGATGATGATGATGATGATGATGATGATGATGATGATGATGATGATGATGATGATGATGATGTGATGATGATGATGATGATGATGATGATGATGATGATGATGATGATGATGATGATGATGATGATGATGATGATGATGATGATGATGATGATGATGATGATGATGATGATGATGATGATGATGATGATGATGATGATGATGATGATGATGATGATGATGATGATGATGATGATGATGATGATGATGATGATGATGATGATGATGATGATGATGATGATGATGATGATGATGATGATGATGATGATGATGATGATGATGATGATGATGATGATGATGATGATGATGATGATGATGATGATGATGATGATGATGATGATGATGATGATGATGATGATGATGATGATGATGATGATGATGATGATGATGATGATGATGATGATGATGATGATGATGATGATGATGATGATGATGATGATGATGATGATGATGATGATGATGATGATGATGATGATGATGATGATGATGATGATGATGATGATGATGATGATGATGATGATGATGATGATGATGATGATGATGATGATGATGATGATGATGATGATGATGATGATGATGATGATGATGATGATGATGATGATGATGATGATGATGATGATGATGATGATTGATGATGATGATGATGATGATGATGATGATGATGATGATGATGATGATGATGATGATGATGATGATGATGATGATGATGATGATGATGATGATGATGATGATGATGATGATGATGATGATGATGATGATGATGATGATGATGATGATGATGATGATGATGATGATGATGATGATGATGATGATGATGATGATGATGATGATGATGATGATGATGATGATGATGATGATGATGATGATGATGATGATGATGATGATGATGATGATGATGATGATGATGATGATGATGATGATGATGATGATGATGATGATGATGATGATGATGATGATGATGATGATGATGATGATGATGATGATGATGATGATGATGATGATGATGATGATGATGATGATGATGATGATGATGATGATGATGATGATGATGATGATGATGATGATGATGATGATGATGATGATGATGATGATGATGATGATGATGATGATGATGATGATGATGATGATGATGATGATGATGATGATGATGATGATGATGATGATGATGATGATGATGATGATGATGATGATGATGATGATGATGATGATGATGATGATGATGATGATGATGATGATGATGATGATGATGATGATGATGATGATGATGATGATGATGATGATGATGATGATGATGATGATGATGATGATGATGATGATGATGATGATGATGATGATGATGATGATGATGATGATGATGATGATGATGATGATGATGATGATGATGATGATGATGATGATGATGATGATGATGATGATGATGATGATGATGATGATGATGATGATGATGATGATGATGATGATGATGATGATGATGATGATGATGATGATGATGATGATGATGATGATGATGATGATGATGATGATGATGATGATGATGATGATGATGATGATGATGATGATGATGATGATGATGATGATGATGATGATGATGATGATGATGATGATGATGATGATGATGATGATGATGATGATGATGATGATGATGATGATGATGATGATGATGATGATGATGATGATGATGATGATGATGATGATGATGATGATGATGATGATGATGATGATGATGATGATGATGATGATGATGATGATGATGATGATGATGATGATGATGATGATGATGATGATGATGATGATGATGATGATGATGATGATGATGATGATGATGATGATGATGATGATGATGATGATGATGATGATGATGATGATGATGATGATGATGATGATGATGATGATGATGATGATGATGATGATGATGATGATGATGATGATGATGATGATGATGATGATGATGATGATGATGATGATGATGATGATGATGATGATGATGATGATGATGATGATGATGATGATGATGATGATGATGATGATGATGATGATGATGATGATGATGATGATGATGATGATGATGATGATGATGATGATGATGATGATGATGATGATGATGATGATGATGATGATGATGATGATGATGATGATGATGATGATGATGATGATGATGATGATGATGATGATGATGATGATGATGATGATGATGATGATGATGATGATGATGATGATGATGATGATGATGATGATGATGATGATGATGATGATGATGATGATGATGATGATGATGATGATGATGATGATGATGATGATGATGATGATGATGATGATGATGATGATGATGATGATGATGATGATGATGATGATGATGATGATGATGATGATGATGATGATGATGATGATGATGATGATGATGATGATGATGATGATGATGATGATGATGATGATGATGATGATGATGATGATGATGATGATGATGATGATGATGATGATGATGATGATGATGATGATGATGATGATGATGATGATGATGATGATGATGATGATGATGATGATGATGATGATGATGATGATGATGATGATGATGATGATGATGATGATGATGATGATGATGATGATGATGATGATGATGATGATGATGATGATGATGATGATGATGATGATGATGATGATGATGATGATGATGATGATGATGATGATGATGATGATGATGATGATGATGATGATGATGATGATGATGATGATGATGATGATGATGATGATGATGATGATGATGATGATGATGATGATGATGATGATGATGATGATGATGATGATGATGATGATGATGATGATGATGATGATGATGATGATGATGATGATGATGATGATGATGATGATGATGATGATGATGATGATGATGATGATGATGATGATGATGATGATGATGATGATGATGATGATGATGATGATGATGATGATGATGATGATGATGATGATGATGATGATGATGATGATGATGATGATGATGATGATGATGATGATGATGATGATGAAGAAGATTAAAATGTCTTTACTCAAATTAAATGTTAATTAATTAATTTCAAATGTTTTAAATTCGTTGATTAAACTGTGAAAAAGGACGACAAAATGTCGCTACAATGTCTTTTTAATTAATTAATTTAAACTTTCAAACAATCAATATAGGCGTTTCGTTGTAAAAAAGGGCTCGCGAAGGACAAAATTGTTCTGAGTTAAAATCGAAAAGTAAGTTAAATTTTTAATTACAATTCTAAATGGAAAAATGAAAATTGAATATAATGAAACACACTCTTTGTTCGTTTTAATAGAAGTAATAAGTCTTTTATTCGTGACCTTTTTGTCACCTTTGCTTTCTTTACATTATTTACAAAACATATCCATACATATAATTAGATGACATAAAATATTTAACCAAATACATCAGGTAGCGTTCTAAGCTATTTCTGGCGGCAGCATCCAACAGAGTAATACACTTGTTTTAAAACATCGTGGTGATGAGATAGTGCAAACATCACTTTCTTTAAAAAGTGAGTGTCTACTGTCTATTACTACTCTTAAATACTTGTAGTTGCTTACTAATTGATGCATTCTTTTAACGTTTTAAGGCATTCATCATTCTGTAAAAAAATCTTTCGGTCAAAAGAACGGCAAGAAATATGGCGTAGTTTGCTGTCCCTGTCGCTCTACTTTTGTAGCTTTCCTGTTGAAAAACCCTGTATATGTGACTTGGGTGTTTCCTTTTTTGAAAACCGTTGTTTACTTAAAATGTGTAGCTTGATACTGTAAAACATCGACATTTTTGGTTTCGATATTATTAGAAGAGAACAAGTACATTATCTCGAAAAATAAAGTGCACGACTTCGTTCTTGGAAAATCTTAAAACAAAATAACGGTTTCTATGTAGGGTTACACTCAGATCAATAAAAAAATATATTTTCTCATTGAAAGAAGCCAAGTTTACAAAAACAATGTTAAGAAAATTTAATGAAATTCTATCGGATTGTTTTTCAGTCTTATAAAAATGAAACCAAAACGACTACTGCAAATCTGCTTTAAACCTTAATTAGCAAGTTTGAACTTAATCGACCAAATGGGTTGGCCAGTAGAAGCGAGACAGACGGACGGGCCAACTTTTTTCGACGCCTCTACCATCGATATACATATCATGTTTGATCAAAATTACGAGTTCGAAACTTTTACGAATACAATATTTGCCATATAGTTTCTATGACAGTAAAATAAAATAAATTATGCAATGGAATAGAAATAAATAAAAATAAGTTAAAGTTATTATTTGTGAACCATGTCAGGTGGGCAAATGTAAAGAACTTTCGATTTCAGCTTATCTCTGATAATATTTAATTTAATTTAATTTAATTTAATTTTTGAAAGTTTGAAAACAAAAAATGAACGTGACCAGCTCTCGTTAATGTAGTATCCGTAGTGAGTAAGTCAGTAGGTATCATGCCAGAGGTCTGGGTTCAATCAATGTCTGTCCAACCTTAAAATTTTTTCATATAAACTGCCTTCAGTGAGAAATTAAAAAATTCTCAAAGAGCAATTTTTGTCATGAAAAGTGCTTCTTAAATTTGATGTTCAGATTCAGCATAATAACGGTAGGTCCCCTCTGTTACTGACATTATTGCCACACAATAATTTTTTGCAAAAAAAACTGTCAATTCGATTTTCCTCAAAAGTTTACCAAATATTGAAAACAATATTTCTTATATAAGATACAATTAGTTTGAAGCCATAATATCAAATTTTATAAAAGATAATTGATCCCCGAAAATCAATTTTTTACCAACTTTTAGTTATGTTTTGTTTAGGTTTTTATTTTTTGTAAAAAACCGAAAATCAATTTTTACCAACTTTTAGTTATGTTTTGTTTAGGTTTTTATTTTTTGTAAAAAACTGTCAATTTGAATTTTCTCAAAATTGTATCAAATGTTGAAAACAATTTTTGTTATAAGATACAATTACTTTGAGACCAATACCTAAAGTTTTTGAAAGATACTTTTATCGAAAATCAATCTTTACCAACTTTTAGTATAGTGATTTTTTTAGGTATTTATTTTATATAAAAAAAAACTGTCAACTCGATCTTTTTCAAAATTTTATCAGATGTCAAAAACGTCATTCCTCGTTACATAAAATTGTTTTGGAGAAAAAACATTTTTTTGTTCGTAAAATTTTCAAGGTGACAAATATTTTATTTCAGTTTTTTTGATTTATAAAAAAAAAACGATAATTGGATTTTTTTTCCAAAAAAATATATGTACATATACCTAATATATCTAATATAAAAATAAATCTAACAAACATTTTACAACTTAATATAAATAAAATATGCACAAAAGACCGCAATCCATTTATCTTATACATTTAAAGCACTTGTTCAATACGTTTTGCTGAAGTCAATTTTTGATCTTATGTCGGGTGATTTTTTTGAGGTTAGGATTTTCATGCATTAGTATTTGACAGATCACGCGGGATTTCAGACATGGTGTCAAAGAGAAAGATGCTCAGTATGCTTTGACATTTCATCATGAATAGACTTACTAACGAGCAACGCTTGAAAATCATTGAATTTTATTACCAAAATCAGTGTTCGGTTCGAAATGTGTTTCGCGCTTTACGTCCGATTTATGGTCTACATAATCGACCAAGTGAGCAAACAATTAATGCGATTGTGACCAAGTTTCGCACTCAGTTTACTTTATTGGACATTAAACCAACCACACGAATGCGTACAGTGCGTACAGAAGAGAATATTGCGTCTGTTTCTGAGAGTGTTGCTGAAGACCGTGAAATGTCGATTCGTCGCCGTTTGCAGCAATTGGGTTTGTGTTATTCGACCACATGGAAGATTTTACGCAAAGATCTTGGTGTAAAACCGTATAAAATACAGCTCGTGCAAGAAGTGAAGCCGAACGATCTGCCACAACGTCGAATTTTCAGTGAATGGGCCCTAGAAAAGTTGGCAGAAAATCCGCTTTTTTATCGACAAATTTTGTTCAGCGATGAGGCTCATTTCTGGTTGAATGGCTACGTAAATAAGCAAAATTGCCGCATTTGGAGTGAAGAGCAACCAGAAGCCGTTCAAGAACTGCCCATGCATCCCGAAAAATGCACTGTTTGGTGTGGTTTGTACGCTGGTGGAATCATTGGACCGTATTTTTTCAAAGATGCTGTTGGACGCAACGTTACGGTGAATGGCGATCGCTATCGTTCAATGCTAACAAACTTTTTGTTGCCAAAAATGGAAGAACTGAACTTGGTTGACATGTGGTTTCAACAAGATGGCGCTACATGCCACACAGCTCGCGATTCTATGGCCATTTTGAGGGAAAACTTCGGAGAACAATTCATCTCAAGGAATGGACCGGTAAGTTGGCCACCAAGATCATGCGATTTGACGCCTTTAGACTATTTTTTGTGGGTCTACGTCAAGTCTAAAGTCTACACAAATAAGCCAGCAACTATTCCAGCTTTGGAAGACAACATTTCCGAAGAAATTCGGGCTATTCCGGCCGAAATGCTCGAAAAAGTTACCCAAAATTGGACTTTCCGAATGGACCACCTAATACGCAGCCGCGGTCAACATTTAAATGAAATTATCTTCAAAAAGTAAATGTCATGGACCAATCTAACGTTTCAAATAAAGAATCGATGAGATTTTGCAAATTTTATGCGTTTTTTTTTTTTAAAAAGTTCTCTAGCTCTTAAAAAATTACCCAATAGATAATTTAGAGAAGTCTATCGACTAGTTCCATACTAAACGGATGTGTTTTGTTATCTCTTTCCTTAAATTCTGTTAAAGATGAATTCTAAATGCTTTAAATGCTTCAAAATAGTTTCGGAAAATTTTTTTCCAACGTGTGATATGTGTGGCAAAAACTCACATTTGGATTGTTGTAATATCAACAAAAAAGATTAAAAAACTATAAGATCTTATAAAAATTTGTTCTTTAAGTGTGATAAGTGTATGAAAATCCCACTTCAAATATGTATAAATAAAAAGAGAGAACTCTCAGAGTATTTGTTTGAAAACGCTCCCATAAACTTTACATATAAGAGTGCAGTTGCAAAGTCAGCAATTACTAATATACACCAAAATTAAACTCGAGTCGCCAAATACGTGATACCACTCGTGCTCAGAGAATCCCGAAAGAAAGTGTTAGTAATAAACGGCTTGGAATTCCATAATGCAAAAATAGTGTCTAGTGCTGAATATTCGACCCCTAAAACAAAGTCATCTACGTCTCCTAACACCAAGAGAAATACTACTGATGATGTTGTAAAGGTAATCGAATCAGTTAAAAATTATGCTCTCACTTCCAATGCTGAACAAATTATTGCTGTTGATGATGCTGCCGATGCTGCTGATAAACAATTTATTGCTGAACTTGTTGCTGTTGCCGCTGATGATGCTGGTGATGTTGACCAAAATGTAGCTGAGCTTAATTCTGTTGCAGATACCTCTACATTTGTTGACAACGTCAATGCTGCTGGTAATGCTGAGGTATCAGATACATTAAATGTTGCTGAAGGCAAATATAATAACAACATAAGTGTTGGTCATGGTGCTGATGATATTAATACTATTGTTGCTGGAGTTTTAAAAGATGCTTTTGCTTTTTTGCTTTTTTTGGTACGGATAAAATTGCATCCTCTGGTGAGGGTAGCAGAAAACCTAAACAGAAACATGTGATAGGCTGCGATTTTGATGCTGTAAATGATCTTTCATCAGTACCGAAGCTACGTTTTGTGCACATCTCTCGACTAAAGAACACAGTTACCGAATCAGACGTCATTAATTTTGTAGCATGCAAGCTTAACTTGCCAAAAACTAGCTTTATATGCTCAAAATTAGTCAAAAAGGATATAGATACTACAAGTCTTTATTTTTTAAATTTCAAACTTGGTGTTCCTGCTGCATCTAATAAGAGGAAGCATTGATGCTGAAACACGTGGAATCGCCCACGCATGTGAAATCATATTTATTCTTCTACCTTAACACTGGTGGACTTCGAACAAAACTTAAAGAAACCTTAATCTTCGCAACAATATGACATCATTGCTTTCTCAGAAACTTGGTTGAATGAAAATCATCATACTTCCGAGCTTTTTAATAACGAGGATTATAATGTTTTCCGTAAAGATCGATGTCCCAACAAATCAGGTTTTGACAGAGGTGGAGGTGTTTTGATAGCAGTCAGATCATCCTTTTCTTGTATTGAGATTGGTTTGTTATCAACAAGTATTAATGTATGTAAGTCATGATACTGATCAACTTATAGTTTGTGTTAACTTAGATAAGATTCATGATTTATTTATTATTTTAAGTTATATTCCTCCAAATAGCTCCTTGTAATTGTATAAATTGCATATAAATAACTGCTGCAAAGTGCTTGAAAATTTAAAAATTAATCAGCATATACTTATTTTAGGAGATTTTAACTTGCCATTTTTAAAATGGATTTATGACAAGGAATTTCAATGTTTATTGCCTTTTAATGTTAGGTACGATTGGGAAATTGAAGTTTTTGATAGATTAGCTGAGTTTGATCTTAAGCAGATTAATAGCTTTTCGAATAATCTCGATCGCATCCTTGATTTAATTTTTATCGACAAGGAACTTTGTGCTGAGATAAATGTTATCTCTTCAATTCCACTATCCCAATCCCCCCATCATTTTGCACTTGATTTAAACATCAAATTTTATAACTATTTTAAAAATTTAAACAGCCTAGAACATGAATATGGTTATGATTATATAAATGGTGATTATATGTCATTGTCAAATCACCTGTGTACTTTTGACTGGCTGTCTGTTTTAAGCAATTTAGAATTAAATAATGCTTATGAAAAGTTTACTTCCAAGTTAAAAGAGGCAATTAATTTTTATGTTCCAAATATTCGCTTAAAAAATCCAAATAAACCGCCATGGTTTAACAAGAAATCGATTAATTTAAATAACCGCAAAAATAAAGCATTTAAATTAATTCTAAAAATAATGAAACATTGTATCAAAAATATTGCTGTCTTCAAAAACAGTTCGATTATCACAGTAAATTTCTGTATAAGCATTACATTTTTAAAGTTGAAACAAGTCTTGAAAACAATTCCAAATATTTTTGGTGTTTTATAAACAACAAGAAAATGTCTATGGGTATTCCTAATACAATTCAGTATCTAGACGTTACATCATCTGATCTTTCAACCGTATGCAATTTGTTTGCCAAATATTTTCAATCCGTATATGTGGTTCCAAATCAAGACACAACATCTTTTCATAATAATTCTATAAATTCATTAAATTTTGGAAATTTGTATATCTCGGTAAACGAAGTTATAGAAGAGTTAAACATTCTGACTTTAGATAAAAAAAGCAGGATTTGATGGTTTTCCACCAATACTTTTTAAAAATACCGCACAGGCAATTGCTTTGCCACTAAGCATTATATTCAACCGGTCAATTGAGTCAGGCATATTTCTTAAAAGTTGGAAAAATTATTTTATATTTCCTATTTACAAAGCAGGTTCAAAAAATGATGTACAAAACAGTCGTCCAATTTGTAAAATATCAGCTATCCCAAAACTTTTCGAAAAGTTGATTTATAAGAAACTTATACTTTTATTAAAAGAAGTGATCTCTCAAATGCAACATGGTTTTGTAAGTGGTAGATCTACTAACACAAATCTTATAATTTTTTCTAATGGAGAAAGGTTTTCAGTGCGATGTGATCTATACTGATTTTGCCAAAGCATTCGATAGAGTTGATCATCATATCTTGCTTCGAAAGCTTCAGGGGTATGGTTGTCACTCTAATCTATTGAAATGGTTTGAGTCGTATCTAGTGATCGAACCCAATTCGTTCGTATTGGCAATAGGCTTTCTGATGCTATTATGGTTACATCCGGTGTCCCCCAAGGAAGTCATCTGGGCCCTTTGTTGTTTCTTCTACTTGTCAATGATATTCCAGATGTTCTTGTTCATTCACAATGTCTTATGTTTGCTGACGATTTGAAAATGTACTGCATCGTAAGAAAATGTATCAGATTGTTTAAAGTTGCAAACAGACTTATTCAATTTATATGATTGGTGTGTAAACAATAAGCTATTTTTAAATGTATCTAAGTGTCAGAGTCTTACATTCTGTCGTCGTTCATCACCTTTATGTTTTGAATATTCTTTATGAAATACGACTCTTGTTAAAATTAAAGAAAAGAAAGATCTAGGTGTAATATTTGACACTAAGTTCAATTTTAATAGTCACATAGACTATCTTGTAGCCAAGTCAAGTGCTATATTAGGATTTATTAGAAGAATTTCGAAGGAATTTAAAGATCCCTTCACTCTTAAGAGCCTGTATTTCTCATACGTGAGGTCTATTTTGGAATATGGTTGTATACTATGGAATCCTTTTTATTCCACTCACTCACTCAAATAGACTAGAAAGAATTCAAAAATGCCTTTCTAGATACATGTTTTATCAATTACGTTGGAATATTCCTCGACCTTCATATGATGCCCGATGTTTGCTTTTTGGACTAAAAAAGTCTTGAAATTCGACGAAAATATTTTGATGCAATGTTTATTAGAGACTTAATAAATTCGAAAATTGATTGTCCTTTTTTGCTAAGTAAGGTTTGTTTTGATTGTCCGGGGTATACTTTAAGAGTGTTTGATACCTTCCGTGTTCCTCAACACAGAGTAAATTATGGCTTAAATGAGCCAATTTCCCGTTGTTTAAGACAGGCAAATTCAGTATGTAAAAATGAAAATGTAGATTTTTTCCAATGTTCTGGTAGAGATATTTTTAAGTCACATTTAATGTTTTTTTTTGAGCTATGGAGTTTAATAATTGTTATTGTTATAGTTTATTATTATTATTTGTAATTTTGTAATAAGTAGTCTATAAGAGCTGTGTACTCTACTTGATGAAATATATACGTGATTACAAAAAAAAATTTGAAAAGTCTCAAAAACCTGCAAACAAAATTATTATGGATCTGATTGTGTCCAGCACTGATATAAAAGTTGTAGGAACTATCTAATCGATCATTAAAGCCTCTTTTGCTTTTATTCTTCTCGAGAACACCTAAGTCTATTATAATTATGCAACACGACATAAAATCCAACATTACTATCCATTGTGTCTTGTCTACAAACAATAATTATTCTATCCAAAAACTCTTGTCTCTCTAATATCCACCAGCTGCAAACTTAGTCAATTAGTTTTGTGTGAATCCTTAAAACCATTTCACTCCTTCAACAACAACAGCAACAACATCAACCAACATTAAAAAAGCTCCTCTTTGTTTGATGTTTGTCATTGTCATTACCAAGTTCACTCCGCACAGCAAAGGAAAAACAAGAAAAAAGTTTCATCGAAAAAGTAAACCGAGCAAAAATTTCCATTTTAAAGCTCATCTGGTGATCTCGTATTACACACACCTCTCCTCACAAGAGTATCCTCTTGACGGTACCAACGTTCGGCGGCGGCGGCACTGAAAAATATTTTCAGAAAACCTCAACAATCATCCTATCATGGAACAAGTGTTTAACAATAGAATGCCAGCAGAGTTCTGGAAGATGTAAAACTAGGAGGATAAAGGAAAACAGAAAAAAGAAATTAGAAAACAAAACTAACAAAAACCACTACCATACCATCACACGCCATCATCGTTTCTATTTTCACAACTCAATAATTGCTTTTCGCGCTCTTCAATTTCCAGAAGCACAAGGACGACACGAAGCATCCTACTATCATCAAGCCAAGTACCACAATACTTGGTCTATATGTGTGCTGTGTGTTGTATTGGTCTCTAGTTGCATAAGCTGAAGCTGAAGCAGAAGTAGAAGTAGAACTAGATATTTATATAGGAATCCTTCAAGACGTTACCCATTCACAGAAAACAGGATCTCTGGTGCTATGGCTTCTGTTCTGTTTTGTTCGTTGCTAATTTTATGCGGAATTTCTGTAATTAAAACCGCCCTTCAATTGCCACCACCTATCCTCTTCAACAAAAACCACACCCTCTCCTCTAACTCTGACTCCTCTGACTCTGATGCTGCCAAGGACACATTACATTACAAGATGCATCCGAAGGATATGATGATGCACTCTCTCACTCCCATCATACTCCTTGTCCTTTTTAGAGCAGTGTATGTGATGTGTGTGTTGAAATTCCAACTCTTCTATTCACTTTTCTGCCAAGTGTTTGAAACACACTCTTTCTCTGCGGATCTTCCCTGTCAAATCGAAATGGGGTTACGGGATATTCTGCTATACTATAACATTGTGCGGAGTATCCTTATTTTTGTGTGTTGAATTACACAGGACGATGATGCGACAACATTTGTGTGAAATTTATAAATGGGCTTGTGTCACAAACATACAAAATGACGTTAAATTTTAAATTATATGTAATTAAATGAATTACACGAAGGTTAAAATTAAATTGCTAGGTCCTTACAAAAAGTAGACAAAAAATAATTCAACCACACTCAAAAAATAGTATATCCACGACAGCGGGAATGTTGAATGTCTCTACTTTTTTTTAATACCCATATAGCACTTTCCATCAGACAGGAGATTCCATTGAATTTTTGAAAGGAAACTTTTCGGTTGATTTCTTGGTGGTTTTTGAAGTTTCAAAAAGACGATTTTACTTTTGAAAAGAATCTCATTTAGGTACGTTCCGTTTTTACAACATACAGCACTATTAGATTGAAGCATTTTCCACCGTTAGCACAGTTATACTATCTCCATCAGATAATTTTTGTCTTTCTTTCTGTTTTGCTCTTCCTTGCTGTAAAAGGATCCTATCTAAATTGCTTGATATGTCCATGAAGTTGTTAGCTAAGCGTTTTTTACTCATTATCAAAAATGTTCTCGTAAAGCAGATCAAAAGAACTACAAGGTTTTTGTTTGATAAAAACTAAGCAACAACATTCGTATTATTGAGTATCTTCAAAACTATAGTTTTATGGAAATATTAGTTTGAAAGAGTTTTGAGATTTAAAAAGGATTCATGGAGATGAATTAGGTGCAGAATGTTTACGTTTTTGTTAGTTTGATGAATTCAAATAATATGATTTTTATACACAGACAAAATAAAATTAAAGCTAAGTAGATATTCGAATAAAGGGCGGATCCAGTCTTTTAATCAGGGGTTAACATAAACACTAGTTTTTAAAAACAGATTAAAATGTTCTTTAATGTTCTGTAAAAAATTTATATAACATATTGTGTATCTTAACGTTACATATACCTGGGTACATATTATTTCAAGGGCTAAAGTGACACCTATAACAGCTAGGTTCTACATTTCACTCGAAATGAAATTAAAATCGATTCAAAGTATAAATTATATTTCTGAAATTCACTTTTGTCAATATCGATTTAATTTTTTAGAACTCAAAATCAAGTAAATTTCCGTATTCAAACTTCAATATTTGAGATTTTCAAGTGATTTAAATTCGACCACATTAGAGGAAATTTTTGAAATGCAGTAATATTTTCACTTAAAGGAAATAAACCTTAAGTATTTTTATATAATGCACTTTATTCGCGAGAAGTTGGATTTTCTAACTTTTTTTTAAAAAAAGGCATAAAGCATTTCAAAGGATTTTCAAACATACCAAATGTCTTCTCTATACCAAAAATAACGTTCTTTTAAAAACTATACTTCAATACCAGAGTCCTTCGCAACCTGTGTTTGGAAATGTGCATCAATAATGTGCAAATAAAAGAACGCCAATATTTTATAATTATTTTGTGAAAAGAACAAAATTATTTATTGACTGATGTGATATATGTATGTCAGCTGCTTAAATTTCACTTGAAGTGATTTCAAAAATTATTTCAAGTTAAGAAAACGATTGAATGATAGAATAATGAAAACAATTTCACTTGATTTTCAATTAAGATTTCGATGTCATTTCACTCGATATTGGGAACCTAGCTGTAATACTAAGATTATTTTAGAACACTGTTGTCTAAATATGCCATATTTAAGACCTAAATTACAATAATTTAGAGGGTTTTTGAAGCATTTCACGCAGAAAAGGAAACAAGTGCATTTAAGTATATACATTTTCTAATGATTTAATAAAAACAAATTAATGTAAGCAAATAAGTTAAGAAGAAACTTTGATGTGACACTAACAAATTATCCGTTGAAGAATCTATTTTCACTTCAGTTCTCGAGAGATTCAAAGCTTTTATGTTAAATTAATAGATACTATAAAACGTTTATTATGTTTTTCAGTTAGCCATTAGTTTAACGAAAGTGTCTTTTTTGCTGTTTTTGGACATTTACATTCTTGAAATTCGTATTTAAATCTCAGTTCTAGAGCATCTAAAGCAAATTTTCTTCAAAAATTAGTTTTTTTAATTTTTTTAAGATCTTAAAAGTTTTAGTAGGAATTTAATAGAAATACAATTAAAAAAAAAACACACACACACACACAAAATAAGATGGAATTGAAGACGAGCTTTAGAAATTTAAAGGCAACTTACTATTAAATCGGCGATTTCTTATTCAAGGTTTCTTATTAAGAAATTAAATATTTGCTCTTTCTCTCAGAAGAGATCTTTTGAAAATAATTTAAAGTACGAGTATTACTAAAGTTTTTCCAAATTCTAAGTTGTGTGAAAACTAAGATCTAAGTTGTTTTTGACAGCAAACCACTTTTTGGCGAATATCGTTAAATTACTAATAAATCTTTAGATGACATTTTTTCTTATCCAACTTAACTGTCAAAGCTTTATGGCTCATACGACACCTCCCTCCCTGGATCGTGCATTGGTCAAAAGTTAATGAATTTCTACCGCGTGATTGGTATAGGTTTGGATTTCCGAATCATAGTATGGCCCAGTCCTCAGTTAAAAGTGGTACTTTAAGCAACAAGTTTAAAGCAGTAGAATATAAATTCTATTTTCATATATAAAAAATAAGTAATTAAAAATATAAGTGGGGTCATATCCATTAACGCAATACGATTTTAATACCACCCCTTTATTTTGCTATTATAAGTAGCAAGCAAACAAAGATTATATTAGCTATATATATCTATTAGCTATATATAAATTCTATAAATCAATAACTTAATATTTACAATTAGAAACAATTTAAATTTAACTAGTTAGAAAAATTACTGTAAAAAGTAAATTCTGTATGTATCGAACTGCATGACATTTACAACCTCAGCAGTCGATGCTTATAGAAATAAATAGAAGGTAAACAAAATTTATAAATATATAGTAAATAACTTAACGAAGGTAAGGCGTTCGTTCTGCGAACGAAAGCCATTAAACGTTGTATAGTTTTTGTTCAGTATTATTAGAAGTCGCAAGAAGGGCGGTCGCAGGATTATAAAATTGAATGAAGATGGATAGTGGGTTTTTGTATATTTTTCCACTCTAAAAGTTGTTGTGTCTTTCTTTTAATTCGGACGGTTTCTTTTTATAAATGGTAAGCTGGGCTACGATACACTGTAAATTCTGCTATGAAAGCAGGTTAGGTGAGGTTAGGGTTAGGTTAAAGTGGCTGTCCGTTATTAAATAGGACACGTGATTAAATGGGCCAGTATAATGGCCAATTGTGATCCTACATGAATCTTGAGGCTTTCTCCTAAGCTCAATGAAACCAGTTTGAGTCCCTTACGAAACGTGAGAGGCTGATTATGCTAATATGATTTAGATCGTTTAGGTCATTATAGAAGAATTCTCCTAGGTAATTCTTGCGTGAAGAACTGTTTCCTCGTCCATACAGCTTCTGCAAAAGTCATTTGAGAATACGTCTAGCCGCTTGGCGTGATTTCCTATTAGACAGTGCCCGGTTATGACACCTATTATCGAGCTTATATGCGATCTGCTTAAAGTTAGCAAGCACCTTGATCGCTTTAAATCTAGTGCAGGCCAGACGTTTTTCGTGACCTGACACATGGTGATGCTGTTCCACCTGGTGTTTGTCTTCTTTATAGCGTCCTGCATTAGCAATAGTTTACAAGTAGCGATTCGTATGCCAGCATTTGCCAAACGTGGTAGAGTAAGTTGGACTGTATTATTTCTAGCGAGTTCATCTGCCTTACAGTTACCTGGAATGTATCTATGGCCTGGCACCCAGCAAAGGTGAATATTAAACTATTGTGCCATCTCCATTAGAGATGATCGATAGTTATAGACTGTTATATAGTTTGTAGAGAGTCCAGAGATTTTATAGCGGAATATCTGAGAAAATACGGATATCAGATGTTGATATCACGTTTTCTTTAAGCCAGGATAAGGATTCTTTTATCGCCAAAAGTTTCACCTCGAACACGCTACAATGATTGGGAAGGCGGAATGAGACTCAATTTTAGTCGTTCAGAGTACACACCTCCACCAACACCTTTTTTTTTGTTTTTGATCCATCTGTATAAAAGTGGATTGACTCGTCTTCCATCAGGAATGCCCTATCCTCCCAGAAAGATCTGGAAAGTAAAGAAATCTGGAAGTTTCTGTAGAATTGCAGTTGAGGGATGGTGTAGTCTGTGTGTTTTGGAATTGATTCTAAATACCTAAGAATTACGGAGTGGCCAATGTTGTTGTTAATCCACTGCGACGAATCTTTGAGGCGAATAGCAGAGCTTACAGCTATTTGTTTGCTAAATGTATCAACAGGTGTTAGGTAAAGTAGGGAGTTCAGTGCCGCAGATGGGTCGTGTGAAGCGATCCGCTTAAACATAGGCAAGCTGAACGTTGGACTTTATTTAATTTGTCGTGGTTTATAGCTTTCTCTAAAGCAGGCCACCATACTGCCGCACCGTACATTCAAATCAGTCTGATTACCGATGTACATAGCCAATGCGTGATTCTGGGTTGTAAGCCCCATTTATTACCAATAGCTTTTTTGCAAGAAAAGAGAGATACAGTAGCTTTTTTGACTCTTTCTTGTACATTGCGTTTCCAATTTAGTTTTTAGTCTAAAATAAGACCCAGGTACTTAGTCTCGTCTGAGAATTTTAATTGGATTCCTTATAGGGAGGGTTAACAAATGGAATTTTGTATTTCCTCAAAAATAGGACTAATTCGGTTTTGTGTGAGTTAACACCCATTCCACACCGATCAGCCCAAAGTATTAGTCTGTCTAAGGCATTTTGTAAGAATTCTTTTAAGGTGTTAGGATGCTTTCCTGAAACCGCTGTACCAACGTCATCCGGCAATCACTCCATCCAGAGTAGTTAGGATTTCATTCGCCACTAGGTTCCAAAGAAGAGGGGATAGAACACCACCTTGCGGTGTCCCTCTACAAACGAATCTTCTGGAAGGAGAGTTGCCCAGTTTTGAGTTAATTATTCTGCTAGTCAGCATTAAATGAATTAACTCCTCAAGCGAACTCTACGTTTAGAGATGTTTGTGCAGATGTGATTGCAGATGTGTCCACGTTGTTAAGAGTACCTTCGATGTGAAGGATATTAACCATAGTGAACTCTCTATGATGAAGGGAATATTCGATGGTGCGTACTAAGGTGTGTAACTCCGTTTCCACCGATTTAGTAGGTGTTTTGAGACGAAGACCGAAGTCTGGTATCAATACTTGCCCTTAAATAAATATCAATCAATCTTTCCAAGGTCTTAAGAAGGAATGATGATAGACTTATAGGTCGTAGATCTTTAAGATTGACTAGCGAGCATTTACCTGCTTTGGGTATAAAAACAACTTTAACTTCTATTCATTCCGAGGGAATACGGACCAGATAAAGACAGCTGGTAAAAATTACCTCAAGGATTGGTGCAATAATATCAGATTAAAGCAGAACATTCTAAAACTTTTTGTCAAAGATGCAAAAAGGCATGCCACATAAAATCGAAATGCAATGTACATAGAATCGAACCGATATATATCTGAACAGCAAAGGCAGGTGATTCCTTGGTGGCAAACCAAAGAGTCGACATTTTGTTTAAGACTTTCTTTAATGGAGATAATTCTAGAAAAAAAACTATTCAAAACGTCTTGCTTATTAAAAACCTTAAATTTATTTTGCTTTAAATTCGTCAGTTGACTAGCGAAGGCTACAAGATTAACATTAATGGTAAAAATATGTTCGCTGCTCGTCAAAATGGTCAACTGTATCAAGTCACTTTTTATGTTGAACGAAGTGTGTATGCTGGAATTGCTGGTGCGGGAAAATTTAGCAAAGTTTCGCAACCGTTATATGACATTTTGGTAAATCCATTTGAATGCCAGTGATATGAAGAAGATGATCAATCAAAAATTGGCAACTGGATTGGTATATATATATAAATAGTGCTAAAAGATTTTGTGAATCTTGTGTACTTGGTTAACAGAAGAGTTTACCACATCCACCACGAAAAGTTATCCCATGTTAACATATTTTGGTACTTATTCATACAGATGTTAGCTGCCCAATTAGTGAAGTGTAGTATAAAGCCAGGCTTGTTGAGCGCTTGGTTCACGCAATAAAAAGATTTTGTTTACATTGAAACAAAACCGTGGCATGATGGTTAGTGCGTTGGACTATCATGCCAGAGGTCTTGGGTTCAATCCCTGCCTGTGCCATCAAAAGTTTTATTCGCGGGTATTGCCTCTTGCGAGGAATTGAAAAATTCTCCAAGAGTAATTCTTGTCATGAAAAGTGCTTTCTCAAATTAGGCGTTCGGATTCGGCTTAAAACTGTAGGTCCCCTCTAATCCTGACAACATACTCGCACACAGGAATGGTTGAGAGTTGTAAGTCACTAGACCCTACTGCGCCACCCAATTACATTGAAACATATTAACCAACAGCCAAATTGACCAACTTCTATGTTTAAATGTCCATTGCTAACCAGTTTGTATTCGATATACATCAGATGGACGTTAAATGTGTTTTTTTTTTTAAATTAAAGCTTTAGAGAAGACATCTATGTAACACAATCAGAAGGTTTTGTGCAAGATAAATCAATGATTTGCAAATTAAACAAATCACTATATGGGGTGAAGCTAGCATAACGGATGTGAAATATAACTTCATTCGACAATCTAAAACAAATAAAGAGATCAAGCTTAAGTGCATCTCTACTAACAATGAAGTTGCTTATATGATGACAAAACGTCTTCCAAGATCCTTTGTCCTTGATATATTCCTATTGAGAATCGCAAATATATCGCACTAAAATGGATTTGCATTTCTTCTCTCCAGGTTTCAAAGATTCTTTAGCCTTGATACTATTTGCATCAGCTGGAACAATTGTAATGTATTTGCTAGAAACTTCGCCAAACCTTTTTCTTTCAGCAAAATTTGAATTCTGTACTTCCAGTTAGAAAAGTTTGCTTTTGTACATTATTTTATTTGTTTTATAATTTTAAAGAAACACGGATTCATTTTCGTTTTTTATTTAAATACAAACTTCCTTTAACGCAAACGAAAATTTAAATTGTACGATATGTATTGAATTTTTTCTTGGGCCCATGCCCATGTTTGATGAATTCAAATAATATAATTTTTATTTAGAGAAACAATTAAGAATAAACAAATATCAATTACATAAAATAAACTTCAATTTAATACATCTATCTTCTATCTATCTAATACTAGCCGACCCGTGCTCGCGTTGCTTCGCAAGTTGTAACCACGAACATTTTTTGAATATTAGTATTAGCATATAAAAAAATTTCTCAATGGGACTGAGCATATTTTCTACAATAATATTAATTTTAGTTTATAATCAAAAAACACTTCCTTACCGAAATTAACACTTTAGAAAAAAAAAACTTAAGTAAAATATTACGTAGTAAAGGCCAAGCCGCACGTGAAAACAAACAAAATACAAAACCATTCCAATTTTTTAGTTGAAAACAGAACGAAATTTTTGTCTATTTTCTTCTTCTTTTTCTTTATTCATACCTTGAAACGTTTTTTTGCAACGGTAAAAAAAAAACAAATTTGTGTTTTTAATGTTCTCATACACTATAGGTATGCATGTGTAAATATCCATAGACACATTTTTTTCTTCATCTGCTCATGTTCAGTGCAGTGCAACTGACTTAACCTACCTACATTTGTGTGCTCTTTTTATCGACTTCATTGTAAGTACCTTCTTTGAGTTATTTATAAAGAAAATTTTAACTTAATTTCAGTTTTATTGTTCGAGGAAGTGATACAAAATTGGTAATTCAAGCTATTATAATAGAACTTTTTTTATTTTTAAATTGGAAGAATTATAATCTATTTACTTCCTCGAACCAGAAAAATAAAAAAGATCTAATTTTTCTTTAGATAAATCGGCATTTCATATGCACGGCACTGTTTATTAATTTTTATTAAATGTCCATAGTAACTTAAAAAAAAGAGCCCACACTGCTCAGCTCAGCGATGTCAGATGTGACGATAGAATTAGAGAAACAAAAAATAATGTGTGTGTGTAGGTTAGTTGATGAACTATTTACTATACAATACAGAAAAACTGAATATGTAGGTAGGTAGGTAAGAGAAAAAACGTAACTATTAAATGGAACACATATTAAGAGAGAAAGAGCATGGGAAGAAAAGAAAATCAAAAATGTTGTAATGATAATGAAATGAAACAAAGCAGCGACCTCGCGATTGTGATAGAATCTAATTTCCTGGATAAAATAAATTCAAAAAGTTTATAATTTTATAATTTGTTTTTATTTATTTCTCAGGTTGTATGTTTAGCTTAGAAGTGATTTTAGGCTTAAAATTTGCGCAACAATATTGACTTTATGAAGCAATGCTAATCTTTGTCGATTATTGTATAGGTTTTAAGATATGAGTGGTTGTATAAGTCAACTTATGAAAAAAAAGTGGACAAAATATGTAAAATTAATAATATTTAAGTTTGACAAATAATTAATGAAAAAAAATTAAAGCCATAAACACTCTCATAACAATATAGAAAATAATAAAATATATTTCAAATAAATCGGTTGACTACTTTCTGAGATCATGCGTTACGAACTTTAAAATGGTTTCGCTTTTATATAATAGTATAGATATAAAATTCTCCTGTCACAGTGTTAGTTGCCATACTCCTCCGAAACGGCTTAACCAATTTCAATCAAATTTTGCATATACATTCGGTAGGTCTGAGAATAGGTTTTTATCTATTTTTATATTCCTAAGTGCTATATGGTTTAATTGCATCAACATCGTACACGGTGCAACGATCTTACGATAGTATTCAGTGACGCTATGTACAATGAAGCATTGATTGCTATTGAGGATCTGTGCATTATCATTGCCAACTTACCACTCAGTCATTTCGGTATGCATTCACCAAATCGAAATGCATCTGATTGAATATACACTGAATTGAATCGTAAACTACAATACAATGCTGTAGAAATGGCAGCGATTGTTGCTCGCAGTCGCAATGTCCCACTAATGAATGAAGACCAAAGAACCCTTTATGACCAAATCATGCTAGCAGTTTCGGCAGGACAAGGTGGATTTTTTTTTTTGGATGCACCAGGTGGAACTGGCAAAACATTCCTTATTTCGCTAATTCTTGCTGAAATACCATCAAATAATGGTATCGCATTGGCTGTTTCATCTTCTGGCATTGCGGCTACTTTATTGGATGGAGGCAGAACAGCTCATTCAGTATTTAAACTGCCACTAAATATTCAAAATAACCCAGACGCGGTGTGCAATATAAAAAAACAATCATTCATGGCCACAGTCCTGAAACAGTGTAAAATTATCATCTGGAATGAATGTTCTATGGCACACAAACATTCGCTTGACGCGTTGAACAGGGCATTGAAAGATATAAAAAACAACGAAAGACTATTTGGCGGCACTCTGTTACTTCTTTCAGGTGATTTCAGATAAACACTTCGTGCTTAAAATCAGGGCCACTGTGGCGTAATGTTGAAAAAGTACAACTGAAAGTAAATATTTCCCGATGTACAGAGACAATATACAAACCATGCAATTTTAGCAGCAAAAAATGTGGATGTCTACGAATTAAATCTCAAGATACAGCATTTGTTACCAGGAGACTTGGTGTCATACAAATCTGTTGATACAGTTTGTAATGCTACCGAAGCTGTAAATTATTAAAATGAGTTTTTGAACTCATTGGATTTAC
The DNA here is from genome assembly GCA_920104205.1 of Eupeodes latifasciatus. Lineage (NCBI taxonomy): Eukaryota > Metazoa > Arthropoda > Insecta > Diptera > Syrphidae > Eupeodes > Eupeodes latifasciatus. Next base: position 155,565,160 of record OV049924.1, read on the forward strand.
CAGGCATGCCACCGCATAATTTACAGCTGAAGGTTGGATCTCCGGTAATTTTGCTTCGTAATTTGAACCCACCAGTGCTGTGCAACGGCACGCGATTAGTAATTAAAAAATTAATGAAAAATGTTATCGAAGCAATAATAGTAAATGGCATATTCCGAAGTGAAAATATATTATTACCGCGAATTCCTATTATATCCTTCAATTTCCAATTAGATTGGCATTTGCAATGACTATCAATAAGTCTCAAGGCAAAACGATGCCTGTCTGCGGCTTAGATTTGAGAACTTCATGTTTTCCACACGGACAATTGTACGTGGCGTGCTCTCGAGTGGGCAAACCATCCAGTTTGTTTGTATTGGCGAAAGATCTGATCACAAAAAATATGGTACACTCTGTTGCATTAAGGGATTGATATTGTTTTTTGTAGTATTGTCATAACTAGCGATATGTTTATAATTTTAAAGAATAAAATTAATTCTTTTCTTTAATTAAAAAAAATTGTTTGTTGATTTGTTATTTTAATGTTTTGTCACCGTTTACAGTACTCTATACCTTTCCCACTTATATACAACATCCTTACACACTTCTAATAAGTTAGTTGTTTCTTTTCTAGCTAAATATTCTCTAGAAATTATTTATATGACAAGACAACGTTTGTCGGGTCATCTAGTATATGTATAATAAAGAAAGTGGTGTTAGTTACAATATTTATAACTTAAGAACGGCTGTACCGATATGGCTGAACATTTGTGGGTAGCTTAGAGCCAGGAAACGGACATAGGATACTGTTTGACAATGTTCCCGTACGTTGACTTGATAGAGCAAGTATTCAATAGATAGCGTTATGATACACTTCCAAACGTTTCATATAACCTAAAATTTAATAGCATAACCACCACATGTTTCTGAGGCTAAAGTATAGGTTACATTTATTTTGTATAGTAAACGAAATACAGTGAATTTTACTTTTTCAATTTTTGGTGTCAGCATAGTCCGCCACGTGTTACTTAGACTGAAATTTATTAAAGTGAATATAATAGAACCATATACGGCATACGCAATGCAATAAACTGCCAGACTATTTTGCACTGTTCTTCACCAAATAAATGAATTGATTGGGAGTAATTTCCCGGATCTACAGAGTAATTACTGGCTCAGTCATCCGGCTATATTGACAGCCAAAAATGTTGACGAAATTAACTTCCAGCTACAACAGTTTGTTGTGAACGCCTGGGGCGATGCCGGCAACCGTCTCCTGTAGCCTGCTAAAATAACCTAATATTAAGAAAAAAGAATAATATATTATAATAGAATAAATAAAATAAATACTTACCCAATGCCAATCTCACCGCCATCTTTCCTCTGGATGTTGTTTAATGTTAGATAGACAACTCTCAAAACCAAAGACTATCTTATTCTCAAACATAGAACCAAAGATAATCGTATTCAGGAATACAAACTTCCATTGACATTGTTGATGGTGCATCCCAAACAGCTGATACATGAGATCGTTTAGTATGTGGTTTCGTTGCAGTGGCAGAGACGATTTGCAAAGGGATGTAAAGTTGTTTAGGCGTTTGAAACGGCCCGAGGTTGATGTTGTACGACGAATGTGAGGAAATTAGGGTCTTGATTTTATTTTCTAACGCCATCTATCTGTCAACTTCAAATCAACGTAATGGAAAGGTGACGTTTTTTTTTTGAAACCACCACTACGTTAGAAAATCATAACACCAATACTTAACCGGATAGAATTGACTAGCGGATAGGTTAAATCGGATGATATCCGAATAATGTAGGAGGAATAATAGGGAAATATGGTATGTTCGGAGAAGAACCGTATCCACACGTACGAGTCAATCGAAAACTTTCAACAACCCAGTACAGTCGCGCGCTGAGGAATAAGAAAGACGATTTTATAATAGTTCTTTGTACGGTGCGTTTTTCAGTTGGTCTGTCTTTTTTTTTGTTGAATAGGTTTTTACCTTTTTTTTATATATAGTGCTTTTTTTCCTGTAACATCCGACTTCAAAAAAGTACCATCAAGAAAAATAAACCTGTGTTCCTCTGTGCCTAATATAGGATAGCCCAAGGGCAAGAAAAAAAGTGTAACCTTAGTGAGGTGAGTTTAATAGTTTAAATTTTGTTGACTCTGAATATAAAAAAAGTGGCTAAAACGACAATTTTTCACTTAGGCTACGTTCTTCAAATGAATTTTGGCGGTCCCAAGTTGATCAAACAACTCTGGGCCGCCACTCGAATTTTATTTTTGGCCAGTGATTCCATAGTGGTAACAATACCGCGGCGCCTCTCTGCCCCTGCGATCACCATCCTTTTTTTTTGGTTGGAAGGGATAAATTTCCCACGAAACTCCTACTCCGGCACCGAGCTGGAAGACGTCCAATCGCCTACTTAGTGTGAGATACCTATGAACATACGAAAGAGACGTCAGTGACAGCTACCACCAAAAAAAAAAAAGCGATGCGTACCAGATCCGGACTCCGTTTAGATGTGAGGTTCTCCTCGTGATAGCAGCGGGGATGGGAACAGTGACCCTATAAAAAGAAAGAATACAAGGTGGTGATAAATCTAGCCAGGTGCTCATACCCTAAGAAAAGAATCAAGATAAGATAAGTGAATTTAAGTGTGGATGTGCTGCCTTGGTATGACTTAAGTCATTAATATATGTAAAAGTTGCGTTGAAGTTTTTTTTGGGTTTATTTATTATATTTATTTTTTATATAACTTTTTTAATAATCTTTAAAATTTTTGAAATTGTAAGTGCTAGGTAGTGTTTTTGTCGGTGTGTGTTTAAGGCTGCGTTACATAGCTGCTTTTTCTTTTGTCCCTGATATACCGCCTTCAAAGAGCTCATTGTAGGTAGGGAATTAGGAGATCGGTTGATATAGTTTTGTTACCTGATAGTACCAAAAAGGGTACCGACAATTTACTACGGAAACATCGCTGGGTCACGTTAGGTTTTTTTTTCTTTCTCTCATTTAATTTTTTTTTATTATTATTTATATTTCCGATATATTAAAGTCTATAGCCAATTTTTTGGTATCTTAATGTTAATTCGTTACAAAAATAAAACTTACAACGCATGTGGAGGAGATTTTTGAGTTTCTTTGTTTCGTTACAACGAAACATGGTTTTTTAAGAGAATAATTTTTCAGGGGTGCTGACGGTAGCGGAGGTCGACGGTGAAGATGGGATAGCCGGAAAACGGAAATCGCCTTTAGCGGAAATCCAACCAATTGCCCAGGGATTTCATAGGTTGGGAGGGTTGGCATCACTACAACAACACCAGTAGTGCCCTCGAAGTGGTGATTGTCCGTCCGCAGTCCTCAAGATGTTTTTTTTTAGTAGGCCTGATTTGTGTTTTTTGTTGCAGGTGAGGTTAAGATCCGGGGGCAAGATCCCCCCCATTCCGGCGAGCTAACTGCCGTGCTCAACAAGCAGGCCACGTCCCCCGGAACTTGGCATTCCCAAAGTACCTAGTTGACCTCTTCCTATTCCGTTTCCTTATCCCTTCCGTTTCCGGTCTCTCCATTTCCAATACGTCCTACCCCTCCTATTGCCTCGCAACAAAATGGCGCCCAACGTCTTAGCTTTTAGCCAAGATTTTTTGTAAGTATCGTTTTGGTGAAAGTCAAACCAAACTTGCTGTGGATTTTCAAAACTCGTAAGTCTGCGTCAGGAAAGTCTTAAACATACCTAGACGTATCGCGACGAGGTTTTTGAAAATTCACAGTGACCGCGGTTAATGTGTGTTTTTCGCTTTCTTTAGCCTTTTTAGCCAAAGAGGTGGTGAATTTCCAGAGTCGTAAGTCTTCACTAAGAAAGTCTTAAGACACACTTAGGTGAATTGCGACGATCTCTGGGAATTTGCAACAACGAAACAGCTACCATTCTTTTGTCTCGTTATACCTTCAATCCCAATCCCAATTTTTACTTTTCTTTCAAATTTTTCAGTTTCTTTCCTATAGTTTGTCAAATGTTTTAGCTTTCAATTTGGACGCAGTGACCATGATTGACGAGTCGTCGATCATCGATGCACCGTCCAACTTATTACTTTTTTTTTATGAGACTTTTTCTCATTTTTTGTGTTTCGTTTCCCTCGCCGAGTCAGGTCTTTTAGCAGTCCTTAGAGACTGTCTGAAATCGCGGGATCGGTAAGGTAATCAACCTTTTGTCTTTTCGTCTCTTTTCTATTTCCTTTCCTACCTCACTACTTCGAGGGAATATATTTTGGTCCGTCTGCTGTCTAGTTCGAAAAGATGCCATAAGTAAGGTCGCACCATGTCGACAAAAAAAAAATCCACTGAAGACGCTACTTGAAGCACCCCGTATGTATATGATAAAACCGATTTAAAACAAAACTCATTTATAAGCCATTTTTTTTTGAAAATACAAACTTTTCAAAACTTTTTTCAGTTTTTTTCTGGGTATAAGAAAAAAAAAAAACAAACACTTAGAAAACATTTTTTTTTTCTTTTTTTTTTCTTTTCTCATTCTTTTGTTAAGTTTCTTATTTTTTTTTTTGTTTATTACCAATTTTTTCTACGTGTTTCATCGTAATCGAATATAATCGTTTTTGTACAAAACAAAAACTTTTTGATATCCGGCTACGATACTATCAATATTGATCGATATTTTTAAGCTACGCTTTTTCTAGTGAAGAAGCGTTATCTTATGAAAGTTCAACCCTTCGTTAGTGTTACCTTTTTTTTCGTTAATTTTTTTGCTTATCTATTTTTTTGTTATAAAAGTTTTTTCTAAACTTCTTTTGTTTTTTTTTGTTTGAATCAATTATTTTTTTTTGAAAATTTGAAAAATGGATAATACTAGTAAGGATGAAGATGATCGCATCAACAGGATCATAAGAGAAGCTGATGTTGATAACAATTTTAGGTTGACTAGGTCAGTAAGTCAGCATATGGACGGTATTGAGAGAAGGCGTGTTATGCATTCCCCTCTCACATTTGAAAGGCAATATCGGTCCACATCCAATATTCCAGTAAGTTCTTCGAATGTTCCAGTCAGTTCAGTTGATTCGGTTTCTTCTCCATCCTTCAGCAACATTAGTGGTTTAGGGGCTGAAGTTTTGCCACCTCATCGGTCGAGTTTCGGAACTCATAACGAAACTGTCATTCCAAATGTAGGTAGGGCGCCCCTGTCTAGGCCAAATAGTACAAATTTTCACCGCGGTGGTGGCTCTAGAGATATTTTAGAAAGCTTGGCGCAGAGACCTCCATTAAGCAACAGAAATGATAAGAGACACGTTTCTGAGGACTTAAAAGCGTACGTTAATCTAGCCATTGTAGATGCTTTTACTTCATACAAGGATTCAGTACAGACTGAAGTCACTAACACGTTGAAAAATGAAATCCAACAGCAGCTTGGAGGGTTCCTCAGAGAGTTGAATCTGGGACGATCCTCTCAGCCAAATACCGGTGCAATTCCCAAGCACACAGCACCCAATTATAACTTTCCACCTCCGTTGCAGCGTCCTCAGCCTGAGCCATCCAGAAGTGCTTTTGTGCCTCCTGCACAGCAACAAAAAAGGCAACAAGATCAGTTGAGGCGAAGTCAGGATAGAGTATCCCAACCTGAAAGTTTCCAGGATGATTTCTATGGATCCCAGAGAAATCCGTACAATCCAAACCCTAATTATAATTACCAACATCCTTTTCCACCCCACTGGTTGACTTCAGGATACAAAGCTCCCATTAAGATCAACAAGTGGGGATTGAAATTCGAAGCTCAGCCAGACAAAATGACGGTTGAAGATTTTGTCTTCCGTCTTGAAACGCTGCAGAACCAATATGGTTGTCCGTGGGCCGAAATTCTACGAGATTTCCATCTCTTGTTAGGTGGAAATGCCAACGACTGGTTCTGGCAGTTCCAGCGCAGTAACTATCGACCTGACTGGCCGATGCTTAAAGATGCTTTGCTTCGCCAATTTAAAAACACCAGATCCGATTACGATATAATGCGTGATCTCATAGATCGTAGGCAAGGTTTTGCCGAAAACATTGACGATTTTTTGGCAGCAATTTGCAAGATTAAGTCGCAGTTGCGTACACCAATTCCAGAAGTGGAATTAGTGCGAATCCTTAAGAAAAATCTGAACGAGAGAGTTGTAAACTTGGTGTATCCGATGCCAATTTATACGATGGATCAGCTGAGGAATGCCTGCAAGGATGTGGAGTCAGCATTCCAACGAAGCCAGTAGGAAGGTATTCGGCCAACGAGCTGGAATACGAGGATCCGTACCAGGTTCAGCCCTCTGAGGAACAATTGGCAGCATACCAGTTCGGAGGCCATCGACCAAAACCCCCGCCTCGAAAATATGCTGACACTTCCAACTTGGCGTGTTGGAATTGCAAAGCGCAAGGCCACACGTATTTCGAGTGCGAGTCCGAAACACTGAATGTTTTTTGTTACAAGTGTGGACTTGAAGGTGTCAGGACCCCGCATTGTAAGCGATGTAACCCGGGGAACCGCGTTCGACACCAAATTAGAATCCCCAATTATTCAAAAATTCCCAGTGCTTGATGCTGATAAAAAATCAAAAGAAAACCCTCTGTTAGTAGAGGGTAGTACCCAAATCACAATTTTAAAAAGAGATTCAAATCAAATTACCAATAAAGGAAGTTCCAACAATTCATTTTATATTAAGCCTCTACATGTTAGAATAGAGGAATATTACCGTGTTAGAGATAGGATTTTTAATAATATAGCCGAGTTTCCTTCAAAAAAAGTTCTTAAAGCGAGAAGGAGATTCAAAATTAGAAAAGAATTTAAAAAACGTATTGCTGCTACTATTAAGAATTTGTCACCAGACCCTAGACCTTACGCAAATATAAAATTGGAAAACAAAGAAGTTCAAGGATTGCTAGACAGCGGCGCAAGCGTCAGCATATTAGGCAAAAGTTGTATGAAGCTGGTCGAAGAACTTCAACTTCCCATCATAAAAATTCACTCGGGAGTTAAAACGGCGGACGGTAAGAGTCAGTCGATTGTAGGTAAGGTGGTGGTGAAAGTTCAATACAATTCAAAAGTTCAAACGATTACGTTTTTCCTTGTTCCTAATTTGGACCAAGAAATCTACCTTGGAGTAGATTTTTGGAGGGCTTTCCAGCTTGCTCCAAATATAATAAGTGAAATTTCGTTAACTGATGAGGCAGATCTCTCGAACGCTCATCAGTTGAGTCCTGATCAGCAGGCCAGACTGGATGCAGTCAGGCAGAGGTTTTTGTGCTTTGACCGGGATGGTCTTGGAAAGACGGCGCTCATGGAGCACGTGATAGATACCGGGGATGCACTCCCTGTGAAACAGCGTCACTAACCTGTCTCTCCAGCAGTACAAGCCATTCTGTACGAAGAGTTAGATCGGATGTTGAGTCTTGGCGTTATCGAGGAGAGCGAAAGTCCCTGGTGCTCACCAGTAGTGCTCTTGAGGAAACCGGTCAAAAATCGACTCTGCCTGGATTCTCGCAAGGTGAATGCACTGACAAAGAAGAATGCAAATCCTCTCCCCCATATCGAGGGGCTCCTCAGCCGGCTACCAGATACATTCTACATAAGTAGTATTGATCTGAAGGAGGCATTCTGGCAGATACCGCTGGAGAAACAGAGTAGGGAAAAGACTGCCTTTGCGGTACCGGGAAGACCCTTGTACCAGTTCACTGTCATGCCTTTTGGGTTGTGCAATGCAGCCCAAAGGTTATGCCAGTTAATGGACAAGGTGATTCCTGCACGACTTAGGGATCGTGTCTTCGTCTATCTGGACGACTTGCTTATCATGGCGCCGGATTTCGAGACGCATATCGCCCTGGTAAGCGAAGTAGCCGACTGCTTACGCAGTGCGAATCTCACCATCAACATGAACAAATCCAAATTTTGCTTCAAAGAGCTGAAGTATTTGGGGTTCATAGTTGGTGGTGGGAAATTGAAAACTGACCCTGCCAAGGTGGAGGCGATTGTGGACTTCCCAGTTCCCAAAAACGCAAGGCAGGTTCGGCGGCTACTTGGCTTAGCAGGGTGGTATCGGAAATTCATTAAGGATTTTTCAACCTTGACTGCACCCCTGACGGACCTGCTGAAGAAAAGCAACAAGAAATTCGAAATGACGGAAGAGGCACTGACAGCTTTCGAGAGTCTGAAGAAGACGTCAACCACGGCACCGGTTTTGTCGCATCCGGATTTTTCTAAAAGATTCTACATCCAATGCGATGCTTCAGATGCTGGAATCGGGGCCGTGCTTTTTCAAAGAAATGATGAGGACGAAGAAGTACCCATAGCCTTCTTCTCCCAAAAATTCAACAAAAGCCAGAGAAACTACAGTGTCACCGAGAGGGAGTGCATGGCAGCTGTGATGGCTGTTCAAAAATTCAGGCCGTATGTCGAGGGCATGGATTTTACAGTGATCACAGATCACTCCAGCCTCAAATGGCTCATGAGCATGAAAGACTTAAGTGGAAAGCTCGCCAGGTGGAGTCTGTTACTGCAATCGTATGCCTTCGACATAGAGCACCGGAAGGGCAGCCTGAATGTGGTTCCAGACACTCTTTCTCGGGTACACGTAGATTCTCTGGACATGGAGGATGTAGCACCCCTTATTGACTTGAACTCAATAGAATTTCAGTCCGAAGAATATATTACCTTGATTGAAACAATTAAAAATAATTCCGATGAACTTCCGGATTTAAAAGTCGAAGACGGCTTTGTATATAAACGCGCATTTAGGAGAATGGGAGAAGAAGTGATGCTAGAGCATACTTGGCTTCTCTGGGTTCCCTCTAAGTTGACCGAAGAAATTATAAGAAAAGCTCATAATCCACCGAAAGCAGCTCACGGTGGAATATCTAAAACCCTATCCCGAATTAGGCAATATTTCCATTGGCCAAACATGACCGTGCAAGTCCGCGAATATGTGTCTAATTGTCCCGTTTGTAAAGAATGTAAGGCCTCAAGCCAAGTATCTCGTCCCCCTATTGTTAGCTCCTATTGTTCTGACCAGTGTTGGGACCTCGCAGAAGCAAAAGAGTGGTAGAAATGATGTCAAAAAGGTGGTAGAAAAGTGGTAGAAAGTGAAACCCATTTTTATGTAGTACCTAAATCTTATATTCAATAACTTATGAAAAAATACAAAAAATTAAATAAACAATAATTCAGTTCTTTCAGTTTCAAATATCACAATTCACAATAATTAAATTAGTTAGAAAAACTTAAAATTATTTTTTGCTATATACCGCCGGAAAATTTAAATTTTGAAGCATATTTCAGTAATGCTTCCGGAGGATTAAAATTCTGAAAATTTACTGAAATTTCCCTTGCAGCCAAAATGCTGTGAACGGTTTTAGTTTTTAATTTATTTCTTTTTTAATTTTTTATATTTTTTAAATCTGAAAATTTGCGTTCAGCAGCAGCGCTGCTATGCGGTAAGCAACAAAGCTCCAACATAAAGGAAGATATGTTTTCAAAAATTAAATTGTACATTCCGTCTTTTAAGTTTTTTATCAAAAGCCATTGTGAAACAATGTCATCAGTTTTAAAAATTTGGAATAATTGATTTTCTCCAACTAATTTTCTCCACTCATTATTAATTAACTCTAGTTCTGAGTTATTTATAGTTGGTGAAAATTGTGGAGTGAGACCTAAAACTGATGGCATTGTTCCATCAATGACGTTTTTCGGGTTTTATTTGAAAAATTTTAGTTCATTGTTTGAAAGGTTAAACCTTTCTCCAATTTGAACACATAATTCAATATAATAGCTGCACATAACTTTTCGTAGTTGCATTACATCTTCAACAATATCATTTTCAAGTAAGTACCTTTCAAAGTAAAGGCCAAAATACATTTGAGAATATGGTAAATAGTTTTCACTGTTTTTTATATTTGTGTTTACATTAATATTTTCTGGTTTTACAAAATTTTTCATTAAATTTAATTTTAATGTAGTCATACTTTCGAATATCAAGTGTATTTTTGTGTTCTCAGATTGAAATGTTTTATTTAACTCGTTTATAATTTTAAGATTTATTGACAAAAAATTTAAATATACTAAATTGTCTTTGTTTTTTAAAAAAATAAAAATTTGTGAAGCCTTAGAAGAAGGTTTTTCAAATGCGAGCAAAATAAATTAATGAAACAAGGCATCCCACTGCTCTATAATTCGGTTTATGACCATTTCCATTGAAGGCCAACGAATTTGGCAAACCCTTAAAATTTGGTGTTCATTAACCCCAAGTGCTTTTTGGAAGGTAAGGAAATCCTATTGTTTTTTCGCACTGTGGCAAAAATAGAAATAGATATCCCTTATTGATTTCTCTATTTGCCCTGGTAAACATTTAGCAGCATAAGTGGAGCACAAACTCAAATTATGGCAGGTACATCCAATGGTTAAAATATTAGGTTTAATATTTTTTAAACGTGAGGCTACACCGCTTAATGAACCTGTCATAACAGCAGCATTGTCTGAAGCGAATCCTATCATATTTTGAATGGGAACATTAAAATGATTTAATGTTTCTACAATTTTATTGTAAATTGATTCGGCTGTTGAGTCCCCTAGCTCAAACAACCCAAAAAACTTGTCTCTTACTGACCCCTCAACTGAATCAAAATACCTCACAAGAACAACAAGACACTTTCAGTGCTTTCATCTCCAAAAAAACTCCAAACTCCAAACTCTAAAATCCAAAACTCCAAAGATAATAAATTAGTGGATTAAATACTTGGAAAAATTAAATGAAGGTAGAGTTTAATGAAAGGTGAACGGTGAGTTGCTAAAAGTGGTAGAATTTGCTTTTTAGGTGGTAGATTTTCATGAACACCAAAAAGTGGTAGAAATACCACTTAAGTGGTAGAAGTCCCAACACTGGTTCTGACCGTCCATTCGAAAAATTGTATATAGACTTTTTGGGTCCGTATCCCAGATCAAAAACCGGGAAAGCGTATGTATTTGTCGTCTTGGACCATATGTCTAAATTCGTGTTCCTAAAAGGTTTGAAACACGCAAACACTTCAAATGTTATTAAGTTTTTACACCAAGAGGTGTTCAACATGTTCGGTGTTCCTCGCATTATCCATTCAGATAATGGGAAACAATTTCTCGCGAAAGAGTTTCAAAACTTTTTGAAAAAGTACGGAATCACCCACATGCGAACAGCGAACCATGCACCTCAGTCGAACGCGTCGGAGAGGGTCAACCGTACGTTGTTGGCAGCTATCCGCGCATACCTTAAAACCGATCAACGTGACTGGGATTATTATCTCAGCGACATAGCATGTGCCTTGAGAAGTGCAGTTCATAGTTCTACTGGTGTGTCACCATACTTTGCATTGTTCGGCACGAACATCATGATGCACGGTAGCAGCTATGAACTGGCACAAAAGTTGAACGCTGTTGACGATAGCGAGTTAATAGTACTTCCCCGACGTGATCGATTGGAGTGCATTCGTAAAAGAGTTCGCGAAAATATCTTAAAATCGAATGAACGTTCAGCTAAAAACTATAATACACGCACACGGAAAGTAAGATACCTACCAGGCCAAGAAGTATTTCGCAGAAATTTTATTTTGAGCGACGCCTCAAAAAACTTGTCTGCGAAGTTATGTCCAAAATATGTAAAATGTCGTATAGTTAGGCAAATTGGTACTCATATGTACGAACTCGAGAATCTATCTGGAAAAAAAGTTGGCATATACCATGCCAAAGATCTTAAACAATAGATGAAAGCAGGTGCCGTTGATTCTCAAGAAAAAAAAAAAAAAAACACTCCAGTAAAACCCCGAGTACCGTTTTTTTTTAAACACACATACAAGGCTTAAGCCAAAATCACGATAGAAAAATTGTTTCAAACCGGACCACGAAGTAATCACATTTCACAGTAAAGCAATGAAATGTGATTACTTCGTGGTCCGGTTTGAAACAATTTTTCTATCGTGATTTTGGCTTAAGCGTTGTATGTGTGTTTAAAAAAAAACGGTACTCGGGGTTTTACTGGAGTGTTTTTTTTTTTTTTTTTCTTGAGAATCAACGGCACCTGCTTTCATCTATTGTTTAAGATCTTTGGCATGGTATATGCCAACTTTTTTTCCAGATAGATTCTCGAGTTCGTACATATGAGTACCAATTTGCCTAACTATACGACAATTTACTACGGAAACATCGCTGGGTCACGTTAGGTTTTTTTTTCTTTCTCTCATTTAATTTTTTTATTAGTATTTATATTTCCGATATATTAAAGTCTACAGTCAATTGTTTTGTATCTTAATGTTAATTCGTTACAAAAATAAAACTTACAACGCATGTGGAGGAGATTTTTGAGTTTCTTTGTTTCGTTACAACGAAACATGGTTTTTTAAGAGAATAATTTTTCAGGGGTGCTGACGGTAGCGGAGGTCGACGGTGAAGATGGGATAGCCGGAAAACGGAAATCGCCTTTAGGGGAAATCCAACCAATTGCCCAGGGATTTCATAGGTTGGGAGGGTTGGCATCACTACAACAACACCAGTAGTGCCCTCGAAGTGGTGATTGTCCGTCCGCAGTCCTCAAGATGTTTTTTTTTAGTAGGCCTGATTTGTGTTTTTTGTTGCAGGTGAGGTTAAGATCCGGGGGCAAGATCCCCCCCATTCCGGCGAGCTAACTGCCGTGCTCAACAAGCAGGCCACGTCCCCCGGAACTTGGCATTCCCAAAGTACCTAGTTGACCTCTTCCTATTCCGTTTCCTTATCCCTTCCGTTTCCGGTCTCTCCATTTCCAATACGTCCTACCCCTCCTATTGCCTCGCAACAAGTTTTCACCATGCGAGCTGATGTCTTTTAAATCAATCGATATTGTTGTTAATATAAATGATAGTTTACATTTTCCAATTGAAGTTTTAAATTCACTAGATATACCTGGAATGCCACCACATAATCTTCGATTAATGATTGCTTCACCTATTATTCTCGTGCATAATTTGAATCCACCTAAATTATACAATGGTTCACGTTTGGTCATCAAAAAGATCACCAGAATAATTCTTGAAGCAACCATTTTAATTAAAAAGTTCAAACAAAAAATGGTCCTGTTGCCACGTATTCCAATTATACCGTCTACCATAGCCTTTAGAAGGTAACAGTTTTTAATTCGTTTAGCTTTTGCCTCAAGGCCAAATAATGTCTATTTGAGGTTTAGATTTGGAAAATTCATGTTTTTCTCATGAGCAGCTATATGTTGCATGTTGACGTTTAGAAAAACCGTCAAACCTATTTGTGTTAGCGAAAGACAGGTAAACCAAAAATATTATGCACCGATTAGTGCTCAATTAAATTGAAATTAGTATTATAATTCAAAATAATAAATATTATTGTTAGAAGATTTTAAACTATCCGCCTACCTACCTCATTTATAAGTTTAACTGTCACCTTTTTTTTACTGAAAACTTTGTTATATTCTCATTTATTACGCAATTGAATAATTATAAACAATTGAATAAAGTTACAAATTTTAAATTTAATTCTTTTGTATTGATTTTTGATTGTACGAAAATTTTGATGAATTATTGTGTTCAAAGTCTTTCCCATTCAAATTTCAAACCAGTAAATTTGTATAAAAGCTTTAACGTTTCCGTCTTCGTTTGTAAGTAATAATTTCATTGTAATAAAGTGTAAACGTAGTACAAAATCAGTCACGAAGGTCGACATGTGTTTTACAAAACACATGGTGGTGCCCATGTCTGATGTTCTCCTAACGTTCCCCTTAAATAATGTAATATGTCGAAAAACGTTAGACACAGCAACGCGTGGCCGGGTCTGCTAGTTAAATTATAAAGCAAAGCATAGATATTCTAATAGTTTTGTCACGTAGCTCACTTTGTATCCAAAATGTATGAAATATTTGTAATTGTCTTTTATATTGACAGCCTAAACCAAAAATACAATTTAACAGCGGACACCCAATGGTTCCTCAACTTTATTTAAAAAGTCAGAAATCTATATGAATCATAGAAAGTTTTTCACAAATTTAAGTTATTTTCGAAAATCTACTTTTATAAATCTTGAATAACATTGATTAGACGTATACATCAAACCATTTTTAAACATTAAGCTATTTTAAACCTGCTTAAAATTATTCTGTTTAGTGTATATTTTTTTACGATAATGTATTTATTTATTACAAAAGGTACTAAAATGTATTAAGAAAAGGTAACTTTTAACGTTTTATATAAATAAAGTAATAAAATTTAAGTTTGTAAAGGGTTCTTTGCAAAGTGGACATTTGTAATTAAATGACAAGTGTTAAAATGTCACCTATGGGATTAAAACGTTTAAAAAAGGAAAATTTAATTAAGAACTCATTAAAGAACGATGTATGTATGTACATGCATAGGTGAGGCATACGAGTGGGTATACGTACATGTGAATATCTGAATATTGATGTGTAGGCAACATATAACCTGACTTATGTATGATGTATGTTTAAGAAAATTATTCTTTAGTGAGATGATGTTTTATAACTTTAATTCAGGAGCGAACTAAAAAGCATAATTTACAGGTGATGAAAAAATTAGAATAGAATTGAAAGTCATTTATGTATTGAAATTCTGAAAGAAGTAAATGTATTTATTGTATTTCATACAATACAATATAATAATATACAAGAAATTCAGACTTTTTAAACCAAAGTAATTTGGGCCTCAGATTCTTGGTACCTGGAAACATTTCAATGTTTTTAATTGGGTAGATAAATCAAACCGATTAGAAAAACCCCCAATGGGAAGTTAAAAAGTGATGTCGGTATACAGTTGGGAGTACACTTATTTTATTTTTTAAGAATAAAAAAATGTATCCAAATGTTTCATACATTTTAAAATTAATTTTGTCTGAATTAATCGCATTTAATTTGTTTACTAAAGTCAATTTGCTACAAAACACCATTTGGTCTTGTGATGGCCTATACAAGATATATATATGTACATATATGTATATGTGAACAATTCTAATCTAAATTCTAAAATTAATATAACGATGTGTACTTCAATATATAACAGGTCTCAAAGAATTGAAGTAATTGACCCTGTATTTGTACTCTACACAGTAATGACCTGAACTACGGCCCTGAGCCAAATTAAATATTTAACATAAGGGGTAAACTGAAAATGTCATTAATTTATAATAAAAGCCTTGTTTTAATAGAGGGCAGTTTTAACTACTTTATTTACCTGTGTCCATTTTTGCTTCATTACTCAAAATAACTCTTTATTAATTTAAAAAGAAGTAAAAATAGCAACCCTTTGAAAACAAACGTACACCTATTTTTTTAGTTAAGCAGACTGAAACTGAAGGGTTTAAAATTTCCTCGTAAAAGATTTTTAGTTTCATTTGACTATTTAAATTTTTAAATACCAATTTAATTTTTGTATTCTATTATCTCTGGGGCTAAGTGATATTTGACTTGTCACATTAAACTTGAAAAATGTTGACAAACCTAGAGAGATTCTTAACTGCAAAAAATTATAATACGCCCGAAGAAATATCAAATTTTAGAATTTTAATGAAAGATTAAATTTATTTACGTACATTCAGAAAAATTCTGGACCAGAGGATCCACGGTCTGATAGGATTTCTAAAATGTACTAAATACTTGAGTTTTCCTCTTTCTCAAGCAGTTAAGTGTTGGAAACAATTTATCTAACAAACTCTCTAACTGTTTTGAAACAAGCATACAGAGAGTCAAGCCTCAGTGTCGCAAATTCTCTTAAATCAGTTCCTCTACAATTAATCGATGTTTTGACCACTATTTCAGAATTCAAATTGTTGCCATCGGCAAGACTCCAATTCTGTATATCTAAACTGGCAGGTACCACATTATATTGTACCTTAAACTTTTTATGAGCGATTTCATGCGAAGTACACATTTTTGGGCGCCATTTAATTTATTTATGGTAGTAGAATTACAATTCCTTATAATGTTAGTATTGCTTTTCCAATTTCAGTTTATTATGAATAAAAAAAGAACACATTAACCGCTATTACTCATTTTAACCAATATACGAGCATAGGTGGGTAGAAGATTGGTAATGTTACTTACATATCTGTGGTTAACCAACAATATTCAACCAGACAGACAAATACGCGTAATCTCATCTTAACCACAAAACCAGAAAAGAAAAAATGATACGAGTACAAAATCAAGGAAGTAAAAATCATCGAATTAACTGTGCCACAGTCAATGGGAAAGAAATTTCCTTAAGCCAATTACACGTGCCTTGAATTACTAATTAACATCACAAAATTAACCTCCTGATGTCTTTCTGCCTGCCTCTGCCTCCTGCCTCCTGCCTCCCCTCCCCCAACTCACGTCCCACGTCTTGCAGTCCCGTTAAGTCACCTGTTTAAATGAAAAAATAATTTTAATCATCTCAACTTCCGCCATTCAACAAGAAAAAAACTCCCCACACATCAAAACGCTTACGGTTAACCGCCATTTTACTTTTATCCAGCCAACAATGACAACGACCGACGACGCGACGTGCGACTACATCGACGACGATGCAAAGACAATCGAGAGTGTGATGGGTGAAGGGTGACAGTGAGTCACTGACAGTTAAGAGGTAAGTATAATCAAACTGGTAAAGTGAAGGGCAGGTTTCTGTACGAGATGGAGATGGCTTATTCGTAAATTAGTGTGGTGCAGGTATGTTACCACTGAATGTCAAATTTCTCCCAAACATACCCGTTATTTTAATATTTGCTAATTATTGCGTTAAATTATTGCTAACGCATGTGAGGGGAATTTTAACCGTATAATGTAAGTACCTCAGCAAGTTGCTATACGAGCATCTACACAAGTATGTATATAGGTATGTATGTATGTATGTAAGTGAAATTAGAGCGATGCGATGGTGATGTGTGTGGTATATGTGGATACGGTGTATGGTGACAGCTTGCAGAAGCCAACCTAACGGTAATTATCTTGCTGAGAGAATCCTAACAATACGACAATTTACGCTTGCGATGAGAACTCATGTGATTAGATGCTAAAAATTATACCTATTCAAGTCCGTGTGTTTTTCAGGCCTTTCTGAAAATGACGACGCGATGGTGTCGTGTCCTGGTGTAAACTGTAAATGTAGTACTTATGTATAGTTTTACACATACAAACAGACTTATACATTTCTATATAATGCTTTCATATTTTCTAATTAGGCTGTCGTTGGCTTGGAAAATAGGAACTCGTTTAAAATTATTAGAATTTTTGTTTTTGGGTGTTTGTTTGCTTGTTTGTTTTGAAACGTCAATTTTTGTTTTTCGTAACTATATAGCGGCAACTCCGCAGCTTCGAATAAGCAAACGTGCGTGCGGGGAAATTAGGTAGTGATTTTCTGGGAAAATTGTCATTGTCATCAAGATCAAAATGTAATTGCTAATTGCAAGTTGTTATGGTACAACCAACACAACGTATGCGGCGGTGGCGGGTACCTAAAAGTATAACGCGGTGAATGGTGAAAAGTCTTGATGTAATGTTTCCACTTTAAATCAAACACATCAGAAAACAAAGCGCACAAATTTTCACATTATTGTTCAAATTAGTTGACCTCGTTTTACATATTTGATGATGAATGGTAAAAGTTAATGAGAAAACTCAATGGATTCGTAAGATAAAATAAAAAGCTATGAATGTAGGTTGTTACAGAGGTAAGTTCATGAAAAGCGTGGCAGTGGGGTGTATAGAATAGCATTAAATTGCTGGACGTGTCGGTGTGGTATGATTGATATGATATGTAATGTGGTAACTGTGCCATATTCTTCGAGTATCTAATTGGACACCAACTATACTCAATTGAAAGGTAATCTAGCCAACTCAACTACTAATACTTAGTTACTTTTGTATCGATATTACAGATTCCATAACTGAGGTGAACCCGCACAATGACGCAAACGTGGAAGTATTCCAAGTTTTGAAAGTGGCTACTTTTAAAATGTTGAAACGAATTTTAATAAATGGTTTTCCAATAAGGACTTGATACCTTTTTTTTAAATGAAACGCAAGCCTTATCACCGACCGGTTTGAAATATAATCAAAACATTTATGAATGCAACTTATTTGAACCACGTCAATATTGTGATAATAAAACAATGACAAAAGTTTCCTAAATAATTTATGTTTTATTCAAAATCAATATCGGCCCCTAAAAGACAGACAGACGGAATCAGGAAAGGATTGTAGAAATGACAGCTAACTTAACTAGATATAATTTTAACAATACGGTCACATCAACTGTCAAGGTTTGGAAGTTGCTTTGAAAGACCATTTACTATACTCCACCGTATGGACAGCCTAAAGTTCAAATAAATTGTCGTAGCTCTACCGTATAAGATCCCAATCTATAATAAACAAAATTTCAGTACCCGTTAGTTTTCCGATTTAACTTCTTTTCAAATTGTATGCAAATTCAGTTGATTTTATTTTATTTTAAAATGTGTATTTGTATAAAGCTTTACTCGATTAAAAATTGAATTTATTTTTTTTTGTATTTTTTTTTCTTCACTGAAACTTATGTACCTACTAAAAAATCCAAAGTTCCACCCTCTATGAAAAAATGAGCAGGTAGAAAAAGCTCATTCACTTTCAATGTTAACAGAAAAAAATTAAAATACTCACCGGGAAATGTCCTTAAAAGTTGCAATGAACTCACTGCAACTAACAACGACAACAATAAGGACTCGAAAACTTCTTCAAATAAAAGAACTCTCCTGTGTGTGTGCCTTTAAATACTACAACAAAGACGACCGACGACAATAACTCAACACAAAACTGTGTGGGCTCGTTTTCGGTTGGTATATAGTGGTGTGGCGGTAGTAGGTACTGGCGCGCGTTAAAACGCATTCTTTTCACGGAAATTTAGTTCCATTTCACTTTATAACCTGACCAACGAAACGTGCTAGCTTGCTTGGTCCTGCTCCATGGTTCTGGTTCTAGTCCTGGTCTGTCTTGCATTAAGCATCTGCAACTAAATAAATCTTCTCCTACTCACACAGCAATGTCCTGCCGAGTGGCATACTATAGAAATTCTTAACAAAAGGAAATAAAAACCCAAGAGACAACCGGAAACACACGGGAAGACGATGAGAAAAAAAAATGAAAATATAAAAACAAACAAAAATCCTAGAAAACTTTTTAAAACCATTTTAATGAAATAATTACCTTAAGTAGATGTACGTGATCCGGACCCACTCGTACAAAACACAAACGTACACAGATCAACTGCTCATTAAGTAGAAAGTCCTTTCCCCTCTGCTTTTGGGCGATGCGATGATGGCTCTGTGACTCTGTGTGGATGTGAAGTTTAGAGATACAATCCTGTTTATCTTGCCAATTTATTTTTAACCTGCATTTTAATGAATTTTTTTGTTTTCTGATTTTGTTTTAAGTAGATGTCCTCTTTCCTTTGAATTGTTGTGCTGTTATGTATGTATCTATTTAAAGGGGGCAATATTTGTCTTCTAATATAAATGTCTTTTGCTTAAAATTTAATTTTGTTGCGTAATTTTTGATGAAACATGCAACATTACCTCGAGAAATTCAATGATACGAAGCCAAAGACCACTTGGTGTTTCCTTTGTCATTGTTGTAGAAATACTACAGAAACACACTCCACTCCAAGTCCTTGAATCCCATATACCAATAGCACTATCGCTGTCGTCCGTGACAAAGTTGGGTTTAGCAGGATTAGACCAGATTTCCAGAGAAGCTGCTTATATTCTCTCCGAAAAACACACACTCACACCCGCATAAATCTTTCGGAAGGTTATCCTTGGCCAATGCTAGTACCCCCAACCAAGTCCAAACCGCACCAAGCAACGCCAACGAACGGCAACGTCCGTCAGGAATATTTCTTTTTTTCTTCATGTTGTAAACTCTTTGTGATTGGATTCACATTGACTGCGCGCGACTTCGACTACTTTCGCTCCGATGGCGATGCGGGCTTTATATTGGCAATTAATTTAAGACGGACGAGACTGTAGTTGGCAACGACGCGACGACGCTACAAACGCACATTGTATAAAATGAAAAAATTCAAGACAGAAAAAATAAAACCGACCAAATTAATATCGAAGCAAGGATATTTATTTTTAATGCCATGAGAAGAAGGATATAGTAGCTGTGGAAGTAATATGGCTATAAGCGAGAAAAAAAGAGGAAGAAAATATTGCGAACATAAGAATGGCAGCTAATTCCTTATTACAAAGTGACACATAATGCGGTAGCGAAGAAATTAATTTCAGATTTTTTGTACATTTAATAAAGCACAACAAAAAGAGACGAGATATTTATTCTTCGCATGTGGAGGGGGGTTAGACAGTATAAATTATTTTATATGAAAAGATAGTTGTTTATTGATGGTTGTGCGTATGATGTTGATATTATTTTTTAAGGGAAATTAATTTAATGATTGATGCAATACCATAACAGTAAATGATGTTTGTATGTACTCGTACATATGTGTATAAAATAGTAGGTATATTGGATAAATTAATGACTTCAACCGCTTTCCTGACACATGCGAATATTTCTATCGATATTTTTCATGACGTTTATATTCTGCACACATACATTTTCTACTGATGAGAGGGACTTCCAAACTTTGACACTAAATTGCAGCTTCGTTTGTCAAATTGACCGTCTTATACACCCAGTCCACTGTTGGAAAAATTCTTACTATTTTACTAAATTCGGTACAATTTTATTTTCTCAGTACGAGAGTTCAGCTTTGTCATTTTCAGTACAATTTTGAATTAGTTGTGCAAAATTGATTAATTTAGATAATTTTTTCTTACATTAATAAAAAATTTGCTTAGAGATCAGAACAGAATTAAAAAAGAAGGTGGGATGCGACCCACACTGATAACTAACACTGATAACAATATTTTCTGTGAGATAAAATAAGTTTGAAGCCAATATTTTTAATTTTTGAAAAGATATTTGAGTCGAAAGTAAATTTTTACCAAATTTTAACAATTTTTTTGTATGTTTTTATTTTTTGTAAGAAAACTGTCAATTCGATTTTTCTCAAAATTTTACCGAATATTTAAAACAATATTTCCTATTAGATACAATTAGTTTGAAGCCATAATCTAACATTTTTGAAAAGATATTTGAGTCGAAAATTACTTAAGCCTCAATGTTTAACAACTTTTAGTAATGTTTTGTTTTTAAGTTCTTAATTTTTGTACAAAAACTATCAATTTATTTTTTCTCAATATTTAATTGAATGTTGAAAACAATATTTTTATAAGACAAAATTGATTGGAAGCCAATATTTCAAATTTTTGAAAGGATGTTTGAGTCGAAAATCTATTTTTAACAACTTTCATTAATTTTTTTTAGGTTTTTATTTTTTGTAAAAAAAACTGACAATTCCATTTTTCTCAAAATGTAACTGAATGTTGAAACAATATTTTTTAGAAGATAAAATTAGTTTAAGGCTAATATCTCAATGTTTTGAAAAGATTTTTAAGTCGAAAATCAATTTTTACCAATTTTGAGTAATATTTTTCTTAGGGTTTATTTTTTATAAAAAAAACTGTCAATTTGAGTTATCTCAAAATGTTAAAAACATTATTTTTCGTTGCAAAAAATAATTTTTTGTTCGTAAAGTTTTTGAGGTGACAAATATTTCTTTTTCAGTTTTTTTGATTTATATTCAAAAATATTATTATTATGGTTCAGGAGATATTTAGGGTTGACCAAAATTCTCACCTTGTTTTAACTTCCCATAGGAACTTGAAACTTGAAACTAATTTTATCTCACAGAAAATATTGTTTTCACCATTCATTAATTTTTTTATAATCCAACAGTCCGTGTTTTCATACAAAATTAAAATCTACACAAAATTGTACGTAAAATTAGTAAAAATTGTTGTTTAATTCTCGATATCTTCTGAATAATAGAAGACATTGACTTCAAATTAATTTCATTCATCCAATTTGTATTTGTTTATATAATAAATAAGAACTTTTAAGAAATGCTACTAAAATTGGTTCTCGACTAAAAATCTCGCTTACAAAAATTGGTTTTGAAATCAAACTATTTCATCATATGCAAATTATTGTTGGTAATTTAAATTTTTTTATAAAATATTTCAACTGACGCCTTTTTTAACAAATCACGAAAATCTACAAACCTTTAAAGCAGGACTAATCAACAGACGGGATGGGAAGTTATCAGTGTGGGTCGCATCCCAGCCTCTTTTTTAAATTGCTATGGTAAAAAAAACCACCTACGCAATTTTTTTGAGAGTCATTTTTGCATCTTTCTGCATTATTATCTATATGACAAAATTTATTTCAAGTCGATATCTCTACTGGTTCTTGAGCTATGGATGACGAAAAAAACGTCGCGAACGTACAGACGTACAAACGTACGTACACGCACGCACAGACATCTCTCTTAAAATATTTTTTTTTCGGCTCTAGGGACCTTGAAACGTCGAGAAATGTCAAAATGTTCAATTCGACAAATCGGAACGATTACAATTACAATACAATGCGCTTGTTAAGTTCTATGTTTATCATGTGTCTTAAAAATAATGTGAAATTATATACACTTCGAAGAAATTCAGTGGAAAAGAAATAGAAAGCTTCTAAAGCGTCTTATATACCAACATAATAAGAAGAATACTGGATTTCGATGATAACTTTTTACGTAAGCAATTCAAAATTTTACGGGGAGCTCAGAATTGAAAGATTAAGTTAACTCTATCTTTCAATTACAAATCCTCACAAATTCTTAACTTTAAGGCCAGTACTAACCTTTGAATTTGTACTTGAATTTTCTCGAACTAGATATTTTCTGATACCGCAGAATGGACAGACTAGGGCGTTAATAATCAGGAATCAGTGCAATATAGTCCAATCAGTTGGGTAACTGCCGTTTTATTTTCATCTAAGTTCTTTAAATGAACATCAAAAAATACAAAATTGGGTTTTTTGAAATTAATGTAATAATTGTATGTTTCAAAATATTCATTAAATTAATTAAATAGCTTATTCCACATTTTTCAAGCAATTTTGAAACAAATCTTACATAAGGCGTATAATAATTTTTCAACGGATACGTTATTAAACAAAACTTTTTATCAATAGAACAATCATGATGTGCAGAAGCCGTGGTTTTAACAAGTTGGCGCAATATTTCACACAGCTCGTGTCATATTTGATGTATTCAATGAACAGTTTGGAACCCACGAATTGGCCTCCAAGATCGTCCAATTTAACTCTACACTCAGAAAAAAGTGAACGGGAGCTATGCCTATAAAGTATTGTTATGGAAATTATAGGCAATTTTTCAATAATTTGGGTAATATTTCAATAATTATTTGAAAAATCACTATAAAAATTAGGTGAACTTCCATTATTTTTTTTAGATTTATAGGAAAAGCAAAAATCGACGTTTTCCTATGCAAAATGGATAATTCCCCTATACTTGATTACAAATAGAACAATGTGTATTGGAAAAACACAAATAATTATAATAAGCAGGCATACTAGCAATTCGGGTAGGAAGTATTCCCTTACATTTTGTTGCAGTTGCAATAACTTACTGGTTAATGTTACAATACGGTTAGGAACATTTCCGAACTACGGAAATACTATACTATTTGGGTGATATTACAATAAATTCTAGAAAAATACCATACTTTTATTGTTGAAATTCCAATAATTCATTGTTACAAAACATTATGGTGAGGCGATGAGTCAAAACACTATAATGTATGGGAAATAAAACAAGATATGTAGGGTATTTAACAGATCTTAGTAAAAATGGAAAATTTCCTACATTGTATAGGAAAAAATTATGCCTGTAGTTTTGGAAGATTTCCAATAAAATATAGTTTTGACAACATATCAGATTGGTGTTTTTAAAGTTCCCATTAATATACAGCTTAAATACCAATTATTGTTGATAAATAGCCAATATTTGATAACAATAAAATAAATGTGTGACAATAGAAATAAAAAGTTTAACAAAAAACTATTTTATGGGTGCAATTTAACTTAACATCGAAATTTATAGACATTAAAACTAATTTTATATTTTTTTTATCATTGCAATAATATATGGTTAATGCATCTACTAAAATTGGTTTCACTTAGTTTCCCATAATGTATTGTAAAAATATCTATATTATTGTGCACATAACCAATCCCTTCTAATCCCAAAATATTGAGGACATATTCCAAGTCAATAGGTAAAATAGCTATATCGGATAGTTATTTGAACAATACATATGGTTGGAAACTCTTAAACGATCAAGGAAATCAGCTATAATGTATAGCTATTACCACAACCATAATTGGCTTGTAGCCAATATAGGTTATTAAGAACCCCTGATTTCTATGGGTAAGAAAACTAAAACAATGGTGCTTTCACCTATAACGTTTGCGAAAGGCTTCAATACAAAAAGTTAAATACCCTTAATGTCATTGGGATCATTGCAATAACGTCTGGTAAGACACCTACTTAAATTGGTGTCACTTGTCGTCCTATAATGTATTGGAAAGAGATCTATATTATTTTGTTAAAAACCTAATCCTTAGCAATCCCATAATATTAAGGGCGCATATTCCAAGTCAATAGGTAAAATAGCTGTATCTGATGGCTATTTCAACAATACATTTTGTTGAAAACTCTTATACAAATAATGAAAATACTTAAAATGTTATGGCAAAAGCCCAACCATTATTGGATCGTACCCAAAATTAGGAAAATTAGGTTCGTTAAAATACTGGCTCCCTTTGGTTGAAAAAACTAAAACAGAAAAACTATCACCCATTATATTTAGGTAAAGTTTCAATACAGAAAGTTGAAACCATTATTTGGTTTGGTATTACTGCAATAAAGTCGAGTAAACTTATCTATACGAAATGGTACAGTTTTATTTCCCATTTTTTATAGCAAAAATATCTCCTTTTTGGGAATTTATTCAACTCTAAAATATTGAGGTTATATAAAAAGAGAAATATAATCCTTAAATACTTAATTCAGCTTAGATTATTATTTTCATATGCCAATTATATTTCTGAAATTGATGTTTTTGCAACCTTTTCTCCTAAAATGTACTTTAGATTCGGTACAGCATTAAGAACAGTACCAATTTTCATTGGTTCAGAATGCAAATTTTATTTTTTCCGAATAAGCTGTCAAAAGGTTTTGTCTGAGCTCAAAAATATTGCCTTGTGATAAGTTAAAACAAATTATGCATTTCAAATATTGATGGTAAGGCATTATATGCTTTTAAAGCTACAAAAAGGCAATATTTTCATATTTAATTCCTTATTTAGCAAATACCGGTCATCTGCTGGTTTTATTTATTTTTAAAAAAATCAGGTTTTCCCGATATTTGGATATTTATTCAATGACCTATTTAATTTACTTCAAATAAAAAGTGTGAATGATCGCATTTTGTATTTAATTGACCAAAATCCTTTACGGTTTGATTTGGTTGTAGATATTCGTCCTTAGAAAAGTTAATTGAGAGGTACAATTACGCTGGGCAACACTGTTTTGTTCCAGCAATGAAGTTTGGGCTTTTGCCTAGATTTTCATAGCCTTAATCCGACTTCATTACTCTATCGAAAAAAGTTTTTGAGAAATTACTTCTAAGAATTCGAAGGAAAACATATATATATAAGGCTTTTTAAGGCTATCATAATTTATGAAGTACTTTTTTTAAATAAAAATCGTGATGGCTTTCTAGATTTATAATCCCTCTTTTCAATATTTAGTTTAAATATTTATAGTATTTCATAAAACTTTCAAAAAATCTTCATAAGTAGTTAGATTTCCCCTGTCTTACATAAATCTTAAAAAAAAAAACGCTGAACCATTTTCAACAAGGGTTTCAACAGAAAATGTCAAAATCATTTGAAAGTCTTTTTTGCTTTGTAACGAATCCGTCGTCTATACAAGGCTACCACTTCATGTCTTTTGAAAAATAATATACAAATTTACATCATAATATATTTATCAAAACCATGAAAACAATAAATTTATATCATAACTAATAAAAATATCTTTAAACTGTATCTAGAAAACACAATTTTGCTCTTTGCATTATACAATTTAGTGTAAAGAACTTTATTGTTTTTTACCCAATCACTAAAACCACTGTTTTTGGTTATCTTTAACGTTTTCAAATAGCTGGTATATTATAAAAACTTAGGACAACTTAAACCTTTAAAAAAGTATTGTTTTGATTGCCGGACAGAAAAAACTTAATTTTGCCGAACAGTGTTGTATTTCAAAGTTAAATTAAATATTTTAAGTAATAATTTAATATTCGGTAAGTACATAACCTATACAATTTTGTTTTATCATTTTTTATATCATTTAAATTTTCGATTCTTTAATTGCAGTTGCTTCATAAATGGGTTTATCCTATTAACGAGATTTGGATAATAAATTCTAAGCAACACTGTTTCGTGGCTGCGCCGATTTCTTTATTTGTTTAATATATTTTATATTTTTATTTTAATGATTGCATTTGGTTCAATGTGGATTGTGTCACGGTTATTTTTTATCCAGGGAGTTTTAATTTAGTGTCGAACGGTGCGCGCACAGGGTACACATGTATATATTATATGTATATATATGCATGTGCATGTACATTAGGGTGTGTTTCTTGCGACTATTTTTGTTTGAAAAATTTGATGGAAAGAAAAATTTGAGCCCTTAATATTAATATTAGCTTAATAATCCACGACATCTTTACCAGATACCTATCATCAATGGATACTTTTAGAGCTGAGGGAGATAATACTATAAAATGCCGCTGAGTCATTCAAATTTAAAGAAAGAAAAATAAGTTTCCGTGTATAAATGGCAAATCTCACATGCCGTAGGTGAGTAATTAATATTAAAATTAAGGACTTAAGTTTTTGTTTGACATTTTCAAAAAATGTCCATCATGGGAACAAAATAAAAATAGCAAAAAAGGCACCCTAATGTGAACATTTGGTTGGTTGGTCACCGATATATAATTCCAATTTAGTTTGCAAAAATACAAACGCATTTCCCTTACTTTTTGGGTGATTTACCAATACATATTGATAATTTACATAAGTAAATAGAGAAAAAGGAGCCATTGTATTCAGCGGTTTTCATCCATCATTCTTTTTTGTTTCAGACAGTTGCCATCTGAAGTATACAATATTTTACGCAGTTGAAAGTGAGTTCCAATTTTAACCCGCAAATACCTACAATTTTTGAAATTATTCAAGTGACAAGTACCTACGTGCTAAACAAAGTGAGTTTTCTATTAATATTGTAATTTTAAGATTTTATGACAACAATCCATGAACTAGATCATTTATAAAAATGTGCAACATTATTATTTCTACTTCGTGGCTGCGCCGATTACATTTTGCCTATTTGCATAACAGGGATTTGGCACAATGGACACTTTTAGAGAAAAACCCTTAAAAACATTGAAGACTTCGATAAAACTCTTCAATTTGTAAGTACTTATTATTTCGTACTCTTTATTAAACAATATTTTCCTAGATAATGGTTGCATTTATAATATACTGTGACTATAATCGAAATTCCATAAAATATATTGAACTTATCGAATACACTACCTACACATAATGAGAGCCTTAAATATCTTTTTTTCTTTCTGCTCTTTAAGTTGAGCATTTTTCACTAACAAAACAATTAAGCTACATTTTTTCTATTATTTTTTTTAAAGGTCCTAGAAGATCAATCAAACGCAAAATGTTCAAACCAAAACCATACATCTGTTTGTAAGGGAACAGTTAAGGAATTTCTATCTCATGGTGAAGACTTAAAGCTCAAAACATTTTTTAAAACACACGGAAAACTAAACTAATTTAAACCAATTTAACAGAAACTGTTTAGTTTCTATTAGGTGTATTTCGAATAAAAATGTCTTAACACAGCAAGAAGCTTGAAAGTCCTAATACCTTTTGGATTTTTGTTTCGGTACGATTGTTTTTATAACTTATAAATACATTATATTTAAGTTTATCATTTCACATTTTTTGTATTTATAGTTGTTTATACATTAAATTACACTACAATTATGATTTAATAAATAAATAAATCTACATTTTCAGTGTTAAAATTCAAGAAAACTTGGTGGAGGTAAGGAAATTACTTCAAGTCAAAAAACAAACCTTACATTAATTCTTGTTGGAGAAAATAAAACTGAAATCACGGAGGCGTATTTAGCTATCGATGACAGTCTATACAAATGCGAAGGGCTCATAGAGACAATAGATGTTTCAAGAACTACTACTAGCATTGAACGCCAAATTTCATGAGTCATACCATCATATTCAGTACCTTACACTACAAACATTATACTACAGTTATTTCACTCATAAGACACTTTACGTAAGTCCTTAGCATTCAAATTATTTTTATTCTAAAATACAAATAAAAGTCAAGTTTGTATAACTTATTATTTGTAAAGAGAATCATATAAGTTTCATTTATGAGAGGGTTTATAATTTGCTTGATGAAGATCAAATCGTTATTTTATTCATAACTCATGACATGAGGTATTTTATAAAAATTAAAATTATCTTATATATTTTTTCTTTGTTGTTTGCTTAATAACTTGTAAGTTTAGTTTGTAAAATCAAAGTTATCGCTTAATTAAAATATAATGTACCAACAAATCAAAGTCTTTATTATTTGTAAGACAAAAGAAAATTTCACTGGCCCTTCCAGAAGAATGGTCAATCATTTATCGAATTTTATTCAATTTTCGGATACCTTTTGATTTCACTATTAGGTTCTTTTGGGTAAACACTTTCTGAATTTTCGCAAAAACGTTTCAGATTTAATATTGAAATTTACAAAGTTGAAGATTCCATAAGGTAAGTATTTTTTAATAGTTTAATCTTAGCAAGTATCTTATTTTTCAAATTCATATCTTCAAAATAATTTCTTAAAGTTACTTTTAGGTGAAATTCCAAGATTTAAAGGTAATTTAAGGAACCAATGGAGTATTCCAACAAGAATTTATGGTTAAATGCAAGTCCGTATTTGCAATAAATCTAAAGTAATTGCGATTTTGCTCAATAAATTTCGGTGAAATCCAAATTTTTAAAGGTAATCTTCAAAACTAGTTAAGAATCCCAACAATAATTATAGGTAAAATCCCGTTTTGTATATGCAATGAATCACTAATTGTTAGGATAATATCTATACATTTAGGTGAAATCCCAAAATAAAAAGGTACTCTTCAAAACTAATTGGGAATATCAACAATAATTATAGGTAAAATCCCACTATTTATATGTAACGAATCAATATTTGTTGGGATTTTAGCAATAAATTTAGGTGAAATACCAACATTTTATGGTAATGTACAAAACCAGTTGGGAATTCCAACAATAATAATAGTTAAAATCTCATTTTAGATTTTAAATTTAGCAAAAATTATTGGTGGGGACCAGTTAAATTTAGTTAGACTCACTAACAGAAAAATTAATAATCAATCATTCAGGTATTTCAACTATAAATATAGAAATAATCCCTCTCCAGGTGTTTAATATAACTATAACCATTGGGCTTTTCCCATTAAGTTTGGGTGGAAACTCTATAAGATGTAGGCAATATCAAACAATATTTAGGTATTTAAGCAATATTTTGTAGTAATCGAGTTTGGTTGAATGGAATTGAATTGAAATGATATACCTATACAACTTTCCATTATACCAATAAAGTACTGTCAGATATCCAATACATTTTTGTGGGTTTTGTAACAATAAAAAGTAGAAGTCACGAAAACGCCTATATGTATGGTTGCATTATACGTGAAAATTGAGCTAAATTACCAATAAGTTCTCTGAGTGTACTTGTCTATTTTCTGTGGGGATATGTGAAGTCACTAGTCTATGTACCTCAAACGATTTACCACTTCGAGCACAATATTTGTAGCTTTATAAAAATTTAAACATTATTCGGATTGAAGCTATAGAAAGGAAGCTTCTGATGAAAAAAAATGAATTAGAAAACACTGTTCTTCCCAGAGCTATGAGACAATTTACTTTTTATCAAGCTCCGTGGAAAAGATGGCCTTGATGAACTTCGTAAACCAAGGCTTCCTTTGGATCTAATTTGGGAACATTCGTTACTAATGCCAAAATACTAGTATATATCTGTAGAATTGCTGTTGTCATGTGTTCTTTCTGTCTGTTGTTCTTTCTCTTCTGTACTTCTGTCTTGTATTAATGTCTTGTGTTGTTATCACCTTATATAGTCTAGTCGCTCAAGGTGCTGTGTTCTCTACTCTGTACATTTATGTGCTGAGTAGTGTGAAATGTAATGTAATGTAATATCTGTAGATGAACATCAGATAATTTCTACTAAATGTCGTCACGATATCAAGCAATACAATCCCGCAAAACGGCATTTCAGGGTTTAGCTATAGCTTTGATATTGTTGAGGAAAATAAAATCAATTCATATCTTTCCAATGCTTATGATTTTGATATCAGCCTTGCATTTACGCCAAGGGTACAGAAGGATATTTTCCACATAGTGGTCTGCCTGGTGAGTGCGTGGCTGTTATGGCAACCAATCAATGGAAGTTATAATAATACATGCCGTTATTTGCTTTCAAGCTCGCTGGTTTTGAACATATGCAAGAACGGTTTTAAGTTTGTCTATAGAAAGTGCTGGAGTCCTGCTGGAACACCTGCTGTATCCAACCCAACAAACCGAGCCGCCACTCCTTCAAGCTTGTAGTCGCCAATACCTTGCAAAAAGCGCCGTAAAACTAAATTATGACAGAAGGACCTACCTCTTGACACGGTGAGGACATATCACGTCGCTCATTTTCCGGTATGAAAAAAGCAGAGACAACTTTGTCAGAACTACTTTATCTTTTACCCAACATAAAAAATATATGTACATAAATATGTTTTCGTGAATAACTAAACTGCTTCAAAGATTTTCACAAGTCATAATTTCAATACTTTTTTTCCATTAACGCTTATGAAACCAAATATGTATTATTCATATTTGGAAATTATTTACATCAACGCATACAAATGTAACATACATATAACTTTGTAAAAAATGTTAGAAATACATGTTTCTTTTTTGTATTAATTACTTAAGCATAATAAAAGATGTTTTCAGAATAGAAAATTTTTCCATCATAATAATAGCAATGGTTAAGGGCATCATAATCGTTACATAAGACTGAGAGGACTATTTGCAGTATAATGAATAAATTTGAGTCTACTGTTGTAGTAGAAAGCACCCACCACTGAATGAAATACCCTGTTCTTTAAAATTTTACAAACACAAAATTTAATCCATTCCAAATCTATAGTATTTTAAAGTATCACGAACATCAAGAACCCGGAAGAATTTGCTACTTCAATACCCTCATGTCTCTATATCCTTATAGCGAGAAGGTCAATAGGCCAAACATCAGGGCCAACAAATATTCAAATTAATGCTAATGCACGAACACGAACAACAACAGCAACAAAAACAAAATCAAAAAGTGTCAAATATCAAATTTGTTGTTGTCAAAGAAATATAAAGAAAGGACAAAGTTTGTATCTTAGTAAACATCTGAAAATAAAACCGTAGTTAACCCCATCATGATGTCGGCTGAATACAAAAAAAAAGGATCTCGCATGAACTCATTTCCTTTTAAAGTCAACAGTCAAAAAAAAATACTGTGAATATCCTGGGACTATAGGAGTGTATAAACGATAAACGAAGGTCTTTCCAACCGAACTTACATTATACCTCTCTAATCTATAAATTTACCAGAGGCACCAAAAACCAAAAAAAAAAAAAAAAAAAAAGTCAAAAATTCCGATCACGTTTTTTATTAGATGGAATGTCATTTATTCAATTTTTTCGGGGATATTACCTGCCTCATTTATATTCCCAAGAAGTGCATATCGCCTACCTTTTCAGTCCCATATACCATTTATGTACACAGATCCAAAGAAATCATCTAGGATATCCTTATATTTGACGCGCGGTCAAAATCCTATGTTCATTTACATTAAAGCTATCACTTTTGAATGAGGCAGGCAAGGAAGTTTGAGTGTGAGGGCAGACCAAGTCTGGTCGCATCATCATCAGGCTTCAAGAAGTCAGGATATCCTTGGTCTCGATGTTTTAAGAAAACATTATTCAGGACACATTACCATTACGGTGATTTATTCAATTATACTTAAAGGGGCACGTCAAGCGATGGCGATGGCAGTACAGTGACTACAGAGAGGGGTAAGATGAGCCACACAGGAAAGCATTATGTAGAATGTCCTTTCCGTCATGAAACTAAACTTTTCAGCTCGTGGGAGGTTGAAAATGCATGGCTTACCGTATGACGAGGAAACAATCCAACAAATAAAAAAAGAAAAAACGACAGCGACCTGGGGATTTATGACTTATTTACCCGCAGCTTTAGTTCAGGGACGACAATGGCGACGTTGCAGAATACACTCTTGATGGTGGGGGTCATCCTCATCAGGCGAAGGTTTGAGAACATCATACTAACACATACTAACTACTTTATAGTCGTATATTATGCGTCTTCATCTTCATACATAACGATGATGATGGAGAAAAATTGGCTTAAATTTCTTCTCATTATCAGGTGGTTAAGTCTGCCTGCAGCATGCGATATACTTATATAAGGAAGGGACATTTTTTGTGTTTTTTAACCGCATACGGCAGAAGCCATTTTGTCAAATTGTGATAAAGGATAAAAGTACTTTATAGAAAGAGTAATGTTTTAGCAGTTGCGGTTGGTGGTGGGACAATCTAATGCATTGAAATTTTTTACTGTCTACTTGAAGGATTGGCTTTTCACTTTTTTGCTTGAGAGAGAAATGCCAATTTTTTTTTCTTTTTTGAGCTTTTAGGAGTAATTTTTCAACTTTTACGTTAAAAAGAAACGATTATGTAGGTCACACGTGCCTTAACTCACAACTAATGTGCCAATACTGATGGGGCTTAATATCTGAACCTATGAAAGTATTAGCACACACACAACACGGCTCTAAGTATCTTCAAATACAAATAACAGTGCTTAACCAAAAAATAAAGAATAAATATTTTTGAAGTATTTCATTGCAAGTTCTTACCATCATGTCATTTAGTCTATATTTGAAAAATATTTAAAAGATATTTATTAATAAAGACATTAAACTTCGTTTGTAATCACACGAAAATATTGGTCAAGTACTTGAAAGTTTTGCCTTCGTTTGTTCGTTTTCAAGTACCCGATATTGTTATTTTTTAACAACTATTTAGGGAACAATACTTTTACTTCTATTTTCAAATAAAAGGTTTAGAGTAACTACATACAGATACATACTTGTACTTTTCCAAAAAATGTTAATTTTCAATTTTTTTTAAATTTGTTTTCTATTTACCTTTGAATATGAACACAATTTAAGTGTTGGTGTTTTTGAATAATTTTACTTTGTATGTATATGTATTTTGAAACAATCAAAATACGAAATCGGTGGAAAAATATTGATTTGGTTTTAAGTTGTTAATATGTTAACGTTAATATGGCATGGCTTTTACGTCGGACTGATTGATAAAAATTTTCGATATACTATAATAGTTAAACTAATTAAGTTACAGTTATTGTCTAAAAGCATTCATCTATTATTCTATTTCCATAATTAAGAGCTATTTTGCAGAATTTTATTATTTTTTTTACGCGTTTATTTCGTTGAGGGCAAAGTTTCCTGACTCCTTAGTATAGGTCACGGAGATTAGCACCCTTCGTAACTGAACAACATCCCGCTACAGAAACCGACATTACGCCTCGAATAATTAATGATAACTCGTTGACGACTTTTGGCTATTGTACCCGGACAAAGATTGGTTTCTGGAATGTGAGGACGCTTCTGGACGCAGGAAGTGAAGGTCCGCACAATGCCAGATTCCTCCAATTAGAGAGAGAATTTATGCGGTACAGGATAGATATCTTAGGGTTGAGCGAAGTGCGATGGTTGGGATCGGGCAAATACAAGTCACCGACACGTAACACTGTACTGCTCTACCCTGGTCATGATCCAGGAAATGCTCGAGAAGCTGGAGTTTGGTTACTCCTTACAAAAACGGAAACCAGAAGCCTTATTTCGTGGGAGCCCTTGGGGAAAGGCTTATCAAAGCTAGGTTTCAGAGTAGAGTACGACCCGTCACCATTATACAGTGTTACGCACCGACGGAGCTCGCATCTGATGAAGAGAAAAAATACTTTTATAGTCAACTAGGATCCGCCTACAACAACACTCCCCGCGGAGATATAATTTTGGTTATGGGAGACCTTAATGCTAAGGTTGGCAGTAACAACAACGGGCTAAGGCATTTGATGGGTGCTCACGGAGTCGGCAATTGCAATGATAATGGTGAGAGGTTCATTGACTTCTGCAACGCCAATAGCTTTGTGATTGGTGGCACTATGTTTGAGCACAAACTCTGTCATAAAATTAGCTGGGTGTCGACGAACAGACAAGCGTCTGCCAACCAAATTGACCACTTCGAGATTAGTCAACGCTTTAGAAGCAGTCTCTTGGATGTACGAAACAGAAGAGGTGCCGATATGGGACTTGCCCGTGACCCCCACTTAATGATAGCTTCCCTAAGATTGCGTACAGCTACAGTTCGAAGATCCAACGGTACAACACGAGCCCCCAAATTCAACATCGCCTGACTAAAGGATCCCACGACCCGTAAACAATTTAGGGACCACCTGTCACACGAAATGAGAACAATCAGCACATGGCGACATCGAACACCATTGGAATGCTGTGAAAAATGTTTTTATTTCAGGTGCTGACAGAATAGTCGGTCGGAAAAAAGGAAGCAACAACACTTGGGTATCAGAAGAATCTTGGGCATAGATCAACGAACGCAAACAGTTAAGGGCTCGAATAACTGCTGCACAAGAGGAAGAAAGAAACGAGCTGGAGTCCTCGTATCGCATGAAAAAGAGAGAGGTTCACCGCAGTGTGCGTCGCGACAAGCGTAACTACATCAACGCATTGGCGCAAGAAGCAGAAGATGCTGCATACATGTGCGACAGCAGGACCGTTTACAGAATAACCAAAGAGCTGACCGGTACACACAGCTCAAAGCAACACCTGGTGAAAGAAGTAGACGGTACTGTAAGTTCGGTGGATGAGCAAGTCAGAAGGTGGAAAGAACACTTTTCCTCGGTTTTAAACCGAGTGTTTGCAAACAACGTGCAGCCGATACCTTCTGAAGCGTCTGAAGAAACTAATCTCCGAATCCGCACCGCACCTCCCAGTAAAGATGAGATCGTTACCGCAATTAAAGCACTTAGATAGATAGATTAATTCTTTATTATACAAAAAAATGGTTTACAAATTTCATTTCTTAAGAATAAGAGCATGGCTTTCCTGCCGTCTGCCTGATGTGACATTTCATTACAACTTTTAATATGAAGTGAACAATAAAAGATGAAAGTTGCTAATAATATAGTATGTATAAGTATTCTAAAATGGATTATGATTCTTATTTAATTGAAAGTTAAGGTTGTGAGAAAAAAGATACATTTGTATGTTTATTGTTATTAATTTTACAATAGATTTTAATAGCGTTAACTCAATTTTAATATGATTTGAAACACAAAATTTTGCCAATTTTGAAATGATTTCAAAAACACAAAAGATATATCAATTTTGAAATGATTTGAAACACAAAAGTATTAACAATTTTGAATTATTTTATAAGCAAAAATTTCACATTTTTTTTAATTTTAAAGTGATTTGGAACACAAAAAAAAAATTCAATTTTTAAATGACTTGAAACACAAAAATAGGATGCATTAAACTGTAGTAACTGGATTTTTTAAGGATTCAAATATCGAAACTGTTGCGGAAGGTTAATGCGTGTTTGCAATAATTATATAAAGTACACCATCCAAGTCCTCCGTTTAATATTTCGTAAAGTCTGCTTGGAGAAATGTAGCTCTCATCAAAATAGAGTCGGCGGATTTCCTGCAGTGTTTAAACCAAAGTTAAACCTCGCATAGAAATGCGGAAAACCTCAACGTCGAAACGATGCTTATTTTTATGAAGAAAACTAAAACCATTTTGTTTGGGAAAAAGCACTAGCAAAAAACCCAAATTATTTAAACACTAGCGTGAACACTTTTCTACTTGCCAACTGGCCATTTACAGAGCTGAATGAAGACTAGACTAAATATATTTTCTCTAAGAACGAAGAATGCATGTTCTTTTATATGCGCTTTCGTATAATACATAATAAGAATATAGAATGATGAAGTGTAGGTTTAGCTTGCGGTTGCTGGCTGTAGTGGTGTTAAACTCGTACGCTCGCGTTCGATACATGCAGTATTGGGCAAATGACAATGAAAATATAGTTTATATCTTCATTTTCTCTTCTATTGCAAAGCCAACAGATTTGGGGTAAATCTGCTCGATGAGGCATAAAGTTTAAATTAAGAACTTCAACACGTGCTCTAAATATGGCTCTAAATATGTAGCTTATAATTTCAGCCGAGTATTCATTACGAAAATAGTTCATTGCTGAAGAAATTTGGTGATTGAGATTCTTATAAGTGCTCCTAGACAATGTTGAATTCTCCCTGGATAGATGTTGGTTATAAATCTTTTCGTCTATTTTCGCAGTAACCTCTGCAAACATACCCTGCCATTCATCAACATTTGACTCCAATAATGATAAATGAGCTGCATGAGAATGAGCTAGTTCATTCCAGTCCTTGAATGGAGAAGCGTTAGTTTGCAAAAGTCTTGTCATGATAGACTTGTGAAGACTTGTTCCATTTCTTCTCATGACCCTTATCAAATAATCATAGTTGGCTTTTAGATTTCTTATGTATAGAGGCATTATACCAGATTCCACATAGATGGCATAGTTAGGCGTTGAGTTAGGTAGTCTGAATAATCGTTTGAAGAAATATCTCTGCACCGATTCAAACGTATCGAGATTTATATAGCCGAAAACCTGGGCACCATAGCACATACAAGTGTTGACCGTTGCATGAAAAACACGGTATTTTGACGCGAGATCGATATCTTGGTTTGCAAAGAACTTAGTCCACATCATACTCAAGGCTTGTTTTGCTTCATTAACTTTTTTGTTTGGCATGTTTTGAAAAATTGAGATTGTGTGTAATCCAAACACCCAGGTACTTTAATTCTTGCACAACGTCGATGTTTACATTATTAAGAGACCATTTTTCGTCGGGTCGAGTACATGGTCAAAAATTTCCGGGAGATTCCTATCGTTAAAAGCTTGTACAGCAAAGCCTGCCTGTTTACTTTGTCAAATGCTGCCTTGAAATCTACGAAGCAAGCGTATAGTTTTTTTTCTTTTTATCAATGAATTTTCTTGCAATGCTTGTCAAAGCAAATATTTGATCCATGGTTGAGAAGCCCGACCGAAAACCAGCTTGGAACATACTTAAAAGGTTTTTTTCTTCGATCCATTTGGTAAGCCTTTCGTATAGAATCGAAGTAAGAATCTTCCTCAAAGTGCTTAAAATAGAAATTCCTCTGTAGTTTTCCGGTAGGGTGGCATTACCGCTCTCGTGAATTGCAAAAATAACTGCTTTGTTTAGGTTGTGTGGCACATAAGAATCGCCGTATAATCTGTTGAGGTATGATAGAAGGTAATTCTTGAATTGAACTGTGCTATTTTTGTAGAATTCTACTGGAATTCCTTCTATGCCAGGAGCTTTATTGTTTTTCATCTTATGAAGTGAAGAATCGAGTTCAGACAAAGATATTGGACAATCCAGTTCATCAACTATAACGTTGGGTAAAGCATAAGAAAAAGTATGGCGATTAACCTCAGCCGACAAAAGAGCCTTAAAATGTGCTGCTAGCATTTCAGCTCCAAGAGAGTTCACCATATTTAGATTACGACCACCCAGTTCACGAACATTATTCCAGAATGTTTTTGAATTTTTGGATTCCGATAGCTTTTTAGCTAGACGTTTCAAGTACTCTTTTCTTTTAGATGCACACAGGGCTTTGTATTCCTTGTTGAACCGAAGGTAGATATTTTTAAAAAACAAGGCATCTGTACCTACATCTAAAAAGCTTCAGATACACAAAAGATAATTTGCGAAGGCTCTTACAATCGTTATCGTAGCATATATTTCGTGGAATCAACGAATGGATGTTATTGCTATGAGTAGATAGAGCTGATTTTTTAATCACATTTATTATTTTTTCGTCTAATTGGTCAATTTCGGATGTTGATGGAGAAGGCAAGGAACTGCAGTTGTAATTTAAACGAGATTAGTAAAGATAATCATTACTTTCTTTCCATTTGAGCTTGAGAAATTTACTTGGAATTCTTTGGGGAGCTTCAACCGGAAACATAAATTCAACTTGTATTGGTAAATGTGCAGAAAAATTTGCTACACTCTAGCGTTCCAATATATTATTTTTAATGATAAACTACTCATTTTGAGTTATATAAATATTTTACAGCTAATTGTGCAATTACATTGAATTGATCTGCCTTAGAATTACATTTACCTAAGAGCGTTATCATTGCCTTTGTTGTTGTTGTTCATCGATGCTCCAGTCCAAGCATTATTTTCAATTGGAGTGATCACTGGTTTAGGGACAACAGAATCAGCAATAACAACTCTATTCCGATGATTGGGTGGGGGAAATTCTGATGTATTCAGTGATTATGCTTGTGGTTGATGTGCTCTTTGAATCACAGCCACGGTTGCCAAGTTGGTCATTTATGACCAAATTTGGTCCTTATTTTTTAACTTGGTCATTTTTTATTCCATTTGGTCATTTTTTTCCGAATCGAAAAAAGATATTCGACAATTTGATCGTTTCAATCGTTTATCATACTCACATGACCAAATGGACACAACACAACTGTTAAATTAATTTTAGCAACTTTGTGTAAATAATAACTTTCTTAAAAATATAAAATCTTGATCTGAATTTGACTTAGGGAACAGAGAGAATTATTTACGCATTCCACATGTTTATATTAGAAGAAAAGCCGTACAAATTTTCAAAATCGAAACATATAACTTTTAATACAACTTTTAAAACGACTGTTACTCGTTATTTAAGTTTGATCTCCGTAAAACTGATATAAGAAATCCATAATAACTTGATGACTCTTCTACACAGCTCAGCTGCCGCTGAAAGAAATTTTTTAGAATTAAGTTTGAAAATTAAGGAATTGACTTAATTTTGATAATGTGCTGGCTAAAGGGCTTCAAAATATCAAAATGGTCATAGTGTCTGGAGAGCGATAGATTTTCTTAAAGTATGTTTTTGCATTTACATTTTTTAAGCTTATTTACTTATTTTTTTTTACCTTTATTTGGAGTAATCAAGTATAATTAATTTTTTAAGTGATATTGTGATCTGCATAATATGGGAATTTTTTTCTGTGTTTACAAAAATTTCGGACTTGAATTATGTTGGTCATTTTTACCTAAAAATGGTCATTTTTATTTTCAAATTTGGACACAAACTTTTTTTTCAAGTGGCAACGTGATCACAGCTGGAAGTTGCCGTTTGTTTTTTAATGAGAGTCTCTCTTTCATTTCAAAGAATTTTTTTCGGCTAATACAAATGGGGTCATTAGCTTTATGGGTTTCATTGCAATTTGCACATTTGATATTTTATTGTTTCATGGTTCTCAGAGCAGATAGCACAAAGAGGCTTTATATGGGTGATTATACAAAAGTTGGGTAACTCGATGTCATCAACCAATATATACAAAGTCTGATTATATTTTATTGAGATTGCAATTTATTTTAAAACAATGGAAAGACCTTTATTTAGTCACCCAATTTCAGTTCTTCATTTTGAATACAAGTTATTAAAAAAACACAATTAGTTCTTAAAACGTCAGTCCTCTGGCATGTCACAACCCTGAAAACCAACCATTAAGTGACTGTCTATTAAACATTATCATTGATTTGAGAAAACTTATTAAATTAATACAATCTGCGATGTATATAGTTTAATATGTACTACAACTTTCATAATGCAGTGTTCTCCACTTTATTTAAAAAAATAAGAAATTTTGTGTTCAGTTTTATTCGTCAGTTTCTTGTGTGTTATTTAAATTTAAAATTCGTGCGAAATATCGCTGACTCAACGTCAAATCCCACTTTGAATTTTAATGTTGGTAATAAAGTTAGTTGCGGGTCGCACAATTTGACGGCCACCATAACTGTACCAGAGTTTGGGTTATGTTTGTTGTCTATACACGTGCTTAGCCAGTCAACGCGTCAGTTTTATGGTGAGTCGTTATTTTTTTTGTTAATCTAAAGTTTATTTTTATTTATTCGTATTAGACTTTGATTTGTTAAAATGTAGTTTGTGGATATTTGAAATTACAAAAAAAAAAATTAGTCCAGATTATAATCTCAAATTTCGTCTTTTTCGTCAGTAGTGTGGCGTCAGTTCTGTGTCAGGTAAATTGTTATTGTTCTTCATTTCTTGATCATTAGTACTTTTAAGATGAATATTGTTAGATTTTGTTTGTTGATTACTTTGAAATATTTAGTAAAACTATGTGAAAGTAGTAAAAGATAAGTGAATAACGTTACGTTAAATGTCAAAAGTCTGTTTTGAAAACTGATGTAGTATTTTCTCCTAGTATTACATATTAATAATTATTTTTAATTGTTACTACGTGATTTTAAGTGATTATTATTAAATCCTAAAGCATCATTCACATGAGCGCGACCAACGAACGACGAATGAATTACAAAATGTGAGTTTATATACGTTTGAAGACATATGTATTTCCACACAAATTCTTAACAAAACGATAGCAATATAGTTTCTATTTGATTTATGATGCATACTTTTACATTTCAATATCATATATTAATAAATTTAAGAAAACAAATTTATTCGTCGCAAAAAAAAAAATTATGGTTGATACGAACTGTCTAACTTTATTCGCGTTCCACATTATCCACACTCGCAACGAATAAAAAAATCGCGCGTACTTAACCTAAAAAAATCGTTCTTGTTTTGGTTTCGGTGGGGAATGTCAAACTTCATTCGCGACGAATTAAAAACTCTCATGTGAAAGAAATGTCAAAATCGACGAATATTCGTTCATTCGTTGGTCGTTGGTCGTGCTCATGTGAATATTGCTTAAGAGATTTTTACTAATTTGTATTAAATTTCATTATAATATCTACTTTTAAAACTGTGTATACTCGTAGTCCTCTGGCAGTCAAATTCTGAAATTTTTAAATATCTTACAATGTACTCAAAAAAGTGACTGGCCCGATTGGGAACAATATATTAATTAGATTAGCTATCATATACACCCGAATTTATAGAAGTTTGGTTTAAAAACTATCGTAAACAAAATATCCTCAAAAGTTACCCAACTTTTGTATAATCACCCATATGGCAATTTTTTTCACCATGCCCGAACATTTGGCAATTGTAACACTGAGTGACTTTTTGCCTTTGCTTTTTTGCAAAGTCCCATTTGATTTGAGTTTTAAATATGTACTTTATGTTTTTTTTTAAGGTCGACAAGTTTAGTTGAACCACTCTCAAGAAAAACGATATAAAATACATCTAAATATTGATCGTATTGTTTTTTAATTATTTTTATGTTTATACATTTTAAGCCAAGGGAGATAAGTTAATTTTTAAGAGCGTCAATTGGAACTTCATCCAGGCCAAAGAGAACCACTTTAAATAGTTTTGCAGATGGAAGATCATGTGTAAAAAATTTCCAGTTTTTTGTTTTTAACAAATCGCAAACAAATTTATGAACTTCGTTTGTTCCACAATTCATTTTAATACCAATCGAAATTTTTTTAATGGAATAGTTGTCAATTTTAGCTTCACGAAATAATGAATGCACATTTACAGAGGTTTGTTGCAAAACACAAATGGAAGGGACTTTAATTTTTTTAATTGGGGTTGATATTACTTCATCTTCACAATCAATATCCGTATCTGGATGACATTGCAAGGGTGTATAATACCCACACCGGCACGAGTACGATAACTTTGGCGCCAAGATATAATAACGGTTTTTGGTAGAGGGGCTTAATACAAACATTTTTTACTATGGGAGGGGGGTCTATCTCCCCCCGTTTAGGCGGTAGGGGCAATTTAAAAAATTATGATTTAAAATGGAAAAAAATAATTAAAAAATAACGGTGATACTTACAATTAAATTTTATACATTTTTTTAAAGCCAACATTCTGTTTAATTAGCCAGTTTTTAATTCAAGTCAAAACTATGCGTAGTTTTTGAATTTAATTTTAAACTCAAAATTTGAGTAAAAAAAGTTAAAAAAAAGGTTTAAAGTGTAATTTTGCAATACTTCAAGATTATCAAGATTGTTTTTATTTCAGAATTTATTGCTCTTATTTGTTTTTGATCAAAAACTGAAAACTAGATGATTTTATGTCTTTTAGTTTTTGAGAAAATTGAAAATAACCACAACTACTATTTTAATTCAATTCTTTTTTTTTTGCTTGAGTGGTCTTATTTTGATAGTAACAATGGTAGGTGCGAGTTTGGGTGTATGCAACAGTAAGGTGTGTGCGAGTTTGGGTGTATGCAACACTGGGATCTGTAAGGGGGGGCATGCTGCCCCCCTGCAACCCCTCTGCTTGGGAACACTATAGGATTTGGGGTGGGTGCAAGTTGGAGTGCGTGCAAGGTGGGGAGGGGGCGAGGTTCGGTGGGTGCAAGATGGGGTGCATGCAAAGTTTCTTTTGCATTTAAATAAGCTGGATTTAAGAAAAATTAATTTACCCTAGGTGTATCTAAATCCATATTCGATTATTACTATCAAAATAAGACTACGTTAATACTTAAGCAAGGAAAAAATAATTTAATTAAAATATTTTTTTGGTAATTTTCAATTTTCTCAAGAACTAGAAAACATAAAGTCATCTAGTTTTCAGTTTTTGATCAAAAACAAATAAAAGCAATGAATTCTAAAAAAAAAAAAACAGTAGATAATTTGAAAGTTTTGAAAAACTACACTTTAAACCTTTTTTTTAATTTTGTTTGCATAAATTTTTAGTTTAAAACAATTTTTTTCAAAAACTATGCATAGTTTTGACTTGATTTAAAAACAAGCTAATAGACAAAAATGTTGGCTTTAAAAAAAGGTATAATACTTAATTGTAAGTATTACTGTTATTTTTTAATTATTTTTTTGTTTCCATTTAATGTACATATTTTTTTAAATTGCCCCTACCGCCTAAACGGGGGGAGATAGACCCCCTCTCCTATAAAAAAAATGCTTGTTTTTAACTGTTCTATGCAAATCCGTCATTAAACTTTGTCGCCAAAGTTATCGTACTCTCCCCCCCCACACCTATTCATATCATCAGAATTAATTTTTCGATTTTTATTGCGTAAAGACATAAAGTCTTCAGCATGAGATGGAGATCGATTCCGCTTTTGAATTTTGCTTGTTAGAATGTACCGCACAGAGAGAACGTCTTATCAGTTCAGAGAGCCGATTAGTACTGATTAATTTGACATGTTTTTAAATAAAAATAGTGGGGATAAAATTTAAAAGAAAAGAAATCTTTGCTGTAGATTCATTAGATTTATCGATGTGGTTTGAGACATGTAGTATTAAGGTTTTAGATCGCTTAAAACGACAAAGTGATTTCTTTATGAAAAAGGCAAAAGGGTTTTAATCATCTGGATAAAGTGAATTTTTCCTTCTTTTTTCGTTGCCCCAATCGATTTTATAGCTTCTAAGTTACATTTACAGCAAAATATAAGATGAATCAAA
The DNA here is from genome assembly GCA_920104205.1 of Eupeodes latifasciatus. Lineage (NCBI taxonomy): Eukaryota > Metazoa > Arthropoda > Insecta > Diptera > Syrphidae > Eupeodes > Eupeodes latifasciatus. Next base: position 155,609,004 of record OV049924.1, read on the forward strand.
TATTAAAAATAAATATTCAAATGGAATCAATGGTTTTCAAATTCAAGAATTATCATACAACACACAATCAGGGTTGGGTGGTCAAAGTCATTTCACTTTATATGATAAATTAAGTTTGATTTCAATATCTGTTTTTGTTCCCAACATTTTAAGTCGAAAACCAATTTGTATGAATCTAAGCAGCATTTTTAAAGTTTTTATTTCTGTAATAAAAATACATTTGGGATTTTTCTAAAAATTTGAAGTCAATAACTTAATCTATTCTAGAAACTTTCGAATCGAACATCAGTTTAGTATTTTTTGTATGTTCTTATTTTTTATAAAAAAAAACTGACTGTAAGATTTTTGTAAGCAAAAATAATTGATAAAAACAATATTTTTATAAGATAAAATTAATTTAAACTCAATATCTTAACATTTGTTGTCTGCATCTTTCGTTTTATTATCGGTAAAACAAAATATATTTTCAGTCGATATCTCTACTGGTTCTTAAGATATGGACGACGAAAAATGGTATCCCGAATTTAAGAATGTACGCACTCACTAACACACAGACAACTCTCTAAAATACTTTGATTTAAATTCTTGGGACCTTCAAGCATCGATAAATGTCAAAAGTTTCAGTTCGAAAAATCGGAACGATTACAATAGCTTCCTCAAGGAACTTAAAAAGTTTTTCGATTTTCAGAAAATTGACTTTAAAGTTACGATATAGTTTTACTCAATATGGACGTAAGACAGACCTTTGAAAACGCATCCACAGAGTAAAATTTGTCTACCGGAAAGTACCTAATTGGTAAATTATTTGTAGTTTTCCACAAATAGAAATAGTTCAATATAAAATGATGTTGGCTGTGTTGCTCTGTTTTTCTAGTTCTATACAAAAGATCCCCAAAATCTTGTCTTTCAGAAAAGAAAATTGACTGTTTCCTTTATGAACAACAGTTTGTGTTTTATTTTTCATACACATACACGTACATAATACCCTCATAAATTTCATAGAATATTTATAACTTATAAGTCATTCTTTCAATAATCCAGCAATTTCTTTTCGAAATCAAAAAAAAACTCTTCGACGACTATAAAACTTAAAAGCACGTCCCAAATATCGTTCGGACAGAAATTCACTTTCTCAGGTCTCAACATAAGCTGCGAGCATCTCCTACTTGTATACTCTCTTTAACATGAATCCAACCACAGCCTGTGGTGATATTATTACACAGTCTTGGAATATTCAAACGTCGAACGGCCGACAATCAAAGCACGTTCCATAGCAATTTCAAGAACCTACCTCTCCTCCTCACCGACCCCTCCCGCCGCCACTCCAACATCCTGCTTCACCGTCTCAATATCCAATAGTATTTCTCTTTCCGTCTCTTTTTGCCGTATCATTTTGTGCGCACAGAAGAAAATTTTATTTTAAGAAGAAACAACAAGGAAAATTCTAAAACGTTCTTAAAGAATCTTAAAAGTATTTATTAGCCATATTTGTCTGCGATAGCGGTTCTCATAACAATCTTTCATTGCCTATGAACCACACGAGCACACAACATCTCACACTCATATACAGACGCTCTGCTCATATTCTCGATACCAAGCCCAATACAAACTCGTATAGGTAAGGTACACCAGCTGCAAAGTTAGACACACTTCGTGGCAAGTTCAAGCACTTAAACAATTCTTCGGGAAATTACCCAACCACCGTTTCCTACCACCAGCACACCGTTACCGTCCCTACCGTCACCACAATTTCTAACACATGATGCAACTATCGGAGTGGAAATAGTACCTATGCAGAAGTATAGAAGCAGCACTAGAATCAACCAACATCTGAATCTGAATCATAAGCAGGGGCACTTGGGAAGCAGAAGCTACAGCTACTAGCAGCTAGCTATATGCACCATACCTTATTCATTCGGCCTTTGTTTTGTCGCCTTATTTTGCATGATACCCTTGTGAAACTATCTATACATAACCTACCTTCGTTGGAAAATGTAGTCCTTTCTCGTCGTCTAGGGAATTTATGAACATCTTTTGAGTTGTCACCCCGCACCACACGTGTATTTATACCTACACTCTTATACACATATAGGTACTCGTAGAATGATTATATATCCTTCGAAGGAGGCCCTAGGGCGCGCTCGGCTCTAGCATACCTTGCAATTGAAAATACCTGTGTAGGGCCAACAAAAAATCTCTTGGTGGCAGAGGAAGAAGCTTGCTCGCTCGCTAGGTCGCCCTCGTCCTTGGAGCAATTGCTTTAATACTCCCCATGCAGAACATCTCATATATCTCCTCCCACACACTCAAACTCCTGCTCCCGCAGTCGTTGGCGCTCTACCACTGCTGCTGCTGCTCCAACTGCAACGTCTTAAAAGGCTTTTCGTGTGCACTGCGCTATGAATGAATGAGTGCACATAGTTCACAACATGGGTATTCCAAAGGCGCATACAAGGACGACTTGCAGTTTTGTTACATTTGCTGAAACTTCTTCACCAAGAAGCAGAAGAAGCGAAACAAAATACAAGAAAAAAAAGAAGGATAAATTCCAAGGTAAATGTGAAAATATTCTATTGCAGCTCTAGCAGGAATGTTCTTCCACCAACTCGAATAGTGACATCACCCCAACAACATGCCATATATTCGTAAGTGTATAGTATACACAACCCAACCAGGACCATGAGGAGCAGGAGGCGTTGAATACCCTGAAGACAAATTTCAAGGTGATGTTATACCTACATATAGTGAAATGGGAATGAAAATGAGAATTCATGCCGATCGTCCTGTTGGACTTATTCAACTCAACTTAACTTAACTTAGCTCAAACTCATACTAAAACATATCTAACTATGTACATACATATCTAATGTATGTACAACAAGATTTTTGCAAGCGAGTGCAGTTTTATTATGCAAATTGGTAAATGGCCTGTGAAGTGGACGACGACGAGGACGAGGACGACGAACGTCGACGACAGCGGCAAAGATGACAACAAGAACAACGACGACCAAGAGGACGACACCAAGCGGTGATGCATGTAAATAAATTGGAAAACATTGCTATGTGTGTATGGAGGATACACTTAACCACCAAAGGATAAACAATACACACTCCGGTACACACACTGCACTTCACACTGTGGACGTGGAGTGCACAATGCACTGCACATATCCACTCACTTATCAAGAGAAAAATAAAACTAAATTCTATTAGAAAAGGCAAAATAAAAAGAACAGACTGAATGAGACAACCCTGAGGCATGCTACAGAAGTGCAGCGTAGCGTTACTGGCCTGGCTTTTAGCATGATTGGATGTTGGGTAATATTTGATGAAAAGCTGCTAAACAAAATTGTTAAAGAAATGGCCTGAGGGATACAATTAGTTAGCATCAGCTCTCTAGAAAGTATATACAACCTACCTAAGTATGTAGGTATACAGAAAATGAGAGTGACTGGGTATACAAAATGATGATGGTGTTTGATTAATACATAATATAGGAACATTTTCTAAAGATTTTTCTGATGGTTAAACATGACCTACCTAGTGGAAAATTGGGCCAAAGCTGCAATTTGTATGCAAAAGGTAATATTTTCTTAAGAAATTGAATTTCTTCTTCTTTTACAAACGATGCTAATTTTTTTCTTTCGATTACTTCCGAATATTGCATTCAAAGTTGTTTGTTTGTTGTTGGTGTTTCAACGAGCGGGATCTATGAAAAGAAATAGAATTTAAAAATGTTTAAAATTCCCTGCGGGGTATAGTTCATAGAAAAGAAAGTTAATTTAGAAATGAATGTTTAGTTAAAAGGTTTTATTGTGTATACATACATACATATTCGTATTTATACCAACTTATTACTTTCGTTTAATGGAATCAATGGAATGAGACTATCCTAAAACGATTTTGTTCAAAAATAAAACGTCCTAGGGGTTCAGATTAAAAGGGAGGCACTTTTGTAGGCCTCGCTGGGATGCAACCCACACTGATAACTTCCCATCCCGTCTGTCGATTTGTCTTGCTTAAAAGTTTGTAGATTTTCGTGTTGTTTTAAAAAAGTTGTCAGGTAAATTATTCTTAAAAAATTTCAAAATTATTAACAATATTCTGCATATAATGAAATAGTTTTATTTCAATATCTAGTTTTGTTAACGAGATTTTTAGTTGAAAACCAACTTTTACCAATTTTAGTAGCATTTTAGCATTTCCTAAAAGTTCTTATTTCTTATATAAACAAATACAAATGGATGAATGAAATTAATTTAAGTCAATCTCTTCTATTGTTCACGAGATATCGAGAACCGAACATCAATTTTTACGAAATTTTCGTACTATTTTTTGAAGATTTTATTTTTTTATGAAAAAACGGACTGTTTGATTCTTTAAAAAAAAATTATGGAATATCGAAAACAATATTGTCTGTGAGATAAAATAAGTTTGAAGTCAATATTTTTAATTTTTGAAAAGCTATTTGAGTCGAAAGCAAATTTTTAGTATTGTTTTTTTTTTTTTGTAAAAAATACTGTCAGTTCGATTTCTCTCAAAATTTTACTGAATGTTGGAAACAATATTTATTATAAGATAACATTAATCTAAAGCCAATATCTCAAATTTTTAAAAATATATTTGAGTCGAAAATCAATTTTTACCAACTTTTATTAATGGTTTTTAATTTTTGTTAAAAAGCTGTCAATTCGATTTTTCTCCAAATTATACCAGATATGAAAAACGTTATTCTTCGTTGCATAAAATTATTTTGAGGTAAAATCATGTTTTGTTTGTAAAATATTCGAGGTGACAGTTATTTTGGTTCAGTTTTTTTGATTTATAAAAAACCGGTAACTGATCTTTTTTTCCAAAAATATATTTGTTTGGTATTACGTTACAATATATAATACTAGCGGCCCGTCCCGGCTTCGCATGGGTAGACATAAATAGGTACAGATAATGTAGCTTTCCAATGAAAAAAGAATTATTAAAATCGGTCCAGTACTTTTTGAGTTTATTCGTTACACACAAAAATACAAAAATAAAAATATTTCCTCTTTATAACATTAGTATAGATAAAATTTAATTCAAGTTGCTGGCGTTATTGGTTCGCGAGATATTTTGGTTTAACTAAAATGTTCACCTTTTTTTAAATCGCTATGGTAAAAAAAACCACCCACTCAACTTTAAGTAACACATATGTATGTGCACATTTCAAAGCATCACACAAATCCATTTTGAAGTATTCTCGTAGGTACATTCTCCAAAATAGTTATAAAGGCAGTATTATTTAATGCGTTTTTATATATATAAAGCGAATTATTTTTTTCATTTCTATATAAATTAGAAAACAATATTTGTTGAGTATCTGGCAACCCTTTTCTGTTTTTAATGCATGTTAAATGAACTAGAATAAAGAAAGAAGAATAAAGCAGTCATATTTGCTGTTTTGAAGCCTAACAAATATAAAGGCATAGCTCAGTTTCAAATTAACTGTGAGGTTTAGTGAGAGCACATGCGACTAAAAGTAAAGCAACTTAAAATTAAATTTATTGGAAATTTTTTAAGAAAGTGGCTAAGTTATTTCAAAATGCCAAGTGAAAAATCTTTGACCTAAGAATAAATTGGAAAAATTAAGGCGTACCATGAAGAGATGTTATCTAACCGAGAAATTGGAATACGATTAGAAAAGTCCAGCTGTATTATTGATAATTTCGTTAACAAAGGTGACCTGTATGTTTCTCTTAAAAGATCAGATTAAAAACCAATGGTAAGCAAAAATAAAATAAAAAGAGCTGTTCTCTGATAAACTGTGTGTGCAAGAGAAATAGAGGATAAAATGAACTTGGAATCTGGAGTACCTGCCGCAAAAATAATTGCGGAAAACTTTTCCTCTTATTAAGACATAAACTTGCTTGCTTGCTAGGCTTCGCTTCGCCGTTATTTTCAGCGATGAGAAGAAGTTTGATTTAGATGACCCAGACGGTGTTCACAAGTATTGGAGATCAAAAAACAATCCCAAAATAGTGCATCAGCGTCGAAATTTTTCTTGAGCTGCTCTTTGGCCTTCATTTCGAAAAATTACTATTTCTCATTTATCAAGATTGACTTTAAAATTCCATTTAGTAAAGTAGTCAATGAAGCTGGCTATAAGAGCTTGCAGATTAAAAGTACTCCAATAGAGTATAACAATGTCATCGGCATACAAGAGAACTTTAATTTTTTAGACCCTCCAGAATGAGTACAATTGGGAGCACAGTATATATGTATGTAGGTTGTTTAAAAACAGAATAAAAAGAAGTGCATTCGGATCTATATCAAGATTAAAATTTCTTGTCGTCTTAAAATGTTTGATAGCTGTTTTTGGGCAACATTACAAGCAAGTTCAAACTTATTAAAGCTTACTTACTTAAGGTTTATAAGAATCAAAATTCAACTTTTGACCAAAACCTTCTTAATTGGCTTCATACATGCAATCTTTAAATGTGTTGCAACGACTTTCTGTTGATGATTTTTGACATACATAGGTTTGACATTAAAGCCGGGGAAAGTAGCTCGTATTTATTACAATGTTAGTATCGTTAACCCCTTTTAAAGAAAATATAATGGGCATGGGATCCGAAAAAAATTCATTACCAATAGAAAAGTCTTCGATAAAATGAGCTCACTCATAATATTATGATGTTTAGGAGTTATGCATTTTGGAAGAACCTTTGTTACCGTCAAACGTGTACTCACTATTTATATCATTGAAGCTTCTATACTATTTAAAATAAAAGCTCTGGCATCTTCAAGAAGTTCCACAAATAGCTTACAGTTGCTGTCACAAGTGGTATCTTTAAAGCATCTTGTTTTTCTAACCGAATTAAGAGCTATCGAACCATCATCGTCCGGTACAGCAACAGCTTAGAAGTTATGATAAGGTTTCTAAATTTAAAGAGCTTTGACCTGCTGAATTAGGGTCTGTTGGCTTTGAGCAACCAACCGAGCATTGTATTTTTTAAGTTGTTCTATCGGCTGCTACTATTCATCCAAGATATTTAAAGGATCCCGAGTCGAAATTTGGGCCCTATTTTGATCCTTAAAAGGATCTTTTCTCCTTCTACATACAGAAAAATTAACCTCATATCATCCTTAACGATTTTCCATCGTCCTCATTTCATCCTACATGAATCTTTTTTCATACTTAATAAGCCTACCTGGTCGTGTACCTGCTGGCAAAAAAAAAGAAGATGGCAATGGCGATAACAACAGTGACAATAAAGCAGATGATGATAATTACACCGACGCCGAAAAAGACGACGACAACAACGACGAAGAAGACGATTTCGAAGAAAAATAAGATGACTAGGAAATTTAGATTAAGAACCAATAATTGTACTGTTTGTATTACTTTTAAATTAATCACTAATTTTAATAAAAACTTCTTTGTTTAATGAATAAAAAAAGAATAAAATTTGAAGAAAGAGCAAAAGCAAGTAGGAAAGAGAGAGAAAGAGAGATAAAAGAAAATAAGAAAGTTAGTTCGAGAGAGTATAATAAAGTAGTATCAGAGAAAGAGAGCGAAAGAGAGATTAAATGCAGTCGTCCTCATTTGATCCTAAACATCGTATTTTGTATGATAACTGCCACTATTAGGTTCAAATGAGGAACCTCAGGGGACCTTAATTTTGGGGACGAAAATAGGGCTAAAATTTTACTCGGGATTGCACTACTTCAAATTCATGCTTCCGTACCTTGCTTGTTTGACCTATTATTCTTCTCGCAGTCGACGCCACCCAATAACTTGGTTTTTCCTTCACTAATTTGCATGGGTTCTCCCGATGATGTCGATATCGTCTGCGTAAGCCAGTATATGGCCTTACCTGGTGACGATGGTCCCTCTTGTTGATAAGCCAGAGTCACTGATTGCTTTCTTTAACACCACCTTGAAGAGGAGACAGGACAAACCATCCCCGTGTCGAAGTGCATTGAAGATGTTGATTGGTCTGGATAGCAATGGAAGTATTTATTTGGAATGCCAAATTCTCTCATGGCGTTGTAAAGTTCCAGACTATATGCCTATGCTAACGTGGCGGCCTTAAACTCTGAATATTAAATTCTAGACATTTTTCCATGAAAGGCCTAAGGGTATAAATCTGATCGAGTTCTTCTCCCAGGCTGCCTTTTTCTGTCTTTACTCTTCACGTGCCTTTCGCTTAACTGGTGGAACACAATGCAAAATCGGAGCCGGAGTCGTAACTGGAGTCGGAAAATCTGTCACAAGTTGTCGTACGTTTCACAAAAAGTACGCACACAATGTGTCGTACGGCTTTTTGATGTTATTTGGTATAGGTATTTGCAGTTTACAACCACATAAAATTTCTCAGAAAATATTTTTTTGTTCACTTTTATTTCTTATTTAAATATTTTTCCACTTTTTTATTGAAAAATTATTAAAAAAATGTAATCACCAAGTTATTCACTTCAAAAATGGAAACGTCACATGTGTCGTAAGTCGAAGTTAAAAGTTGGTCAACTCTTGCGACTCCGGCTGCGGCTCCGTCCAGTTCGTAAATCGTTGTTCCGATTTCATTGTCGTGGTTTTCGTCGTGAAATCGGTCTATATGCCTTTTGTTTAAACGGGACAGGTAACAGCATGTTGCCAACCTGGGGAAAGAGCCTGACCATATTAGCAAAACCTTTTGGGATTTGTTTCAAGCGGGTGCCAGGAATAGATTAAGATGGTCATACTTCCACCAGTCCCAAATATTTCGTATGTTATAATGTTACTCTTCCTATTCGGCTGATGGATGACCGCCACACAAACACTTTGTTTTATATACATCAATTTGAAGACATATTAACAATTCTTAATTCTTTTCATATGTATGTATGTATTGTATGTGTATGAAAAATTACAAGACTATACGCAATTATACGCAGATTTACGATATCCATTGTAATTACTACCTTATGTTTCCAACTAAAATTATATTTATGTTTTCATTTATCAAAAATATGACCTTAAATTTAAGTTATTCAATTATTGGTTCTAGCTAGCGAAATTACAGATTTCTCTTTAAAACATTGAATTCTTTTTTTTTGTAAAAAAGATATGTATGCTTTGGTCTGAAAGCTGACACAACGCAATCTTTCTTAACCAATATTACATATTTATATTTAAATCTGAATAAATAGAAAATTAAAATAAACAAATTGGTCCTTGGAGCCGAATTCTAATTCGAACTTGTAACCTACTGTTTCTTGTTTTGTAAAGTCAATCTGAAAGTCATTTTCTCCCCTTTTATGTAAAATGTATTGTACACGTATGTATATAGATATATACTATACATACATATATAGTAAGAATGTAATGTAAGAGTATATATTATTTTCAATTATTTATTCCTCAATGCGAATCCCATAAAACCTTCTACCGCATCACACTTAAGTGCAATTTATAGAAGAGAGAAATAACACAAAAACTTTGCTTTTCCAATTATTGCACTTTTCCAACAAAGTTTACACATTTGTTCGTTTGTATTTATAAAAGCCATCAGACATATGGTATGGAATATAAAAGACAGAAAGAAAGTGATGAGCGGTCGGGGTTAAGGAAGCGGGAACGGAAAGTGCACCCTAGCGTTGGCGCTGGCTGTCTACTGGGAAGAAGAAGAACTACAAAAATGTTACCTTCTAATTGAATCTTAGCAATATGCTCTTTCTGCAAATGTGTCACCCTTTCCATTTTAAAACTCCTTGCGGGTGGCTGCGGGAGTAGAGAGTATGTTGTACTCGTATAGCATCTCTTCATTTGCATATAGTTGACCAATTCCAAAAAACTTTACAATACCACAATATTACTTTTTGCAACATACGAAGTTGTAAGTCATTACTCTTCTTCTTGATCACTACCTATACATAGCCGTACGTACTGTCGTTGTTGTTGTTTCCTGCCGGGTCGGTAGGAATATATATTTTTTGAAGCACACCTAACTGTAAAGACCAGAAAACAACTTTTACCATCGTAATAACTCAATAACCATCTATAGACTATATAATACATACATTCATACGCACAAGGACGACTATGACGGTAATCCTAGAATCCACAGCACTTTCGTTCTCTTTATCTCAATCTGTATATATCTCCCTCTAGCATTTCCTCCTCGATATACTATACGTAGATACATGTATCCCCTTGTTTGCATCGTGTGGAGTAGTTTTCAGTAGTATACAAATTTTCTAACCACAACAGCAGTTTTCGGGTTCTTTCTGCCAACTAAACACAAAACGGGTCCATTCCGCATTGCCATGCAACACAAACACAAATAACAACAACAACAGCAACAATCCTCCAAGGAAAGCATTAAAAACCATCAAAATTGCGAAATACTTGGCCATAACATCTAATCGAAGAATAACCCACAAGCAACAGAAGACTGATGGATGCATCGGAGGAAACCGAATCTACGTACACCCATCATATGCTTTGCTTATGGACCCTATACTCATATAACCTGGACCTCGAACTAAAACCAGAACCAAGGAGCTAAGTGCACACTGCACAGGCATTCACTGCGTTCATTCGTCTCGGTTGTAGCCATCACGTCTCTCTTTTCAACCATCAATGGGTGGCTTATGGCTTTGGCGATGTCGACGTTAGAGTTGCAGTCGAAGTCGCTCGTTGTCGTCATCATACTCATCCTTATCCTCATCGGGAAAACTATGTATTGGTTTGGGTTTTAGCAAGAAATCGCTTCAAAGAACATTTTCCGGGCATCGGGCATGTTTTCATGTTAATAGGTATCAGGGAATTAATTAATCCCTGTCTCTAGCGGCGTCGTCTTCCGGAGGGCTGAGTTAAGCACAGCAACAAAAAAAAAAAAAAAAAAAAAAAAAACAAGAAGAAAAGACTTAAACTTCTAGGCGCCTTCATCGATGGTGAACATACTTCAAATTCAAAGTGTTCCGACTTCCGAATCTTTTTTGCTATCCCATCCCTCGCTCTCAGGCCCATTACCGTCCCCGTCTCTGTGTATGGGTTGTCGACTAAGCCGAAGACGAAGATGAAGAAGACAACGACGACGTTCTTTTTGGTTGGTTCCGTCAAAAACACGAACAGCTGAGAGGGAAAACTTTTTCGCATTTAACCAGATCCTTGAAGTGAATTTTACACAAGTTGCATCACTTTGGCAAAATTTCTCCATACAGTTGCACCGCCATCTTTTTTTTTTGCAGAAAATTATGGACTATACACAAGTTCGATATTTAACGATAAATTAAAATTTGTTTACGGAAAATCTGTCGACCAAGGGAAACATCATACATACATTCATAAGGCAGCTGGGTTGAGATCCTTTCTCATCCTCTCGTCCTCCCAAGAGGAAAAGAATTTTGTATTTTGTTTGTGTGTTATTGAAGACACACTGCCTCTGCTATGCTACGCCATCCACGGCCACCCTTAAAGATGTTTGTTTCTTGCAGTTGGACGCTTCCTGTTATCGACAAATTTCTTTGGAGAAAATGACGAGGATGCCAGGCCAGCAGTGGCAGGATGAGGTCATGTTTTCTTTTTTAAACTTCCTTGCTTCTCTCCTTAAGTCTTAAGAGTTCAAGAAGGTAAACTTCATGAGTAGTTGTTTCGCAGCTTTTCGTCAGAATCGGATGTAGGGCTAAGTCTGTAGGTATGTATGTGTGTCTGTGTGTGTGTTTGTGTATTAATAGACAGTTTTCAGTGTAAAAAAAAAACATGACAATACGTCTTGTTTGGTGAGCTTTCATGGTTGGTGATGGTGCCTCTCTCTCTATATCTTTAGGTTCGTTAGTATTTCTTCTAAAAGTTAAAGTTTTCACCAACACCAAAGTCCTGCACAATATTTTGCTTCTATTATCGTTTGAAAAATATTGGTTCTGCAAGGAACAATTAATGAGTTTTCCAGTTTGTTGAAGATTTGTTTATTTTGAAGTTTTTTTTGGGGCATTTTTTACTTCGAGTTTTCTTCTTGAGTTGCGGAACGTCAAGAAGTTTAAGCATCATGAAAATAACGGTGTTTGTTACTGATGTGGGATTCAAATCAATATAGTTTTGTTACTTGGTGAGGTAAAGGTATACCTAAACTCCTACATACATAATATACATACATCACCAGAAAGGTATTGAATTTTGATTGATTGCATGAATTCATAAGAAAGGTGAAAGTTTCTAGATTGACGCGTATCTATTAAGATGGGGGAGAATTCTGATAAGGGAAAAGTTATAGAAACTTTATAACTACAAATAGACATTTATGGTAGAAAACTTTGGTTCGGGGTTTTGAAGTTTAAATTTTCTTTTATGTGCTCGTTGCGGATTTTATATGGAATAATAAGAATCTGAGCGCTGTTTGTTTATAAGGATCTTAAAAATTTAAGTTAAACATAAGACCTTATGTTGTTTAGTTGGAATTTATATAAACTGTCAAATAATGTATGTTCTAACTTTAGACTTTAATACTTAAGTTTATTTTCAGTGGGTTTGAATACAAAATTCTGAGAGAGGCTAAAAATTTAAACATCGAAAAATCTATTTGAAAAGTTCTGTTTCGCGAATTGAATTTTGTAATAAGTTTTATTATAAGTGAAAATAGATAATTTTTTAAATATATTTTTGTTTTTTAGAATCTTGATTTATGCAGTAACCTCATTATATTAAAGTTGCAAAATACCATTGACGACACAAATTTAAATTTATGTTAATCTTAAATTCTGTATTGTAAACTTCTGAAAAATGTTCACAGAATTCTGACTGACGGAATAATGCAATTTAGTATCATACTCGTACGTAAGGATTGATGTAAAAATATTTGAACTATATGCTAACAATCCGTTACCATTTTATGGATTTCAACTGGAAACCTCTTAATTGACTTGCTTGGAGAAAATGCTAAATATTTTAGGTATCCGAAAAATTTCTTCTTTTTCGTCTTTCATACAAATCATTTTTCTTATATTTCTCTGTACAAAATTTATTTGAAAACTCAAATTCTTTTAGACTAAAACTTTAGAATTATAAAAAATAAGCTAAGTTATCGGAAATAATATTTAAGATTTTGATCATTATATTTGTCACACATTATATTAGTTGATCTTCTACATTAAGAACTATGCTTATAAACTTAAGTAGGTACTATAATTAATAATAGTGGCAAGCTTTTCAACAAACAACAACATTTTTTTGGACTGACGTTTGACGTTTGTAAAAAGTGGTAGCAAAAAAAACAAGAGCTCAATAAAAATAAAGTTAAAAATATACTGAACAACCTATAAATTTCTTAAGTTATCTTATTTTGTTTATCTAAAGCAACTTAATACGAAATTGAACAAAAATCAAGTAAGTCCTAGTCATATCACCTTTAAAACTGAGAAATAGTCCATGAAACATAGATAACCTCAATAAATGAATAAACGAGGATTAGGAGAAACATCCCCTGAACATCCACAAAGTGAAAAGGGCTACTCTTACTTGGCAAACACTTCAATTGTTGATAACAACATGACTCAATCTGGAATAATCGTCGAAGAGATAATGAAGAAGTTACTGAAAGAAAACAATGATGAGCTTTACAAGAATTTGGCAACTAAGTTCGACTTGCAATGCCTACACGAAGATCTTGCCAGTCTTAAAGTTCATCATGAAGAACTGACACAACGAGTAATCCAATTAGAATCCCAAAATACATTTTTGGAAGCGCAGATCGACAGGATTATGCAAAAATCCACCGAAACAAACCTTGTCGTGCGGCTACAAAAAAACCATCCCGAAGCCTGTGAAAATGCTAAAGCTATCTGTGCTGGCCTTCTAAATGAACCCAACGCTGAAGCATTAGTTGATTCAGCTTACAGCGTTCGCACTCGTAACTCACAATCTGCAATGATTATTGTAAAAATGAAGTCTAGGGAATCAGCATTCAATGTTCTAAAGAAAGCTGGTACTCTAAAAGGAAAAGATATAAGCATCCAAAAGGATCTACCACGCAATGTACGACAAAGGCGAGCTAAACTCTTGCGCATTAGAAAAGTGCTCCTTGAAAGAGCCCCGCATGCAAAAATTGCTGTTCGAGACGACAAAATGGTTATCCAAGACAGAACTTTTACCTGGGACTCCTCGCTGGGGCTGAAGTGTGGGGAATATGATGGCCTTAACATTTTTAAATCTATTTTTGGAGACATTCCTTTTCTAAATTTATTAATGAATGATCTACTAAAACAAAACAATGTGTACCAAATGTCAAACATCCCTAATAACAATGAAGCTGTCAAAAATTTCGAACCAAGTGTCAGGCAAAACGTTAAGGTGGGAACGCAAAATCGATCTTTAACTTCGAATGCAAGTACAAGCAGCGGTTGTGTTCACGAAGCATGAGAACTCGCTGTCTACCAGAACAAAACAAAATGTAACGAAATTAGTATTTTAAGTTATAACGTGGCAGGTTTAAAAAATAAGTTATTGTTTGTAAATTTTTTCAACTATATACGAAAATTTGATATATTTTTCTTGTCTGAAACACATTTATTAGAAAATCAGGAAGTACAATTTAAGAACATTTTTAATAACTACGAATTGAAATATGTACCGGCAGTAAAATCAGCAATATATGGTCGAGGAAGTGGAGGTATATTATTTGCCTATCGTAAAAATCTAACTGATATAATAAGATTTAAAAGAGTGTCCGAATCATACCTATTTGATATAAGACTCGGTAAAGATATGTTGTACTTGGTTCCTGTTTACATAAATTGTAGCAACTGGCAGTCTGACTTTAGTAAATTAAGCGAAACGCTGCAGGAAGTAGATTCATCAAACTTAATGCTTATTTCAATGGAAGGGTTGGCGTATCCCAAAACAACTTTTTTAACTACCAGTTGCCCTTCTTTAATACTGTTCGCAAATCAAAAGATGCTGTATGTGACAAGAAAGGTGAACAAATTTTGGATCTTGCCGATGCATACAACTGCCACATACTGAATGGCAGCTGCACAGGTGATTCTGAGGGTGAATTTACGTTCATAAGAGGTACAGCTAACTCAACAATAGACCTTTGTTTTATATCTGGTCTGTGGAACAATGCCGTGAAAGATTTTAGAGTAGGTACTGAAACATTTTCAGACCATATGCCGTTAGAAGTTATGTTTGAATCTTCCCAAAATCTAACCCCAGCCGGAGCTAAACGTCTTAACCTCATTCCAAAATTATTCTGGAACGAAAGAAATAAACAACAGTTCCAAACCAGCTTAAATAACGAAATACGTAAGCTTCATGAACTTAATGTAAGCTTTGAGTCTAAGGTTCTTATAACAATTATCAAAGATTCTAACCCTCAAATTCAACAAACAGAAAAGAAAATCATTTTTAAACAGAAGTGGTTCGACTCGGAGTGCACAAAAGCTAGGGAGACGTCTTTCAGTTTCCTGAAGCTCTTCCGATCTCACAACCTACCGATCTTCAGAAAACTCTATGCTGATGCAAACACCCAATACAAAAGAATTTGTCGCGCCAAAAAATCATCTTTTGAACAAAAGACAGTAATGGCTATAAATAAAGCTAGCAACTCTGTTCAGTTCTGGAAAGCTGTTAAAACATTAAATGAATCAACGAATATCATCTCTCTTAATTTGGATGCACAAAGTCTTCAGGATCACTTTAAGTCCCTCCTTAACACAACATTATTTTCTCCTCTGTTCCTGTACGCGGCCCCACTTGTGATAGACGACTTCCTTGATGCACCTTTTTCGATAGCTGAAGTTAAAAATATCATTGAAAACTGCAAATCAAACAAAGCACCAGGAGATGACCGAATTCCGTATGAATTCTACAAAAATGCCACTGATGAGTACATTGCCCTACTAACAAATGAATTTAACCGAATCGTCCAAAACTCAATAATTCCTGATGAATTCAAGAAGTCCATTATTTTCCCACTCTTCAAGAAAGGAAACGCTGAAGATCCAGCTAATTATAGGGGAATTGCTTTCTTAAACACCATCGCAAAACTGTTTGCTGGGATTATTGAAAATAGATTGTCGGATTGGGTTCGAAGAAAAAGAATTTTGTCAGAGTTCCAGGCCGGCTTCAGGAGGAGCTACTCAACGATCGACCATATATTTTCACTATACAACATAGTTGACTATTATCTTCAGAAAAAGAAAAAACTGTATGTGTTTTTCGTTGATTTCCGTGCAGCCATTGACTCCGTCACCCGTGATCACCTCTTCTATAAGTTATCCACGATTGGTTTGTCAAGCAAAATAATAAATACGCTAAGAGCACTGTACACCAACAACACAGCTTATGTTTGGGACGGAAAATCTATCTCCGATGAATTTAGAACAGAAATGGGACTCAAACAAGGATGTATCCTAAGTGCTTTGCTTTTTGTCTTATATATAAACGACATAACAGATGCTGTTGGCGGTGGTATCTCGTTTAGAGGAATCAAAATACCAGCCCTAATGTATGCAGATGATATAGTTTTCTTCTCGGAAAGAGTAGATGGCTTGCAACTTATGATGAACAAATTGAAGGACTATTGCAAATGTTGGAACCTACAAGTCAACTTATCGAAATCGAAGGTAATGATATTCAGAGGTGGTGGTGGCAGAAATGCTAGAAATGAAAAGTGGTCTTATAATGGAGAAACGGTAGAAATAGTGCGAGAATATAAATACCTCGGGGTTTTATTTACTTCGAATCTTAACATGAAAAAACATCTAGAAGGAAAGTTGAAAGAAGCAAAGCGTGGAATTTCAGCAGTTTGGGAACGCTGTTTCAAAAATAGATGTATTGAGCATAGTGCTAAGCAAAAACTTTTTCGATCTACAGCGTCAGCTATCCTTCTATATGGCTCCCAGGTATGGGGATACAACTCTTTCGAACTAGTTGAAAAATGCCTCCGATACTTCATCAAAAGAATATTTTGTCTTCCAAATAATACACCAAACTACATGCTGTATCTTGAGACAGGAGTCGCTCCAATGTTTATGGAAACATTATACCTACATTTTAACTACATCGTTAAAATTTTCGAAATGTCAGATGAGAGATTGCCAAAAATCATACTGAAAAACACCATTAGAACATCAGGAAGTATGCCAACAGAGTGGAGAAATCTTGCGGCTTTCTGTAACTCAACGCTAACGGTAAATCAAAATGAACAAATCGTTTTGCTCCAGAAAAAGTTCAAAGCATTATTAGAACGATTTGGAAAAGCGCTCTATGACAGATACTTATCCGAGGCACGAGAGTCAACCTTTAGAAGTTACTACAGTCGGTTGATTTTTGACAATAGACTCAATACATATTTCCTTAACTCGAACCAATTACATAAGATTAGTATTATCTTCAAAACACGAGGAGAACTTCTCCCTCTCAATTTTATTCCCCACCGTCCTGACCTGCCAATACTTTGCAGTCTGTGCAATCGCAACGAACGGGAAGACATAAAGCATTTCATCGCAATTTGTCCAATTTTAAATGAGTTTAGGATCAGACACTTCGGTAAACAAAGTCTGAATGATACTGAGCTGCTTGACATACTAAACGGATCCGTTGGATGGGATGCACTTTACTCGTATGTTGTTGCTGCGCTTCGATATAGAAATTGTATAGTAAACGAAGATTTCTAGATCCCTAAAATTGTTATTTGCTATAATTTTGTTTTAACCATTGCCACTATAAATATTATTTGTATATTTCAAAATGTCAGTCTGGTAGACGGCCATAGGCCAAACCATTGTGACTTAAGATAAGCTTTTGTTGAATATATAACAAATTGTTACTTTGTACTTAAAATGAAATAAAGAGTCAATTAAAACTTAAAAAACTTAACAACATTTTTTGCAACACTTTAAAAACTTTCAAAAATCTCTTTGACAGAACACGAATTACAAGAACGTAAAAAACAGAACTTTAAAAGACTGGACACGAATTATATAAAAAGTGAAACGTTGTTTTCGTAAAAATCGTTATCGTTTTTAACATCCCATTGGAAGTTATTGTAAATGGTTGGATTTATCGAATTGAAAATTTTGACATTTCTTAAGGTCCATAGAAATTTTCGACTCCAATAACTTTCAAAAAACTAAATACATTGGCTTCAAATTAATTTCATCTTATAAAAAATGCAGTTTTCAATAATTAGTAAAAAAACAGTCAGTTTTTTAACAAAAACTAAAATATAAAAAAAACACTAGACAAAATTGATATGAATTGATATGAATATGATATATTTTCGATATTTCGTAAATAAATGAAGATATTGACCTCAAAATGATTTCATTCAAATTGGTTTCGACTAAAAATCTCAGGAACAAAACAGCAGATATTGCAATGAAACTAATTTTTTTATATGCAAAATATTGTTGTTAACTTTTAGTTAATTTTTTAGAAAAATTTAATCGACAACTTTTTTAACAAAACTCGTAGCTACAAAAACAACAAATAACTGATAGGCAATGATTTTGGACTCAGGTAAAATGACAACAAAGAAAGTTGTTTACTTCAAATTTGTTCATCTTACGCAATTTTTTTTAATATTTTGTTGAATTTTTAGACAAATCGACAGATGGGCACAGATGGGAAGTTATCAGTGTGGGTCGCATTCCCGCCTCCTTTTTACTTATTTAATCGATGTGTTATTATAACTAATTATGAATTTTCTTAAATACTTTTAGGGTAGGCAAGTTACCATGTTTTATAACTACGCATTTACTTGTTTTCTTAGCAAAACATTCATACAAATATACCTAATTTCCTAATAATTTGAATTATCTTTGGATTTCGGAAGCCATGAATAGGCTTAACCATTTCCAACAATCAATTTGTCGTCTTCTTCATCTTAGTGGTATATTATCTAAAGTATCTAAACGCTATTTTGTCCAATTTTCAGTGAATAATGAAAAACTAGACCAAATTTAGCTACACACCAATAGTAATGTCAAAAAACTCGCTGTAATTTTATTTATTTTCACATGAAAGCGAGGAAGATTGAAAAGCAGAGGTGATATAAAAATCGAACGAACGTTTTCGATTGTAACACAAACTTGTATCATGTAACTCAAAATTTATGGTTATCAAACAATTTCTTTCGTTTTTGAAAACGAAACGAAAACGGGTGTCAATATGAGAAGCGAACTCAGACGGTCTTAACGAATTCTTCAAGAACTTTAACTGGTCACTATGCTTCCTCGATAGTGACGCAGATTCCATAGCAGATATCGTTAGAAATTTATTAGTTTGTGGAATACTCATGGTCTAATTGGAGCTGTAAAAAGGTTAATGGAATCGGAATAAGTTCAAAGAAACTAAAAAGACTTGCAACGATCATATTCGACGAACCAAATTTTTGCATGACAAAAAATTACGGTAAAAAATACTACAATGTGACAAAGGTAGTACATATTTCTGGTCATTTGTAAAAAAAACGTACGAAACACAACGTTATCGTCATCGTATGTAAGCTCGATTGAAAAAGCCAATTTGCTTAAGAAATATCTTGAAGAACGAAAGCTTCTTAAAAGTAGTAATAGGTTCACCGGCGATTTGACCTAACTGAACAATTGAAAAAATCTGTAGATCATTTTGGAGAAAGGAAATTATTGCACTCGATATTTCAAAAGCATTTGATAGAGTTTGGAACCAATCTCTTTTATCGAAAATGTGTGCTTCTTGTATTGACGAATCTCTGCTTCGTTGAATAATAAACTAAATTTCAAGTCTGAAATTCATTAAATAAATGCTGGTGTTCCCCAGGGCTCCATTTTGTCTTCGACTATCTTACTTTTATCTATAAACGATCTCTTGATCGTTGTCATCCTTGTCCTTCGGATGTGCAACTTCAACGGCATCTTTTGATACGAGCATTAAATTTTGATGTAGACAGCAATGTCCAATGGGGAATTAAGAATTTAATGCTTCAAAAACTCAGATGGTACTATCCATGAGTGGCACTTGCATCGAGGAAGCTAATCAACTTTCAGTACTCGGTATGTGTATCACAGATCACCTCTTATGGAATGATCACATTTTCGACATTGTCAAAAATCAAATTGCTGCTAGGTGCTTATATGGTGATGGTGATGGTGATGGTGATGGTGATGGTGATGGTGATGGTGATGGTGATGGTGATGGTGATGGTGATGGTGATGGTGATGGTGATGGTGATGGTGATGGTGATGGTGATGGTGATGGTGATGGTGATGGTGATGGTGATGGTGATGGTGATGGTGATGGTGATGGTGATGGTGATGGTGATGGTGATGGTGATGGTGATGGTGATGGTGATGGTGATGGTGATGGTGATGGTGATGGTGATGGTGATGGTGATGGTGATGGTGATGGTGATGGTGATGGTGATGGTGATGGTGATGGTGATGGTGATGGTGATGGTGATGGTGATGGTGATGGTGATGGTGATGGTGATGGTGATGGTGATGGTGATGGTGATGGTGATGGTGATGGTGATGGTGATGGTGATGGTGATGGTGATGGTGATGGTGATGGTGATGGTGATGGTGATGATGGTGATGAATGATGATAGGATTGCTCCGACGATGCATAACATTTTTCACGCATTCGGTAATTTATAAAGCCTTCATTCGTTCAAAACTTGAATATAATTCGCATATGTAGCTGGAAACAATTTAAAACTTTTTGATATAATCCAAAAAGAGCTATGAAAATGGTAGGCGATAAAACTATAACCGACAACTTTACATCACTCGAACACTGCCGCAATTTTTCTTGTCTTTCGTTTTTCAACCGTTATTTTTACAAATATTTGCATTCCCTCCATCAAAAAATTCAGCCTTAATGTTAGAATTTCCAGGAATGCTCAATACTTTACCCTTGAGTTCAATTTCAGACGTACTGTCAAGTATAGAGATTCTTCTTTTAAACGCACATTGTGAATGTGGAATGCTTTGGCCAACTCTGATGTTCCCTCTTATTTTAATATTTGAAACTTTAAGACCAATGTGTTCCGGTATCGTCTATTTAATCGTTCCGTATTTTTCTAAAGATTGTACTGTGTTTAAACTTTAAAAATGTTAAGGATCGTTAATTATAAAAAATATTTCGTTTTCGTTTTTAAACAAAGAATCTGGGATCAGAATTATTAAACCAAAGTTCGATCCCTCTTATATTTTCAGAATTTCGATTTAAATGAACACAGTCGTATGAACACATCGCTCCGTAGCGCTCAGCATTCAAAATAAAGTGAGGATTTGCATTATCTTGGCATAAATACAAATAAATAAATTATCTACATTATACAGATAAAAAAAAAAAACTAAAAAAAAGTAAGCGAACGGGAAAACAACACATTTTTCACACAGTACTACTGTCTTGTTGCTGTTCTTTGAAAATTTGTTTTTAAATTTTATAACTGACAGCAAAAGCGAGCAATTTATTTAATTCATTTGAATTTCTATTAAATTTGAAATTTTTACAAATCAGCACAAAGAAATTTCTTGGGCTAAAATTCGTAGGTTGGGGAAATATTTTACTCTCTCGTGAGCGCTCTCTTTTACGAAAAACTACGAAATTTTTGAGTACGCGAACAGGATTTGGTTAAATTTCGTATTTTTTAGTAAAATTTGACTGTTTTAGGAGGGTACGCGAACGGACCTATTATTTCAACAGGTAAATTTTGAAAATTTTTTGCAACTATAAAATCAAATACATAGATATAGGTTTTTAGCTTTAAAAAGTTTTGTGTTGTATTTTTATTTTAAATTTCTTTTTTCCTCTAAACCAAAGCTATTGTATTTTATTTTTAAGCTACATTGATTTAAATTCCTTTGTGCGATAGAAAACAAAATGGTGATTAGATTAGTGTGACTGGTTTTGCTTCTTTCTAGCTAAAAGTTTTATTCATTTTCGAACATACATTTTTTCCCTAAAGATAAATGGGCTGCCATCATTTATGTTTTTGAGTTTTTCCTTCCCTTTTTTTCTACTCATTTGTTGCTCAAGAGTGCCCTATTGTTTTTTAAATATTTTTTTTTTTATATTTAAACTTTGACTTTAACCAGAAACCGTTATGAAAAAGAGCAAAAAAAATCTAACAGTTATTACTAGGTCATCAACACGTTTTTGATATTTTTTGTTTGATTTATTGTGTGTATTGAATATTTTCCCTCGAATTTGTTATTTCTTCCATCATCTAAAAAGTTCTTAAAAACAAAAAAGTTTCAATAATTTTTCCTCGATTTTTAATATTGAACGGAAGAGCTATGAGAGAGCCTACATAATGTAGAGATATGCATAAGAACCAAAAAGGAAAATATAGAAAAGGGATAAAATAGTCAAGAAATTAGAGTTGGAAATGGAGACATTGCACTTTTAAAAGCTTTAAAAATAAATGAATTAGGTGGTGCAAAAGTCCGTTGAGTACTAGGGCATAGTGATTTACAAGAATCAACAAATCGTGTGTGAGACTCATATTAGAAAAAGATGGGACCTACAGTTTACATGCTGAATCCAATCAGTTTATTTAAGAAAGCACTTTTCATGGCAAAATATACTCTTGGAGGATTTGTCAATTCCTCATAAGGCAGGAATTTAACATAAGATTTCTAGCATGACAGCCCTACTCACTAACCATTATACCACTTAAGTCAAAGCTAATCAGTCGACTTGAGCATCAGATTGAAAACAGAATCAGATTGAAACTATTATTTAAGTCGGAAAATATGTCAAAACATATTTTAATTCAGCACTACCAATTTAAGGTTTATTATTGGGAAGGAATTGATCCACGGAGATATTTTAACATCATTTTTAGGTGTTTTTTAGACATGTGGTTTTCAATCTGACAATACTTTTTTAGACTTTTTGTTAGCTGTCACTTGATTTATGTTCGACTTAGTTTGCCCTTTAATAAAAAATTGACTTACACCTGAACAACATTTATAAATAGTGCAAATTTATAATCCAGAATAATGATAAATGACTTCAACTTTAGTTGAGCGCAGTATCTCGCTTCATTGTGTCCATGTTGCGTGTCCTCCAAGATGTAGGATTTAACACCGCTGGACTATTTTTTGTGAGGTTATAGATTTAAAGTCGCTTGTCTACGCTGATAAGCCCGAGACGATTGAAATGTAAATTCTTAATTTTTCATAATAGATAAGGAATTGTTTTGTTGCACCTTGAGCCTTGAGTGTTGGTTGGTTAGGAAGGCTTTAAATAAAAATAGAGCTTATCCACCTGGACTATAAGCGGATAAATAATCATTGAATCTTGATTTCGTTTTTTTTTCTACTTTTTTTTTCCTATTTTGACTTTAAAGTGTGTATTCAATTGGAAATGTTACATTGGCGTATAATAAGTATCACAATATACTTTATTTTAAGCTGTCACCGATGTTAAAAGATTGAGATACGTTTATAGAAAAATGCGTTGACACACAAAAAATTCTAAGTCTTTTCGTTGTCCTCGACTTGATGACAATGATGATGCCGATGGTCGCTGTATTTGGTTAAGCTTGGTTATTTTTTGTTCAATCTCTTTGCGTCTTTCTTTTTTGTTTTATTCTACTGGCTTTTTTCCTTTACTTTTGGGAAATTTTTGCAAATTTTCCAAATCATTAACTTTTGATTTGAATTTTTTCAATCGAAAGAAATTTCCTTAACACACCCGGGAAAAGTGTTTCGAATACGAGTCGGGTATATACTCATACATACGTAGGTAGATATCAAATAAAAAAAGTGGTGAAATTTTGAAACGAATATTGAGGGAAGGAAAATTCTAGGGGTGGTGATGATGAGAGGCCGGAGTTGAGTGGGGGGGTCCTGATTTTAAGTAGAAAACTTTTCAAATTACCAGGCGATAAATTTTTCGTTTTTTTATTTATTTCACTTTTTGTTAACTCTGGTTTTCGTATACTTTTTTGTTTTTGTTTTATCGATGTAATTTCGTTACGAATTGGAGTCCTAAAAAGACACTATGCTTCGCTTTGTTTTTGTATTTTTTTAAGGGAAAACCCCGCTATATAATCTTGAGAAATGCGTGAAATGAGGGTTTTTTTCATGACGGAGTTAGGCGAAAAAGCAGCCATTAATTGCTGCAGTTAAATTTTTAAAGGTTTTTCCTTCCGACTATTACCTATACCGACTTGCCTACGAGGAAAAATATAATAAGCTTATTGTAAGCTTAGAAGGCATTATTGTCACTAAGGTCGAGAGATGACGGTGAACTTATGAGTTTATTTCTTTTTACAGCACGTTTTCATGATTATAAGGCAATTTTTCATGCAATATTAATAAATAAAGTTTTTTTTTACCGCACCACGCATTGGCCCAATACAAGGTTTGTGTTTGTGTCAAATTTGTTGTAAAATTGCTTTAGAATTAAGATATAACTTGCTAAGATATTAGGACAAAAATTAAGATATTGATTACTAATAACGCAGGAATTTAAAAATAAAATCTGTAATGACTTTAAATTTGGTACTACTATTTATTTGCATTAAGAACTTTGAAATAATTTGACTTGTGAGTTCGTTTTTACTTATTACTCATATTAAAATCACGATAATGAAGTCTAAAAAAACTAAAATTAGATCCGTGGTGTGATTGTTAGTGAGAGGCCTGTCTTGGTCTTGTTCCAATTCATGCATGTGCCGACTGAACTGGGACGGTCTCAACGAATTATTAAGTGACGTGGATTCTAGCGAGAATATGATTACAAATTTAATTCTTTCTGGAATGAGAAATTTTATCCCCAATAGGATGAAACCCAACAAAATCCATGCTGTAAAAGGGTTATTAGAATCACAGATGTGAGTTTCCGTTGTTATGAAGCCAACCCCACTAAGGAAAACCGGAATATGTTCAAACAAGCTAGAAAGACCTGCAAGGTCATATTCGACGAACCAAACTTTTACATAACCAGAAATTACGGAAAAAATACTACAATGTCCCAAAGGTAGAAAAAACATCGTAATTTCTTAAAAACGTACGTAACACCACGACATCTTTGGTTCCAACGCTCATTTGCAATGACACTCCCAATGTAAGCACAGTTATGGGCCAAATTTTCTGAAGCACTCGTGCAGGTGCACGATAAATTTAAATTTCGACGGCATTATCCAATTCGGAATTATTAAGGGTGTAGAATGTAATGTTTCAACAACTGAATGCTGTCTCTTGCCGTGAAAGCGTAACACAGCCCCATGTCACAATCCTTGAGTGGCAATTGCATCAAGGAAACTAATGAACTTTCAGTCCTTGGCATGTGTATCACCTCCTATGGAATGATCACATTTTCAACATTGCCAAAAATGGTGCTAGGTGCTTAGGATTTCTCCGAAGATGCAAGACATTTTCCACAGCTTCTGATCTGGCTGTAATTTACAAAGCCTTCATTCGTCTAAGACTTGAATATATAATTCGAATATTTGGGCAGTTTGTCTTTTGGACGGAATAAAAAATTAGAGGTGATACAAATGAAACCGAAACATTTCACTCGAACGCCGAGCCGACGCAATCTTTCTTGGCTTTCGTTCTTTTACCGATATTTGTACAAACAATGTTCTGTCGAATTAGCCAGTAGAATTTCTCCCATAAACAATTCAGCCGTAAAACTCGCACTTGCAGGAGTACTCATCAGTTAACCCATGAGCTCAATTTCGAACGTACTTTCTTGTATAGAGATTCTTTTTTTAACCGCACATAACGAATGTGGAATGCTTTACCCAACACTGTTTTTTCTTCTCATTTATATTTGAAACATTAAGACCGATTTGTACAGGTATTTCCTTTTTAATCCTTCCCTATTTTCCTAAAGCTATAGCACTTTAAACTTTAAACATGTTAAGGGTATTAATAACACCTTAAGTGCCTGTTAATTATAAAACGGAATTTTTTCACAGGTACTGACTCTTATCACGGATTGATAAATCCTCCATATTTGGAAACTTAATAGTTTTAAACGAGTATAACAGTGCAAGAGTGTAGCTGTGTACAGTACATATTGGGTTATTCAATTAGGACTTGACAACGCAAACCATTTGAGACATTTAAAAACTTAAAAATCGGCTTGAAGTAAAATCAAAACGTTTATGAATATCACTTGACTTTTATCATGTGATCACCCAAAAAGCAGCTATTTCGCTTCCAACCTTGGCTTTGAATT
Organism: Eupeodes latifasciatus; assembly: GCA_920104205.1. Lineage (NCBI taxonomy): Eukaryota > Metazoa > Arthropoda > Insecta > Diptera > Syrphidae > Eupeodes > Eupeodes latifasciatus. The sequence continues at coordinate 155,635,147 of OV049924.1, forward strand.
CTTTCAACTTTTATGGCTTGTTAGCATAAGCCAATGACTTAACGTAGCCCCAAAGAAAATAGTATAAAGGCGTTTAATTGTAAGAACGAGGCAGCCTATTTAATGGCCCATATCTTGAGAAATAAATTGATTGTAAGTTTTGTGTCGTCCACGTCCTTATCTTCCAAATCAGTAACCATGGCGCGATAACATTTCGTCGCATTCATAGTAAAGTGACTTGACAGTAATGTTATTTTGAAACTCACTTTTGCAGGACAGGAGATACTTCTTGATAATTTAAAAAACTTGGAAGAAATACAATTAAACATTTTTCTTTGGAAGAGGAGCTTTCGGTTCTGATCGAATCGACGTTCTTGTTTTTAAAAATTGAACATTTTTGTTTTTCAAGCTTTATAGTTATAGCTTTACTTTTAAAATTAACACAACTCAATCCACATACGCATTTCCAAGAAATGGTTTTGGTAGGTTTCCAATAAATTAAGATAAAATAGTTTTAAGAAAAAATGGCCGAAAAAATGTAAAACATTTTGCTTAAGCATCTTGCTAAAAAAAACTGGCATTGCTGTGATGTCTAGGATTTTAATTTCCTAAAACAGAATTCTGAGCTCAAAAATGTGTGTATTCGCTTTCTCTTTTAAATTGTCAATTTCATATGTATACCAGAACATAAAAAGCAAAACGTTTCGGTAATTGAGTTTCTGGTAATTGTAGTGAAGTTTTTTTTTCAAAATGTTTCTTCATTTTGAGTTTGTTGACCACTTAAAGTAGGTCTTGTCCCGGACTAATGATGTTATTAATTCCCAACCGTAATCAACTACATTCTGGCACACCCACCAAAGTCGTTACTTTAGTCTAATCTAACGAAGTATTTTAATGTATTAATTTGCAGCTGTAATTATAAGCTCCTATCATACATTTAATAATAATTTAAATGTTCATGTCTATTATGCTTTATACCTTTAATATTAGAAATGAAAATCAAAATCAATAAGACTTGTTCATGTTGGCCGTACTCATAAATCTTATTTTGTCTAAATTATTATTTCCAACAAGATTATCCATCAGATACCTACTCTACGAGTATCCGCTATATCCCAAGACTTCATAATAAATATCAACTACCATTAAACCCGGGCACAGTTGCGTTGAATAGCCCGAAACGAATCACATCCGAAAAATTAGTGATATTTCACCTCCTATCCTCTTGCTCCGTCGTCGTCGTCCTCGTCGTCTTGAGGATATAAAACTCGCAACCAACCTCCTATAGGTCCCCTATACCCCCTCTGAACAGCTTCACACAGATTTATAACAAAACACCCACCCTTAATCATAGACGATGGTTTCTTCCTGGTCAATTCGTGCAATAATTTCGATATCAATCTAAGCACGATTTTTCGCCCCCGTTTGCCGACGCCGATGTTCATGGCGTTATACCAAAAATATAAAATAACAACAACGCCACCCAACAGCCCACTAGATACTACCCCCACCATCGCATCGCCGCCACCACTGCCACCGGTTGCCAAATCAGACATAAATTTTGACAAATTTCTATTCCTGCAGCGATAACCACAAAATTTATTCATTTCACCTTTTGTTGCTTTGCTTTGGCATTTGGTGATGAAGCTCGCTCTATTTGCTTGTGTTGGTTTGAAAGTTCGAAGGAGGACTGTTATTATGGGAAAGGCTACAGCTATGGGGCCCTATTTGTCTGTCGAAAAACGGAAAGGGAAATAAAAATCCCGACATCGCAACTCATGGAGAAAGGAATTTTAATAATCTTGGACATTTCCCAAGAAAATAAAAACACAAGTCGTCCCCATGCCGTTCCGGTTCGCCGTGCACCGTGCCGTGATTTCAAAAATTTATTTAAATGTTAACTTAAGCCCGGTCCATGTTGTATATACCCTCCGATCCGAGCCTTAAGGGCGAAAAGCAAGCAAGCAATAGCATTTGCCAAAAGGAAGAACGGAAAAAGGTGGATGGATGGCTATTTATGACCACCTCATTGGCTTTCAAATAATTTTTCACTGAAAAACTAAGAATACACCAATCTCCCTCCCACCTCATCCTCATTCTATGAAGTCTTGATTCGATTGTAATGGGAGAGAGGGCCTTATATAGGTTAACAACAAAAACCAATGACCCATTTTAATGTGAGGGCTTTGCATACCTTAGAGCTTAACCCTCCAAAAATAAGGAAAACGAAAAAAATGGACTATAATCTGCTTTATCGACCTTACATCAAGGTATAGGTTATACCAATACCTATCTATCTATAAAGCCCGGTACTTTGCCCCTGTTCTTGGCTCCAGCTTTAGCTCCAGTTCGCCAGTTATATCTTATCTAATGTAGTGGAAAATTACACAAGTTAATACCTTGGCAATTGTTTAACACGTTATTGTGTATGCAGATCAGATTTCTCGTATCTCGTTCGAAGAAAATAATCCCCTAACCGATGATGATGGCGATAGCAACCACCAAGAATATTATGGCCACACCGCGTTGCCGACCGTCGCGTCGAACGAATGACTACGACGACGAACGCACGGCTATACGACTATGACTGTCGTCTCCGTCTCCCTGTCTGTTTCTCGAAATTGGTGCGGAATCAAAACATAATATCCTTGTAATATCCTTCGCAACATTAATATTTGGCTTTTGGACAAGCATTCTGAATGCGGATATTGGAACGTGAATGTGGTTTTTATTGAGAGAGCAAGGTGGATCGAATGTAGAGGGTGGCTTCTTTTGGAACGGAATGAGCCAAAAAACCTCACTTTGCTTGATGCTTCCCAGGTAAAGGTAGATAGTATACGACTATGGCTATGACGGGAATGGCTTTGGGAAAGGTTATATACGTAATATAGGACATCATTTGATTTCAATTAGATTGAAGCTTAGTGCGGTTGTGATGAAATGAGGAGAATTGATGGTCCGATTTGGGATATCTTTACAAATAAAGGAAATCGAAGCGAAAACGATATTTTGATAGATGACACAAGATGATACAGACGATTGGGATTGTCTTAAGTCGGATAAGTTTGAATGGTTTTTGGCTTTGTTATGATATTCGCAAAGGGAAGCTTATCTTAAGGATATATGAGAAAATAGTTGAATTAATAATTTATTGGAAATGTGTAGGTGTAAACAGGTAAGGGAATTTTTGTATTTATGTGCTATGAAACAAATAATATAGAATCTGTGTTTCAGATATTTCAACTCTGTTTTCAATCATGTTGATGTCTGTTTTCTAAACAAATCCACTAAAAAGTCAACTTTTAACACATTTTGTACCCTGAGTAATTGTTGCACAATTCAATTTCAATTAACTTTAAGTAATATAATTATTGTTGCAAGTACAAAATTAGACCAGGAAAAATGTACCTGTACTGCGAATATTTTGCGAATCAAAAATTCACCAAGTATGGCAATAATTATTAACTGATGGAGTCGAATCGGAAAAACTTAAAATAATTAATTTCAAATATAATAAAGATTTTAGTAGTAAAATAAAAATAGTAGTAAGAAGTAATGTATCCATTCTTTACAGAAATTTTCCAGTTTATTTTAAGAGCTATACAGCCAACAGCCATACGCCAACGAAACCCAAGATCTGACTTAAACATCACCGCCGCTGTTCGTGAAAGGGTGCAACAGAATCCGAGGTAGTCCATTCCGCGTCACTCACAAGAACTTGGCCTGCACCCATCCAATTAACCCAGGAGCTGAAACTAAACGACCATACACAGCGTCGTGTGTTTGCTAATTGGACTTTTGGAGCAGTTGGAAGTTGATCCCGATGTTTGCCGAAAATTCATCTTTAGCAATGAGGCCCATTATAGAATGAATGGACAAAATTGCCGGGTTTCATGATTTGCTGTTGGCTGATGATCACCTTGTGGCCTGTGAAACTTCTTGTGGCTTAATTAGATGATATGAACACCGAAAACATACATATATGTATGGTTTAAACAGGATGGGGATTTCTTAAATCGCAGGTCCATGCGCCCTCAAAGACAACATAATCGATCAATTTCAGCCTGATGTGTGCGCTAAAGTCATCATCGAATGCACGTTACCCAGCGAAGCCGTGGCGACCATTTACACGATGTTTTATTTCACACATAATGTCATTGATACTGATCTCAAATAAAGAAAATATGCTTGGATGCAACCCACATTGATAACTTTCCATTGGTACCCCCGAAAAAATTCAAATGGTATTTTTTGTAACAAGTCAATTTTATTATCATTGAAAATTTAAGTTTAAGCTGTTTTCTGTGGAGATGGATCTAGGACTTAAATCAATATATTTTTATAGGAAAACACTATACTATACATATTTCTATGACATGAAACAACTTTGTTTCCGGTTTTTGTCTTTCTCTTAATTGGTAAAAGCTTACTAAATCTAAGATAAAGAAAGTTTAAAGTCAATAATCTTTTAGTTCTCAAGATACTTGAGTCGAAAATCAATTTTTAATAGTTATTAGTGGCCAATCGATTTTTTCTTAAAAATTACATAAAAATCAACAAGAATATTCTGTGCAGAATGGAATAGTTTTGAAGTTAATAATTTAATTTGTTTTCAAGATATTGTACTAGAAAATCATTTTTTACCAATTTTGTATAGTACCTATGTTTATTTATTATAAGAAAACAGTTGCCTTCATTTTTCTAAAATTTGTACTAGATGTTGGAAACAATATTGTTAATAAGATAAAATCAGTTTCAAGCAAATATCTTTCATTTTTGTCTGTATATTCGAGTCCAAATTCAATTTGCATTAAGTTTTAGCAGTATTTTGTTTTTCCTTATATTTTTTGTAAAAACACTGTGACTTCAATATTCTAAGGTGTTAAAAACGTTATTCTTAGATTAAGTATAGAATTATTGTGAAGGTAATATCAAAATGTGGGTTGATTATTTTAGACTTTAAACCAGTAGAGTATCACATTACAATGTATAATATAAAATATTTGCATCTTTTAATCTGTAAGACAAAATTAAATGAAGTCGATTTATTTTCTAGTTTTTGAAAAAAGGTATCCCAAACGCAAGGACATACTAACGTACACAGACATCTTTTTAAAGCTTTGATTTAAATGCTAGGGACCTTGAAACATCGGGGAATGTCAAATTTGTTTAACAAAAGTATTACAATTGTTTTAAGAGGTTATGGACCAAAGGGAGATAAAAATGAAGTTTTGAAAACTTTTCATCCACTAAATCCAGAGGCAAACTCTATTATTATATAGAATCTAAAAGAAATAAAGTGCACATTGTGTCACCCATACTAACTTGCTCTTGAATCCAAAGACTCTGTCTACAAATAGTACTTGATTTTAAAATTTACACACATATAAAATAAGTTTTTTTCAAAAATTATTTAATAAAGAAACTTGATTTATTAATTTTTTTTTTTTGATTAATTTTTTAAACAGAAAATGTTTCAATTTCTTCTAAGAAGTATCGTAGGTGTTCAGTTTTGTAGTGCTTAAAAATATACGTTCTGCTTTAAAATTTCTTTAAGATATAATGAACCATTTTCGAGATATCGAATTAGGAAGAAAATAAATTTAAATAACAGTTCTATAGAGGATACCCTTTTGGTGCGACACAAAAATATTTGTTTGTTATTGAAAGAAGCCAAGTTAAGGAAAACAAAATTAGAGACAATATAATAAAAATCTATCGGTTTGTTTTTGAGAAAATTCGAATTTTCGATTTCTGATCAAAAAATTGTATGGCCTAATGAAGATCTACTTAAAACCTTAGCTTTGTTTGTTTGAACTCAACGGACCGAATCGTTTCAGCGCTGTAGGGGTGACGACAGAGAGACGGAAGGAATCGACTTCCCTACCATCGTATTGTCATAATTAAAATCTCGAGTTCGAATTTTTGTACGAATACGTGTATTGGTAGGTATTGGTTTGTATGGCTCAGGAAAAAACGTTTGCAAGATCCAATTGTGTGGAAGGAAGAGAGCGTAAGTCAAGGAGTAAGGGAAATAACGTAGCAACAAAAACAAAGATGATATTAAGTGGACCATCTCAAAGTATTGAAGATTTTGCTACATTAAGGAAGGAAATGTATCAAGCTTCTCAACTTCTATTAGCCACCATGAGCCATTAATGAAATACAACATAAAAATAAAAGCTAACTTGAATGGTAACCTTTGAATCTAAAATTATTATACGAGTATAGAAATGGCTTACAAAATATGTTTCTTCAGCGGATATTCCTTTTTACAATAGTTTAATGTAGCAGCAGTCTATTCAAGTGTCAGCCTCAGACTACTCAAAACTCAGACTACAATGATGAAAACGAGGAACTCTTTTAATTCAATGCAAAGAGAGGAAGTCCAAAAACTATTTTTTTTTACTTTAATGTCCAATTAAGTCCGACAAAGCTGCTGGACCATCAGCACCATCGTTGTTGAATTAATCAAAACAGAAGGCGATGACTTGGTTTGGAGTATGCAAAAACTCATTTGCAAAATATGGTCGGAAGAAAGCATGCCTGATGAGTGGAATCTCAGCGTAGTTTGCCCAAACCTATAGAATGGAGACCTTATGTGACTGGCTGCCGCATTTTGTCAACAACCTGAAAAGTCCATATCAGTGTTGCTTTATACCAGGAAAGTACACCATTGACCAAATATTCACATTACGACAGATCTTGGAAGGAACCCATGAAATTTATATCGATACCCTTTATCTATTTATCGATTTCAAGGCTGCGTATGACAGTATCTATAAAAAGTTTTGACATCCCTGTTAAACTCATCCTTTTGTGCAGAGTGACAATGAAGAATGCACGCTGCTCTATCAAAGTCGGAAAAGATCTCACCGATGCTTTTGATTTCAAAAAAGGTTTTAGACAAAGTGAAGGACGCGACTTCTTCAATATCTTTCTGGAAAGAATTGTGCCAGATTCAACCGTCAATAATAGAGCCGCAATCTTCCAAAGGTCTGTCCAATTACTCGGATAACTCGATGATTTTGACATAGCTAATTAGAAAAAGATGGATTTGGAGTCAATGACGGCAATACCAATTAAAATTGATGACATTAAAGAAGGACATTGAACGACAACGTCTTGGACAAAACGTCAAAATGATGGAGCTATAACGTTGAAATGGTTAAGGACTTTGTGTACGTAGGCGCTGCTCTAAATTCTGACAACGACAATAGCGCTGAAATGAAACTCAGAATATTTCTTTGCAAATTGCCGTTTCTTTGGACTGAAGGCAATTATAAGTAGTAAAGTCCTCTTTCGAGCATCTTAAGTCAAAATTCTGTTCTCATCAATGGCACTGAGGTTTAGACCTTGTCAAAGCATTATTAGAACGGCTTTTTTAGGTGAGTTTTGGTCCCAAGTGCATAGATAGAGATTAAAGGAAAAGATACAACGACGAATAAAAGTCTAACGACTCCAATCCTGAGAGACGACGGTGCAGTAAAGAAAGACCGCGTCTTAGGTGGCGCACGCAGGTGGTAGAGGTCCTTAAACCTTAACCAACTTGGGATGCGAAACTGTAGACAATTAGCTAGGAACGGGGCGTGCTGAAGACCCAGGTCCGCCCGGAGTTTGGTGTCACCTTAAGAAAGTAATTATGTACTGTACATTTTTCAAAATTGGACTTATCTGGTTGTTGCACTGAGTTCTTTAGTTTAAACATTACTAACTAAATATTACTATCTTGTAAAGTTTAAATATTAGATTTATTTTAAATGCAAAAGCTTAACAACAGTTTTTTTTTTTCAGTTCGTTGGATATTCGTATGAGATAAAAATTTGCATGTTCACTACTCTTGCCATGTTCAGCGTGATTAAAAACGAGCTCACTTTTACGAATCTAAAATTATATTAAGTTTATCTCCATTTCAATCAGAAATTGTAAGTTCACTGTTGAAAATCATCTACAGAAGGTTATACATATGAACTATGATTGATTACCTTCCTACCTGTCTGTTGAAATAATCAATAACATTCTAATTATATTGGTCAACTATACACAGTTGGCCTTTAGTTATTGTTTGCTACTGGAGTAAATATAATAATTGTAACACAACTATGCCCTTACTTCACATTTGTATCTGTTCTATGTTTTAACAAATATCATAGAGCCTAAAGCATACCTCACCTTTATGACAAGATTCTATTCTATGTGTAAATTCCAAAATTAATATCATTCAAAACCAATATTAGTCATTCACCTGCAGCATGGACATAAATACGTACAAGTAGGTACACGGTAATGAACTTGTAGAAATTCGTATCGTTTTCATGTCAAAATTATTGTTTATCCTTGTGGAAAATTTTGTTAAAATTGATTTTTTTTGTTTTGAAAAGGTACCAACCAGATCCTTTTACCCGATAGCAACAGTGTGGCGTGGGTGGGTCGTTGGGTTGAATGGCCGAAGAATCAACATTCACTGGCTTCATAGTCAGCAATTCTTTGGGCAATTAATACCGTCATTGTGGTAATTACGTACAGCGTCAACAACTGTGAATCAGCGTCAATAGAGCAACAAGCATCCTATAAGCAAAAGCAGAAGCAGAAACAAAAGTAGTAGCAAAACTTCAATATATAAGGGAGCGATTTTAACAACTACCTTTACGTCTATTCGAATACCCCAAAGCGTAAATGGCTTTCATAAATCATAATCAAACCTTGAGATGGGTCCCTCGTTCCCAGAGCAGTTGTTGTTGCTGTTGTCGATGATGTTACTACTGCCTCTCATCAGATTCAACGCACACATTTTCGTATACCTGATGGCTATAAGGCAATTCCCCCGGAGAGGATTCAATTTAGGTATGTTAAATTCTCCTTCCTCTTGCCAATATTCAATCTATATCCATACGAAGGTAGATTATCGAAGCTTAGGCTCATCTGTATCCACTATATCTACTATCAAACAGGAACAGGGAGGAATGACGCGTGGATTGGGCTGCAGTACTGTCCCTCTCTTATATTATCCTTGCTCATGAGGGTATCACCGCGCGCCGTCACCGCCCGCGCCACACACGTATGTATGTGCTACAAACTTCACAAAGTGTGATTCTCAAAGCCATAACCAGTTAATTAGTTGGACGAAGTTAGTATCAGTGCTCGTAGTACTATACCTGCTGTAGCTACCCTGGAGACAAAACCAAAACCATTGACGCCATCCACATGAGCGAACAATAACATTGCTGCTGATGTTGCTTCTGCTTCTCTATTTCTTTACTAGAGACTGGGAGCTTGTTGTAGGTTTTCATTTCATACAGGAGTCCATTTTCATGCATAGGCCAGGACTTAATGTTTGAGTGTGTTTACTAAAATGTACAGCTTCACATATATGTATGTAGGTATATATAGGATAGGAGCCTCCTTTTTATTCTCTAATGCTCGTGCATTGGCACCTCATTTGCCAGACCATCGAACTAGCCGAAACGACAGGCCAAGTTTACTCCTTTGGCTGATGTGATGAAGAGAGCGAGACAACAGGCGTTAATAGCAATGAAGTGTAACCAGCCTATCTTCGAGAAAACATTAAATCCTTCATGTGTTCACAGTATTGCAAAAATCATTAGGTACTTTATTTTCACTGATTTTTATTTCGTAATGTGAATTTTGTACAAGGAAATTTACATTTAAACTTAAACTTAAACTTAAACTTAAACTTAAACTTAAACTTAAACTTAAACTTAAACTTAAACTTAAACTTAAACTTAAACTTAAACTTAAACTTAAACTTAAACTTAAACTTAAACTTAAACTTAAACTTAAACTTAAACTTAAACTTAAACTTAAACTTAAACTTAAACTTAAACTTAAACTTAAACTTAAACTTAAACTTAAACTTAATCTTAAACTTAAACTTAAACTTAAACTTAAACTTAAACTTAAACTTAAACTTAAACTTAAACTTAAACTTAAACTTAAACTTAAACTTAAACTTAAACTTAAACTTAAACTTAAACTTAAACTTAAACTTAAACTTAAACTTAAACTTAAACTTAAACTTAAACTTAAACTTAAACTTAAACTTAAACTTAAACTTAAACTTAAACTTAAACTTAAACTTAAACTTAAACTTAAACTTAAACTTAAACTTAAACTTAAACTTAAACTTAAACTTAAACTTAAACTTAAACTTAAACTTAAACTTAAACTTAAACTTAAATTTAAACTTAAACTTAAACTTAAACTTAAACTTAAACTTAAACTTAAACTTAAACTTAAACTTAAACTTAAACTTAAACTTAAACTTAAACTTAAACTTAAACTTAAACTTAAACTTAAACTTAAACTTAAACTTAAACTTAAACTTAAACTTAAACTTAAACTTAAACTTAAACTTAAACTTAAACTTAAACTTAAACTTAAACTTAAACTTAAACTTAAACTTAAACTTAAACTTAAACTTAAACTTAAACTTAAACTTAAACTTAAACTTAAACTTAAACTTAAACTTAAACTTAAACTTAAACTTAAACTTAAACTTAAACTTAAACTTAAACTTAAACTTAAACTTAAACTTAAACTTAAACTTAAACTTAAACTTAAACTTAAACTTAAACTTAAACTTAAACTTAAACTTAAACTTAAACTTAAACTTAAACTTAAACTTAAACTTAAACTTAAACTTAAACTTAAACTTAAACTTAAACTTAAACTTAAACTTAAACTTAAACTTAAACTTAAACTTAAACTTAAACTTAAACTTAAACTTAAACTTAAACTTAAACTTAAACTTAAACTTAAACTTAAACTTAAACTTAAACTTAAACTTAAACTTAAACTTAAACTTAAACTTAAACTTAAACTTAAACTTAAACTTAAACTTAAACTTAAACTTAAACTTAAACTTAAACTTAAACTTAAACTTAAACTTAAACTTAAACTTAAACTTAAACTTAAACTTAAACTTAAACTTAAACTTAAACTTAAACTTAAACTTAAACTTAAACTTAAACTTAAACTTAAACTTAAACTTAAACTTAAACTTAAACTTAAACTTAAACTTAAACTTAAACTTAAACTTAAACTTAAACTTAAACTTAAACTTAAACTTAAACTTAAACTTAAACTTAAACTTAAACTTAAACTTAAACTTAAACTTAAACTTAAACTTAAACTTAAACTTAAACTTAAACTTAAACTTAAACTTAAACTTAAACTTAAACTTAAACTTAAACTTAAACTTAAACTTAAACTTAAACTTAAACTTAAACTTAAACTTAAACTTAAACTTAAACTTAAACTTAAACTTAAACTTAAACTTAAACTTAAACTTAAACTTAAACTTAAACTTAAACTTAAACTTAAACTTAAACTTAAACTTAAACTTAAACTTAAACTTAAACTTAAACTTAAACTTAAACTTAAACTTAAACTTAAACTTAAACTTAAACTTAAACTTAAACTTAAACTTAAACTTAAACTTAAACTTAAACTTAAACTTAAACTTAAACTTAAACTTAAACTTAAACTTAAACTTAAACTTAAACTTAAACTTAAACTTAAACTTAAACTTAAACTTAAACTTAAACTTAAACTTAAACTTAAACTTAAACTTAAACTTAAACTTAGACTTAGACTTAGACTTAGACTTAGACTTAAACTTAAACTTAAAGATTCAGAAACTTCATGTGGCTTGAATGGAAACAACTGTATTTTGGTCACACTAATTACCACCAATAATTGCAAAGAAATGGTATGGAATAGATGGTGTGACTCCGATATTTGTTAGAGTAAAGAGTGAGTAAGGATATTTGCACCAACTTCTATTCCATACATACGTACCTTACCTAGGTCTATGTATAAAAAGTATAGGCATGGTGTTTTGTGTGTTTGCATGGGGTATCGCCATGTCACATGCTTGAATTAAAACCCAATCGATTGAAAAATTTATGTTTCTTTGATGGCATGTCAACATGCGATTCCAATTCACTGAACATTCGTCCTTGTTTCCACCACACAGGTACTCGTACCTAACCTTCCTACTGTTTTTGAAGATGATGCATAGACTTGAGAAGATATGTATGTATACAGATACGTATAAATACATTATAGAAGTATTATATACCTTTCTATATGTTGGTATCTTGATTAAGGTAAATAGCTCCGTCATTGTATATAACTACTTTATATAAGTACAAAACACATACTCATATACTTGATTTGGTTTTAACGCTTCCCTGCAAGTGTGATAGAATATGATTAGGACTAACCCAGAGCAAAATTGTATGTAAATATATATTTATACGAATGTTCGGCTTCATCAGTGAATGATGATACTATGTCCAGTAACTTGTCCAGTTTGACGTATGATTTTTACAGCAAACAATCAAAGTTTGTTCATTTAAGTGTAATTTTGACAAACATAATTGAAAGGAATCAAAGAGATTTCATAAAATGAGTCCGTCAATTTTGACTTTTGAAAGAATCTATCATTTTTGTAAGGATGATGTGGTAAAAAGGTGAATACTTAGGTACTTATACTTAAAGTGGATATACTATACAGTCCTGTGTGAACTAAGTTCTCACCCAAAAAACTTCACCATCCCGAGCTAGATGTCTCCAGTTGCGCACTCCAAGTTGGGTGAGGTCACTTTCCACTTATGCACGCCACCTGATTCGCCTTCTTCTTCTACAGCGCTGTAATGTATGCTTGGATTTTGAAGACTTTGATTGGTTTTCATGTGCTCTACGTGAGCCAGCTATCTCAGTCGTTGGACTTTTATCCTTTTGGCTATAAGTCTACGTTACTCTGCAGCCCGAACAGCTCGGCGTTCCATCTTCTCCTCCACTCACCTTCTATGCATACGATACGGGACCGTAGATCAGGTGGAGAAATTTTTCCTCGAAACGACCTAAGATGCTTTTTTCTGCTTTTGTCATAGTCCATGCTTCTGCATTCATTTCATAGCAGGACGGGGATAATAAGGTTCTTGTATAACGACCCTTTGGTTTCTCGAGAGCTGGCTTTACTATAGACAATTGCTTTCTTAGCCCAGAGAAACAGCGGTAAGCAAGAGTTTTCGTGGTAGCAAGTAGTTTTCTGCGTTCATAGGTAGACAAAGTCTTATGTCAATGTCATCAGCATATGCCAGTTATTGGAGATACCTTTTAAAGAAACTGCAACTAATGTAGACGTGGGAGCTCCGCACTACGTTGAAGACAGCATGACAGCGCATCGTCTTGTCTAAGGCATTTTTTGGCATCGAAAGGTTCGGTCAAGTTGTTTCAAAATTTTATAGAGCAGCGTGAATTCTCCGTGGTCAATGGGTCTGTAGATTCTGTCATATGCGGCCTTGAAATCGATAAAGAGATGGTAGGTGTCGACTTGGTGTTCTTGGTTTATTTTCAGGATCTGCTGTAATGTGAATATTTGATCTACTCTCGACAGTGATGGAAATCGACTTTTTTCGATTGTACTGAAAGCTGAAGCAAAAAAGTACTGAAAAAGACCAAATAATACTGAGCTCTTTTAAATGGATTAAAGTAAACGAACACACAAATTCAAAAACAAAATGTAGATATTTATTAACGAGAACAAAAACAATTCATTTGTTATTACATATTTAATATTAAATGAACATAAATAAGAAAAAAAGGAACTTCATTATTAATAGCTACATAGATAAATATCGGACGGATCCCCATATCACAGTTAGGAGTTTTCATTGAAACTCATCATTGAATATTTGTATTGTGTGAGTTTCAATGATTTTTATAACTGATGACTTATACGTAGATACATACATATGTAGATAATTTTTTACTCTACTAAAAGTTCTTCTTTTTGAAGTGGTTTGTTTGTAACATTGTGACAACATTCATTTTTTATCAGATTTTTCGTTTTTATCAGTGCAGAGCACGTTTGCACTTGCAAACGATTTCTTAATTTAGTTTTAATTATGTTTTGGTATGAAAATATTCTTTCGACATTTGCCGAAGAGTGAGGAACACAAAAGGCACCCTGGACAATGCGATGAATATTTTCAAACATAACTCATTGCATTCATTTTTAAGAAGACCAATTTTTGCCCAAAACTCTGATATGGAAACATTTCTCATTTTTTTTAAATATTCGCAGTCAGCTCTATATTGATTGTTCTTCAGTTCAATATTTTTGTGTTCATTGGAAAAAAACTTTAAAATAAATTGAACGATAGAGCAATCCAACACTGCACTTTGGGAAAAAATTTGAATTCCGTTTAAGAAAACGTCATCGAAATCAAATCCTTTTCTAATGTCTTGCAGAAATGTAATGTAAAACAATTTAGTATGATTTTTAAAGCTTTGAATATCTGTTTCCCTTAATTTGTTTGAATTGTATAGGATTTCAGATTCAGTACCGCAATATATTTCCATAATAGGTAAGTGGTTTTCTAAAAGATTAACGGAGTTCATCGGTTTATCATCAAATGCTTCCCTTTTCATAAAATTTCTGCAGAGTTGTTTAAAAATAGATTTCAATCTTGGAATTAAGACGTGCACTCTTACATCTTCGGATTGCGTTTCCAAGTTAACATCAATAATTAGTTTTAAGATATAAGATAAAAAAGTGAAATATAACTTAACATTTAAGTCCTTAAGGCTGGAAGATATGAAGTTGAGGTTTGTTTCTCATAATTGGATTCAAATTCACCAAGTCCAAAGTAATAACACAAAGGGCCCCATTGCTCTAAGATGCGGTCAAGTGCTGCCTATTAACACAAAAAAATTAGCATAAGCGCAATTTTGAAATGCATTCTTTCAAGTACCTGGACGGGAAAGCCATCGGGTAGTACAATATTTTAAAATTGTGTGTAAATTAGTTCCAAAATGTTCTTGGAACTCTTGGAATGCCAACCTTCTGCTATAGCTGTTACAAAAGTGGTGATTTATTTCCTTTATTAGCTTATCGACTACGTCTGGAAATTGTTCTGCTGCAGACTTCGATGAAAGATTTAAATTATGACATACGCAGCCATTTACAATGAGACTGGGGACGACTTCCTTTAATTTTACCTGAACACCGTTTGTTTTGCCCATCATAACAGGACAATTATCTGCGGTGAATCCAACCATGTTTTTAAATGAAATATTTTTTTGTTCAAAAATATTTGTAATTGTGTTCAAAATTCCGGAAGCCTTTCCGTCAGGAACTTCAGTATAAGTGTCAAAAACATATCATGGCACTTTTCGTCGTATATTCGAATATTCACCGCCAAATTTTTGTTTATAGTTATGTCGGTACTTTCATCTACAACTAATGAAAAATATTGGCGGTTTGTTATTTCGGAAATAATTTTCGAATTTTCCGGAGCCATTATTTCTTTGATAATTTTTTGTAATTTGGGTATGTTCGCACATCATTTTTTGTAAGTGAAGTTGTGAAGATAAAAGAAAATTTAGTAAAGGAATTAATCAATTTTGTACAAACAATTCAAAATAGTACTGAAAATGGCAATGATGTACTTACGTACTGAGAAAATCAAATAGTACTGAATTCAGTACAATAGTAAGCCTTTTTCCAACGGTGACACTCGACTTTCCTCATTTAAAATCGTTCTGGTTTAAGATCGTCCTGCTCTACAGCAGAATTAATTTCGCCGCCGCTGTTGTACAGTCGCAGTCGGTAGAAGTGGTCTATATTCAGGTACATATGTATGTTCTTTTAAAAATTCAAAAATATGAGTATATCAAGAATACTACATATGTATAGTAATTGAATATCTCGATAAAAATCGGTTTTAACATTTTGGCGAGTTGATATTCGTAGATTGAGTGTTATACGCTTTGCTAAAAAATCAATATTCAACAGTCAAAAGTCTCACGAACTAAATTTAAACTTCTTTTAAGAAAAAATTACAAATTTCCCAACGTCCTTCAAACGTTGACTTTCTGTTGAGTTGTCTAGCGAGAAGCAGCAGTCAGTGTCAAATTAAACCCAGGATTTAAAAAGAGACCACTATAAGGCCCACCCTGTATATATTTATAAATCTTTAAGTTTCGTTTAAGATTTTAAAACAAAGATTTGCTGGCAGTCCCCTTAATCTTAATCTGGAATCTAAAATGTATTTGGTGTTGATAACCTCTACGGATATCACAAAAGTATCCTTTTCAAACCTTTTAAAACTATTTAGGTATATCCCGTATGTCTGTAAGTAAACAAATCCAAAAATGTTTGCAAAATGAAAGGAAGACCTTTTTCTTTAATCTTTCATTCCCCATATTGTATATACCTAAACCCTATAATCCCCGACAAAAGAGAAGAAAACTTTTGAGCGATTAAAATTAAGATCCAAGAGTATCAAACAATTTAATGCACATAAAAGTTCCTGGCAGCATCAACTTTTGCACGATGAACATAACACCAACACCATAAGCATCAGCAGACACACCAAAGCCAAAAGACACCAAAACAGTTCCAAGAAACATAAAGAAATGAAGAAAGAACTAACAAGCAAGCTCCTTTATAATAAAGGACAATTAAAAACCAAACTAAGTCTTTACTTTGTCTCATCTTCTTAAACCATTATATAAATACATGAATATAACGAAGAAGATGCAAGGTTTACATTTGAATACATACTATGTTGATACACGCATATACTAATGACACCACAAAGTCGCTGCTACAGAAACTTTTCTTCTTCTTACTTCTCAACTTTTACTCTAGGTAGGTTATACTTATATCTACCCCGAAAAAGGAAAGTAGGTATGTGAAAGAAACTAAATGTAAATAGACCACCTTTCGTATACCCAACCCTTTCCTTGGTAGTTCTGTCACCACACCGCGTCGCGTAGAAAAGAATTAACGACGTATATCGACATTGTTTCTGAGCCATGTCTAGGCACAAAATCGGAAGATCCTATCTACCATATCCTTTCACCCATCACAACTTTTTATTTTGACAACAGTTACTCTGTAGTATAGTTGACTTTTAGTGGAAAAAATAAAATTAACAGAAAATGGGAAAATAGGAAAAAAACCCAAGAAGTTCCCGATCAAGGCAGAAAGACAGAAGAAATAAATCTTTTCATTCCATTGAAGGATACAAAAAAGTAAGTACATAAAGAATCTGTGCAATTTTTCGCGATGTGGTTTTTCATCTCCTAACCTCGACTCTTTCGCTCGTCTATGTGATCTAAGAGAGATCCTAAAGGAAAATGACACAAAATGTTCAAAAAGGATTTCTGCTCGGTATGCAACCCTCTCAAAAGATTTAACAAATAAAAAACAGAAAACAAAAATGGAGGACAAAAATGAAAGAAGAAACTTTGCTAGTTAAAATATTTTTTAAACATTTTCCTGTTTTGTTGATATAAGAGAGAAAAATACTCGTGAGTTTTATCATGGTTGCCAATTATGGACATATTTTATTTTATTTTATTTTATTTATTTACGCTTAATGCAACCTATTAACCAAAAAAGCCTAAAACCTAAGATCTATTTTCTATAATTTTGTTTAGTTTTAGATTTGTAATATCTTTCATATTATTATGTTGAGGACTGAGCAACTATTAGTTTTCAATTAAAAAAAAAAAAAAACAAATTTTAAAAATACTCAGAATGAGTTGTAGATGTTTTTATGGGAGGAAGGACGGATATGGAAGTCAGAAGTGGTATGCACGTTGTAAGCTAAGCACAGCATTCTTGTGATAGGTTAAAAAGCCCATAATTAGTATGGTGATGAAGAAGACGACAAAGAGGGGCCTGCCGGACGTTCCATGTTATAGTATAAATAGGAATCTTTTCTAGAAGAAGTGGTGAGTTTATTGTCCCTGCTAAAAGCTGGTGCAGAAAGAAAATATCAGCGACTTCACGAAGTTTTCCGAAGGTTTGCGGATTAATAAGTTTTAAGGTGGTAAGAATAGATAATCACCTCAAGGAAGATCGCGGAATGCAAATCGAAGACATCTGCGTTATACAGATTCAAGTCTTTTAGATTGAGAGTTCTAATGGGGAAACCAAACTTGACTAGCATATTCACGGGGAGGTCTAACAAAGTTAGACATAGGGGACCGAAAATTCTTTAGATCAATGTTTGATGAAACCAAGGGATGAGTTGAAATTGTTTAAAATATAATCAAATTGGGGGCTAAAATTCAACTAAGTTTCGCAAATAACTTGCAAATAGAACGGATTAAATGCAGACTGTAACTTTGGGAGTGAAGATGTGATCGCTTATAGACCAAGAGCCGGCAGCAAATTTTGGGAGTGGATAGTGATAACCAAAATATATATACATGTATGTGTAGATATACGCAACATTGTGCCAAATTCAACCGTCTGGCAGGTTTTTTTTTCAGCCGGGGGAAGGGGTGGGCGTTCGAAAATGGTAATTTTTTCGATTTTGGGGTCGAAGTGATAACCACTTAAATGGATATATAAACAGTAGGGGATGGTACCCTGATGTCAAAAAAGTGTGTCCAAGACGTTTTGTTTTCAGCCTTCCCCTTGCCAGACGTCCGCCAAAATGCGCGAAAATCAACTTTTTGGGTCGAAGTGATAACCACATGAATGATACATCAAAAAATCAGAAAAGTTCTCCTGATTGTAAAAATGTGTGTCCAAGACATTTTACTTTCAGCCTTCCACTTGCCAGACGCATTTTAACACTTCTTAAAAGAATTTTTCAACTTAAATCCTTAATAACTTTTTTCCTATTAACCATAACCAAAATATCAGACAAATTCCCCCGATTCTTAAAATGTATGTCCAAGACGTTTTGTTTTCAGCCTTCCCCTTGCCAGACGGCCGCCAAAATGCGCGAAAATCAACTTTTTGGGTCGAACTGATAACCACATGAATGAGACATCAAAAAATCAGAAAAGTTCTCCTGATTGTAAAAATGTGTGTCCAAGACATTTTACTTTCAGCCTTCCCCTTGCCAGACGCATTTTAACACTTCTTAAAAGAATTTTTCAACTTAAATCCTTAATAACTTTTTTCCTATTAACCATAACCAAAAGAATCATATACCAAAATATCAGACAAATTCCCCCGATTCTTAAAATGTGTGTCCAAGACGTTTTGCTTTCAACCTTCCCCTTGCCAGACGCATTTTAACACTTTTTAACAGAATTTTTCAACTTTAATCCTTTAATAACTTTTGTCCTATTAACCATAACCAAAACAATCATATACCCAAATATCAGAAGATTTGCAATACGTTTTCTATTCAGTCTTATGCTTGCCAGAAAACCCTAAAGAAAGAATACACAAAAACCACCGCTTTCCTTTAAAGCATGACAATTGTATTTTATTTAGAAAAAAATTATTGAATCACATGACATAAAATTGAATGAAATTTTGAAATTATAAATTACTAGCGGCCCGGTACGTGCTTCGCTACGTATAAAGCATAGTAATAAAAAAAAATTATTATACAGTTCATTGATTTAAACAAAACAATATTTTAAATTGCTAGCTATTTAAAAGTCCAAATGACCCAAATGATATATTGTTTATATTATACATATTTATCAGCAAAGAGTAAAAACTAAAAAATAAAAAAGAATTGAGTACTCTTACTATGGTAGGTCTATATGGGTTAGTCTAAAACAGTTGGATAAACACTATTTTTTGTTTTTCCATTTTGAGCATGAATAAATAAACAGGGGTATCGACTCTGGAACAGGCAACATAAAGTTGGCTATGTGAAAACATGATTCCTCCAAATGTACACCACAAACTTGAAGTTTTTGCCCTTGGGCCTTATTTATGGACATCGCAAATGATAAACGCACAGGATATTGTAATCTTTTGAATTCAAATGGCATATCAGTTGGAATCATAGGGATACGCGGTATCAAACACACTTCTCCTTTTGATTTACCAGTTAAGATTGTAGTTCAATCAAATTTGGCAATAACTTTTTCACTGCCAATCTGGTGCCATTACACAATTTTGGTGGATTAATATTTCGCAATAATATAATTAAAGAACCAATTTTCAGATTCAAGCAATGCGGTGGTATACCAGCCGGTTCCAATGAATTTAAAAATTCAATTGGATAATTCATTGCCTCATCTTGATTCATAACACTGTCAATTGATTTATATGTCGTGACTACACCTGGCAGTTTCGCTTGAATTTGAAAATAAATGACATTGATATGAATGTTCTTCGGTGCTAGAATGGCGCGTTCTCTCAACCAATCATGATTTCTGTAATTCTGAAGAATATTCGGAAAAACACATTCAATCAACTCATCTATAGATTGCGCAATTGTACAAAAATTGTTCGGTAAAGTGATCAATCCGTTGGTACTGTCGATTGGTATTTTGCCATCACCAATTTCTAACAATTGTTTTGAAAACTCATGGGCAGTTGCATCATTATGTAGGTGAATACGCATATTAATGTTCGGTGTCAATTTTCGTACATATTTCCAAGGAATTGATGACTTCAAACAGGCGTTTATTTCATCAGCAGGAGTTGATCGAGAAATGACAGGCAATGTTTGACGAAAGTCCCCTGACAGCAATATCAGAGCACCACCAAAAAGCTGTTGATTATCCGGTAAATCTTGCATTGTTCGATTAAATGCTTCTATTGATTTTTTATTCGCCATTGTGCACTCATCCCATATAATAATTGACGTTAATCGCAGAACTTTTGCCATAGCCGAATTTCTCGAAATATTGCCAGTTGGAGTTTCAACTACCTGTACATACATTCAAATGCAATTTTAATGCAGAGTGTGCGGTCCGACCACCTTCTTATAATGTAGCAGCAATTCCCGAAGATGCAAGTGACAATGCAATTTTCTGTTCCGATCGAATAGTCGCTAAAATCAATGATACAACGAAAGTTTTGCCTGTACCACCAGGTGCATCCAAGAAATATAATCCACCTGCATTATTGGAAACGGCTTGCATGATTGTGTCATATACATGTTTTTGTTGAATATTCAATTTGGTGCTATTACAATTTTGTGATTATCAGATGGCATACGATCAAGAGCAATTTTGAACAATTGAACTAATGCGTTATGCTGATGGAAAAATCTTTGTAGCTCACGAATAATTTCTTGTCTTGTATTTGAAACAATTGCACAACGTTGATCTAATTCACGATTTTCATCACCAATAAAATAAATTTGCAAAAATTGATGATCAGCGTCGGGGTATGGCAATAACGAACCAGCTTGATGATAAATCTGGCCCTGAATCTGTAACATGTATGCAATTTTAGGTAGATGTTAAATCAGAATTTGTAAGACTTTATGATTTAGATTAAAATAAACATGGGACAATCTTGTTGAGGTATTTACCTAAAAAGTCGGCATAAAATTATCTCTAATAATTTTAGTAGCACCAAAAGAAGTCATTTGAAATTCCGAATTGTATTGTTGAATATTACTCAAAAACTGCTTCTTCGACGTTTGAAACATACATACTCTGTGCAGTACATATTCTGTGCAGTACGTTCACGCTGCGATGCATTAGCTTGTGCACGTTCATCTGTAATCTGATATCGTCTTAATAATGCCACTTGATTTGCATTACGCGTTCGCCGGCCTATGTTTGGTCGTCTTGCTTGTGGCATTTTACCTTCACTCAACAACTCAACAATATTTTGGAAAATATAAACACAAAGCAATAACTCAACAATAGTTTGGAAAATATAAACACAACAAAGCAATAATTATCACTGATAAAATGAAAAGACATATGATGACATTAAATTTGTTTGACAGAACTAACGTTACTTTTTTGTCTTCGATTGTTTTGTCAAAATTTCGAATTGGCTTTTAAGTATTAGTACAAATTGTTTGTATATGGGAGTATAGAAAGATGTTGATTTCACACTTTTTCAAGATTTTTTTTAATTTTCTCTACGTACAAACCTTCTCTGGACTTCCACGAATAATTCAAGACCAAAATTAGCCAAATCGGTAAAGGCATTGTTGAGTTATAACATTACAACGAAAAGTGGCATTGATTTTTATATATATAGATAAAAAAAAACTATTCTTCATCATCAGATTCGTCCGATGAAGAATTTTGCGAAATATTGTCTTCTTCACTATCATTTTCATCACAGATAATTAAATTGTCAATGGTTTCTGGGGCCACGACTCCATTTCAATTTGACCATGTCATCCTCCATGGTCCAGCCACATTGAAATGGGGAAGGTTGTATCACTGTATTTAATATTGCACTTTTCCAAATATGGCATATATAGTTGCAACGATTAATTTGTTGCAATAAGACGCTTCTGTTTGGTGGCAATAAACTACCTTCAAAACCTTCAGATAAAATGGTTAAGCATATTATTGCTTAAGGTTTTAAAGAAATATTTTAAATTTTTAACTTACTTTTTGAAAATTTTTTTCGAAGTCGGTTTACAAGTTTTTTTTTTAACATAGTTCATATCTGGCATCATTCACTTTGAGGGCGGTTGTTTTATAAATCTTGCAAACAAATTCCTCTATTGTTAGAATGTCCTCTTCACTTATATAATAAAGTTGTCCGAATTTTGAAAAAGCGTTTTGAAATTCTATAGAACCCTTGAGAATTTCAAAAGGTTTCACTTTTCCTTTCTTAAAAAAAACTAGGTGTGTAGTCACAACCAGCTGTGAAACGCGGGAAGTGCAGCACAAAGCGTCCAAACCAAACTAAGATACATTTCATTTATGTGTAAATACTTTAACAATATAAAGATAGATTTACTATGTCTTTTTTAATGTTTATTTTATACATTCATACCTTAATGAGTTTTTAGAAATATTTCCTATTTCCAGCCATACTTCAGCTTAATTTTTAAAGTAAGGAAGAGAATTGAGAGCTACAAATACTCGTAGCACATCGGTATCTACCGTTTTTATGACCACTGACATGTTCAATGGAAGAAAGGCCAAATGGAGCATCATCCGGGTATCAGCTTCTTCTTGTAAACTCTACAGCTCTATGACCTCTTCTCGAATATTTTTTTTATTTACAGCGCTGAACACGAAGTATTTCGTTTCAAATGAAACATAGAGTTTCTTGTCGCCGATAACATTGTGGTATTTGTCGTCACTCCATTCTTCAACTAACCATTCATTCAATCTTTTCTTGAAGGAACTATTCCTCAGACTTTTAATGAAGTTTGCTGGGCGCTTACCATTTTTATTGAACGCTGAATAAACTATTTGATCATTTGAATTATTTCGTCCATCCCGTCCAATATCCTTAATAGAAGGATTAGTAATAACTAATAACAAAGTGCTTTTAAAAAGTGTTAATATGCGTCTTGGACACACATTTTTAGAATTGGGGGAATTTGTCTGATATTTTTGTATATGATTCTTTTGGTTATGGTTAATAGGAAAAAAGTTATTAAGGATTTAAGTTGAATTTTTTTTTAAGAAGTGTTAAAATGCGTCTGGCAAGGGGAAGGCTGAAAGTAAAATGTCTTGGACACACATTTTTACAATCAGGAGAACTTTTCTGATTTTTTGATGTATCATTCATGTGGTTATCATTTCGACCCAAAAAGTTGATTTTCGCGCATTTTGGGGGAGGCAAGGGGAGGGCTGAAAACAAAACGTCTTGGACACACTTTTTTGACATCAGGGCACCATCCCCTACTGTTTATATATCCATTTAAGTGGTTATCACTTCGACCCCAAAATCGAAAAAATTACCATTTTCGAACGCCCACCCCCGCCCCCGGCTGAAAAAAAACCTGCCAGACGGTTGAATTTGGCATAATGTTGCGTATATCTACATTCTACACATACATGTATATATATTTTTGTTATCACTCCACTCCCAAAATTTGGTGCCGGCTCTTAGACTATTATGGATGAATGTTATTATCAATACTGAAATAAGTTTATATCATTTTATAGTAAGAAAAAATCAGATGGAGTAGAAATAACCTTTATTATTTTCATGTCATCAGCATAAATAGCGACTGTTCAGTTATCAATGGTTTTAATAACGTCGTTGATAGTTAGAATAAATATTAAAAGACCAAGGTGGCTCGCTGTAGAAACTCCTGAGTTTGCATAAATTGGTTCGCAGATTGAGAACCTGACTACGATATTGACGGTTTTCTAGGTACCTACGGTCTGAGCCATGAAGTAAGAAAAGAGTGGAAAATCAAGAGCTCTAAGTTTAAGATCAATAATTTGGTGACTGATTTTATCAAAGGGTTTAATAAAGTCTGTAGTGATAAAATCCACTTCATTCCCTTTCTGTAATTCGTTTAGAGTTTTGAACACAAACTCAGTAAGATTGGTTGTAGTGGATTTGCCTTTTAAGAAGCCATGTTGTTGCAAAGAGAAAATCGGTATACAATTAAAATAGAGAGAGTCGTAGACGATGCTTTGGAAAAGCTATTGAACAGGAAAAATATATTAATCTTTTCAAAGCTTTGGAAAGATAGCTTGAGAAATGGAAAGACGTAACAGTACTGAAAGAGGTTTATCTTTTATTAGGAAGGTAGCACCTTTTGAAAAATATAAATGTTGAAAGGAAGCCATCAGATTTATGTTTAATGTTAAAAAATTGTTAGAAGCGTCTGGGATCCGTTAACAGGCTATCTTGCATGTGAGAATTTATATTTTGTCTTTGCTTTGTTTTCTCTATTTTCAAATAAAAATATAGGAAAGAACATAGAAAACTGAAGCTATAGATATGTTTTAAGTTGATCCCGAGCTAAAATAAAATCTAAAAACCAAAAAAAAAACATAGACTTAACCTCAAGTTTACTCAGCTACCATCCTCCTCTCTTTTGCACAGTTTCCTTGAAACATCTAGACAGACTCCTCCTCAAAAATATTATATTCCTACGGTTTTCATATTAAACCAATTTCGAAGAAATCAATAGATACCATAGTAGAGTTTTGATATAAAATTTTGTTGTAGACAGAGAAATATTTATTTTCATCTCACTTGATATACTAATACCCTTATACAATATTTTAAGTATTTATTGCAAATCTTTCATTTATTCTATCTACACTAACATGGTTGTCAGAAATTTTAGTCTACAACTATTAACCTTGTAGCAACCTCTCGCGTACCACAAGGTAGCAACTTAGTTCCTTTCCTTTTTTCCTCATTATTAACGAAATGGAATCAATTCACTTAATATGTATTTCTTTAAGCTTAATATAAACAAATGTAAGTCAATTACTTTAGAAAGCGAGTTAGAACTTCACACTGTCACTACATTCTACATAATTAACCCATTTTGTTTGTTGATGTTGCTTGTGACCTTGGGCTTTTCTGTGACCGATTGATCATATTGATGATATAATAAACTACTCAAAATGAAATAGGGACCACAATTTTTATTTTTTGCTTTAGTCTGAAAAAAATTCGTGTTTATATTTTGTGTTTGTTTATTATGGTTATTAATATGTTTGAGCTAAGTATTAATTAGTAGTGTACACAGTTTTGACACGGAAAAAAGCTTTATTCGAGTTACACTGAAAAAAATATTTTATATGAAAATTTACATAAAATAAATAAAAAAATACTTTACATATCACCACTTGTTGTTAGGATTTCTTGTTGGTTTCTTTGGCTTAGCAGCGAGTAGGGGCTCCTCTACTCCGTATGCACTGTATAAGCCTATCTGGTACGCTTTCGATCTGATGCCTTAAATTTTTTTCTTGTTACGCTCCCAACAGGATTTTGACGCGTTCATGAGCTTCTGTTTAGTGTTGACACTGCTGTGGTTTTCTTTGAGGCTTCTTTTTAACTGGTCACAAATGCTCGATCGTATTGAGGTCTGGGCTCTTTGCTGGACATGGAAAAGTGTACATATATGGTCGAGCATTGTCTTGGCTAAGAACAAACCCATCTCCAACTTTTTGTGAAAATGGGTTTACAGCAGGTCGTATTACCATTTCAATGTAATTGGCGGCGGTAGCGGTGGGACCACCAAATCGGTCACTTCCGTGAATGCATGGGTCGCTAAAACGTTCACCTGCCCTTCTCCAAACTTGTACTCGTTTATCATGTTCATGACTCATAAATTTGATTTTGCATTCGTCTGTAAAGAGTACAGACCCCCAGTTGTCCATTGTCATTGAATGCTCACGGGTGTACCTTAATCGCGCTGCGTAAGTTTCGGCCGAATAGCACTCTGGAATGTTGACCATCTTCAGGGAGTCGATTGCGAATGGTTTGATCACTGACTTGAATGCCAGTTGACTGCTGGAGTTGAGTTTGTAAAGGGCGTTTACAGCACGCTCCCGATGTGCAGTTTTTCGAATGTACCGGTGTTCTTGCTAAGTTGGGTCTCGAATTCTTCCTTATCCTGTTCTCCTTGCTACACTCCCGGTTTTCTGGAAGCGTTCCCATAGATTTCCGATAGCTCACCGCGACACACCGATTCGATTTGCAACAGCCCTTTGATAAACTACTTGTTCCAGCATATTTAGAGCTCTAATTGCGTTTTCAGTATCCGAATGGCGTCTAGAACCAGGCATTGTAATCACGTTTAATCACGAAGAAATAAGAACAACAATTAAATAAAGAAACACATGGCAAAAACGCTAAAATTGGACTGAGAAAACAACTGCAATAATTTTTGCATTCATTGTTTTTTTCGAGCGAAAGGCTTTTTTTGCCTATTCACTTGGAGGTAACGGTAAAATTGTTGTTCAAAGCATTGTTATGGAATCATACACATATGGAACCATCCAATAAAATTCAGGGCTTGGATAATGTTCACTAATTAAGTATTTTTTTTTGGTAAAATACGCAATAAATTTTGGGTGTGCCTTATTTTGTTTTGAGAAGTGTACTTAAAACCTTGGCGTTGTAAAACATAGTTCAAAGGAATTTTCTTACGTTACCATCAGATCTCTACGCGTCTCAATTATGATCCCCTTATTAGGGCATATACATATGTATGTATATATATTTTATCAATTGAGCTCTCTCAAAGAAGTTTCCTTCGATTTTCCCTTCCGCCATATCAAGATCGCCTTCAATTAATTAATAGATATAACGCCCTTAGAAGAACGAAAACAGATGCAGATAAATAAATGTAGTGAATTTATTATATGAAAATGTTCACCTTTCATCAAAAGACAAGCAACTAAACAAAAGCAATTTTATTGAATTGAATCAGTAAATATCAAATTGTTGGTAACCATAACTGCTGCATCCTCTGCCATGTGAGCCGCCACCACCATTGCCGCTAAAGTTCGAAAGAGCTGAGATTATTTGTGTGTATGTAGGAAGCGGTAACTTGAACATTTGCTTCAAAGAAAAAGAAGAATTCAAGTAACTTTTTGTTACTTACATATGTACGAGTATATGTAGGTATAGGTAGATCCAGATCCAGCAAGCTAGATAGATTCCCTACTCAAGCGATTTCTCTAAATGGAAATGGGTGCATTCAGTACGAAAAAAATAAAACCGAGTAGAGTCTCTTTTGATTTTTTTATCTTGTTCGCAACATGAAGGCAAGGAGCTACACATTTCCAGTGAATTCCATGAAAATTAAATTAAAATTGAAATTCATTTCAAGGACAACAAAATGAAATGAAAAAAGAAATCGCCAAGTTCTGTTTGACTTGTCACCTTTTGTTAAGTGCTGAATGCAATTCTTTTTTTCGAATGAAAATGGAAGCATTCAATTAATTTCAATTTATTTATATATGTATGTATGTATACAAAAAATGTCTTTAAATCTCTGAAGTTTGTTTATAAGTATATAGAAAATATTTAAATATATAAAGAGAATCCTGTTAAATTTTATTAAACTCCCATAAACGTGATAACGTTAACGTAAAGTAGGTACATTTTGTGTACAGACATCAATAAAAATTGACTAAAATTTGATATTCATAATGAGGGTCAATAAAACTGACAAAAAACATCACCGTTTCTGTTTTAAACTCGTATTTGTGTATGTCAGGTTTTGTAAAGTGATGTTGAATGGGAATTAAAATATAAAATGGAAGCATTTTACTCAATTTCAATAACTTAACTGTCAATCTGTCACATAATGAACGCATTCAACTGGATATTTTATTAAATTTCAAAAAAACAAAAAAAAAATAAACTCATTTTGACATCTAATTACCTATATATTGTAATGAATACATAAAATAAATAAAACTGGAAAATATTTCATATTAAGGAGGTTAAAGCCTTTTATCATTTTATTTGAAATCAACTTTTAGCTGGACGATGGGGGTAAATTCATCAAGCAATGCAAATTTACATTAAACGAGTTCATCTATAGTCACACATAACTGCAAGCATGGAAAATAACAATTCGAAATTTAATATAATCACATTTTGTATTCACTTTTTGGTGTTAATTAGCTGTTGTTGTTTTGAGTTTATTTTTGTTTGTTTTCAAAAGTCCTTGTAAAAGTATTATTTGCATTACATCATCCAGAGGATCATATTAAAACTTTTAAAGGTACCTACATATGTATGCGGGAGAATAAAAGAGATTGTAAAGATATGTGTAGACTTATATACCTACATTATGTTAAGTGTAATGAGATTTTGATTGTTTTTTCGGTGTTGGGATAATTTTATATGTGAAGCCATGAATAATATTTTTTTGTTAACACTTCAACATTTTCATAAAACAGTTAGCTTATACGGTTCAATAAGTCCGTGTCTTTTGGAATAAAACGCAGATTTTTTGATAAAAAAATAATTTTATTTTTCAACGTAGTCTCCCTTGAGCTTTATACACTTTGCCCAACGCTTCTCCAATTTTTTTATCCCTTCAAAAAAAAAATGATTTTTCGAGGTCCTCAAAATAGGCCTTTGTTTGCGAGATGACTTCATCATTGGAGTCAAATCTTTTCCACCAAGCCATTTCTTCAGGTTTGGGAACAAGAAGTAGTCGCTCGGAGCCAAATCTGGAGAATAGGGTGGATGAGGGAGCAATTCATAGCCCAATTCATGGATTTTTGCCATGGCAACTGCACATGTGTGCACCCTTGTATTGTCTTGGTGGAAAATAACTTTTTTTTTGGCCAAATATCGTTTTTTTTCAAATCGTCATTGAATCGGTCCAATAAGTTGGCATAATATTCCCCATTGATTGTTGTTCCCTTTTGAAGGTAGTCAATGTGGATTATCCCGCGTGCATCCCAAAAAACAGTCGCCATAACTTTATTGGCTGACAAACCCACCTTGGCCTTCTTTAGCGCCGATTCACCCTTAGAAACCCACTGTTTTGACTGTTGTTTGGTCTCTGGTGTGTTGTGATGGATCCATGTTTCGTCCACGGTTACAAAACGGCGCAAAAACTCCTCAATATTGCGATTAAACAACGCCAAACCTTCCTGTGAAGTTGTTACACGATGTTGCGTTTGTGGTCGACTGTGAGCAAACGCGGCACCCATTTTGCGGAAAGATTTCTCATGCCCAAGTGATCATTCAAAATTGAAACCACTGAGCCATGCGAGATCCCTACGGCTTCCACAATCTCTCGCACTTTCAATCTTCGGTCGGCCAACACCATATCGTGAATTTTTTCGATTTTTTTGGGTGTAGCTCAACTGGGCGTCCAGGACGTTCGGCATCTTCAGTGCTTGTACGGCCACAACGAAATTCAGTAAACCACTTTTTTACCATTGAAATCGATGGTGCAGAGTCCCCATAGTATTTATCAAGCTTAGCCTTGATCTCGGTAATGGTTTTTTTTCGCAAGAAATAATTAATAATAATTTTCTCCTCAAATTAGTGAGTAGTCTGATAAAAATATCTGTCAAACACAAACTAACTGACGCAGCAAGTTTAAATTTTGACAGGAGTCAACTGACAGATGCCTGTTGACAGGAGCAGTGTTGCTGTTTCAGTAAAGAGGTCAGAAATTCAAAAACTCAAGGACTTATTGACTCGCCCTTAGGAAGCGTCAAATTACGATGAGAGGCTAATCAGAAATGCATGTGTTAGTTACAATCCTCATTAACATTTGACATGAAATATATTGAAGAATAAAAATTAAAATAAAGACCTTTGCGATAGTGGAGCACTGGTTCTAAACAATGATTTTAATGACATTTTATTTAAATTTAAATCAATTGATGAAAAGTTGAGGCTGTAAAGGATTTTTCAATAAAGGCGGATAGATGTTGAAATGGAATAAAACAAGCTGTGTGTGAGGCATTAACAAAATTATTTTTGTATTTAATAGGCGCATGTATGCCATTAAGTGTGCAATATGACATCATTCAAATGCCCGCCTCGGCTTCTTATGGTGGCACGGATCCGAGTGGTCCAAGGTTCAATGACTCTTTCGCATAGATCCGGCTTTATTTGAGCGATGGCCTGTGTTATGTTCACCATTAGGGCATCGGTCGATTGTGGTTTATTTGCATAGATCTGTGACTTCAAGAAACCCCACAGGAAAAAGTCTAGCGGGGTCAAATCGCATGACCTTAGTGATCAATTCACATCACCCCTGCGAGGGATAACCTTACCCTCAAATCGTTCATGCAAAATGTCAATCGTGGCGTTTTCTGTGTGGCACGTAGCGCCGCCGCGCCGTCCTGCTGGAACCACATGTCGTCTAGGTCCATATGCTTCAATTTGGGCCATAAGTAATTAGTTAAAAAATAATTAGCCTCACTAAGGTCGTTTTTAAAAAAGTACGGACCAACTACGCCGCCGCCGCCGGCCCAAAATCCACACCAAACGGTAACTTTTTGAGGATGCATTATCACCTGGTGAACCTCGAGTGGGTTGGTGTAGTCCCATATATGGCAATTTTGCTTGCTAACACAGCCAAAAATGCGCCCCGTCACTAAAGATGATTTTTCGGCCAAATTTGGGGTCCTCTTCCAAACGATTCGAAGCCCAGTCAGCGAACAAACGGCGCGGCGGCGCGGCGGCGGCGTTGTCTATGGTCATGAACTTTGAGCTCCTGGGTCAGTTGGATCTTGTTGTACGGGTGTAGGCCC
This sequence comes from Eupeodes latifasciatus, assembly GCA_920104205.1. Taxonomy (NCBI): domain Eukaryota; kingdom Metazoa; phylum Arthropoda; class Insecta; order Diptera; family Syrphidae; genus Eupeodes; species Eupeodes latifasciatus. Next base: position 155,666,032 of record OV049924.1, read on the forward strand.
AAGTACACATTTCCATGGGTGTTGGCTGATTGTTTACTGCAACGGGTGTTTCAAATTTGGCCACCAAACGTTGAAGAGTCGACTGTGAAGAGCCACCACGTCCAGCGTAAAATGGGCACAATTCGCGCAACGTTTGCGTTAACGAACACTCAATTTCTAAACCTTTACCTCAAAGGATCTGTTTTCAAGGTAAGATATGATCCAAGCTAAGAAAAATGGTGGATAACCAAAAGCTTTAAGTTTAAATAAAATAATTCGGTTGGTACAAAGCTTTTGAAAAGTCAGTGTATACACTACACGTTTGAACATATGTAGGTAACGAAACGGGACTAGTCTTGGTCTCGTTTCATACAACCAAAACGAAACACAGAAAGGAAGCGCTGAAACCGTAGCGCTTTACATTGAAAACGATCGTACAATTGTGAAAACCTGAAAAACTTTTATTCACTTTATGCGATTCAGTTCTTGCAGTGTAAGTTTCCAAGACACGTTGTCTCAAAAATTATGAATTGGAGTGGACTCCCGGTTCTCCGGATTTAATGGTACCAGACTTTTTCTGGGGTGTTTTTAAAACGTTGGCTTTTCCAAAAGAGCAACGTGTAAAAATATATACAAACATAGCTTTGATTTTCATTTTGGAATATGTAACTGGATTTCAATAAAAAGTTTTGTATAATTTTGAAATTGGCTCAAAAATGGTAGAGTCGTTCAAATGGTTCCGTCTTTTTTTTAGCCAAATCGCAATGGACGGGCAAAGCAAATCAGCAAGTGCAAATGATGATTAGCATTCGGCGCTCTTTGTCCATTTTAAGGTCATTGACATCGACATCATCGGTAGTACACAATTCCTTCAGCCAGATCAAGCAAGGGGCACAAAATCTGGGGTGGAAATTGGTGAATTAAAAACAAAGTACATGGTGGCGTCGACTGCGTGAAGAACAATTGGTCAAACAATCAAGGTAGTGAAGTAATGCAATAATTCAAAAACCTTGGCTCAATAGTATCAGCCGATAACAACAAAGCAGAAGAAATACGGGGGCTGTAGCCAATAAAGTCCAGAAACCTTACCATAAGTTCTAAGCTACTGCTGTACACAGGACGTTGGTTTCCGGTTATCGAGCCGATGTTGACGATAATGAAATTACTTTTGATTTCAACGTGTGTTCGCTATAATGGTTTTAAAGCAGTTGGGAATTGATCCTAATATTCATCTAAAGTGTATCTTCAGTGATTCCTCTCGTTTTGAATGGATTGGATACGTCTTACCTCAAAAATATTAAACCAAATAAGATGAAATAGCTTCCATGTGAGGAAAAAGCCACTTTTTAATGTGTATTTTAGGCTGCGACGCCATGGGCTTGGCCATCTCATCTAAAGGCGAGGTAAACTTTCTTTCGAGAAAATTTAATTTGGAACCATTACGTTTTTTGTTGTGATGTTTATTCAATTTAAAGGTCTAAGCCTCACACGAATAAATCACAGACCACAGGAGCACTCAAACTCAATAAAGCTCATCATGTGCGTCATATTCAGCCTGATGAGGATGTTATATTTTATAAACACGATGTTTAGTTCAATACAAGCTATACAACACCAATTTCATTGAAGCCAATGAATCAGAAGCCAATGAATCAGAAAAGCTGACGGTGCAGTTGATATGATATAATTACGGAATATCAACGTCACTGGGTCAACCGAAATGTATTGCTGACGCCAACCTAGATATTTGCATTTTGTTTTGGCTTTTCTTTTTATCATAATTTAAGTATTTATGTTGTAATATTGTTCTAGATATTAAAATATTGTTACCTACTTTTCTTTGTAATAATTGTAGCTTTAAGGTATAAAAGACTCACTATTGGAGTAATAAAAATTATTAAATAACAAGATTCAATACTGGTTGTTTGTGATTCAATTGGATTGTCTTCGTTTGAACAGGTTCAAGTGCTTGGTTCAAAACTTTAAGATTATCAAGTTGATGTGCTTGATAATTCAATCTTCAGACAAACGAGTCTGAACATTTTGGTGACCCCGACGTGATCCAATTGATCATTCAAACAATTTGAATTATCTTCATCTTCATCAAGTTACCAATCGTTGGTTGATATACATATCTACAACTGATTGGCTCATATTCATAAACATCAATTAATTCATCGTTGGCAGATATACATATCCGATAGATATACGATGACATCATTCCAAGAATGCGTGGGTGCCCAAGTAACAAGTGGCCAAGAAATCCAACGCATCATCACTAATTTCAAAAAGGACTCATCCGATCGAAAGAGCTCAAGAGCTTACTTTGAAGAAAGGCTTCTTCGGCTTCAAGAGCAGTGGAAGAAATTCGAACAAGGCGATCAAAAGATTAATAGACTGTCGCATGTTGACGAGGACCATGAGTATTTCACGAAGAATTACTTCAAGGAGATTGCAGCATTGGTTAAGCAGTATATCAAACATTTTGAAGATGGAATATTAGCCTTTGATAAACAATCAAAGATAGATCAAGTAGATCTGCCTAAGCCATCAACACGAAGCATCGAAGTACTGGAGCCATCAAAAATGACGAGTGCTATTCGAAGACAGAGAGCAATAATGTGCTCTCTTGAAAGATTGCTAGATGGGTTATCCATAAGTATTGATGAGTCATCACAATACCACGAGATCAAGTTTCGGTCTATTGAGAAATTATGGCAGCAGGTTGAATCTGTCAACTACACCATATGGGAACTAAGTGATGATCCAATAGTAGAAGGCTACGACCAGACCGACTTCATCAATATGGAACAAAGAGTTCAAGAAGCACTTGTAACATTATCCATGAGAATACAACCGCAAGTCAGTAACAGTCATGAAGTGGGTCTCATCAAGAACAATTCCCTCCACTTGCCGAAGGTAACCATTCCAAAATTTGACGGCGATTATATGAAATGGCGACAATTCTTCGATTTATTCTCACAAATGGTGGATAAACAATCAATTCCAAATATCCAAAAGATGTGGTATCTTAAAACACATCTTAGCGGAGAAGCTGAGAATTTGATTCGTCATCTATCATTGACCGAAGATAATTACAAGACGGCATGGACCAGCCTTCAAGACCGATACAACAACATCAGGGTTCTCACTTCTACCCTGTTGCAAAAGATAGTTGGACAACCTAACCATACACAACCTCATCCATCAGCAGCGGCCATCAAGAATCTCCACGATACCACACAAGAATGTTTGATGGCTTTATGCAACATAGGTGTGGATACCGCAAGTTGGGATCCCATTCTACTACACTTACTGGTGAGCAAGCTTGACCAGGGTACCAGAATTCTTTACGAGCAATCTCTTACGAAGCCAAAGGAACTGCAGTCCATTAAAGAATTTTTGTCATTTCTGGAAAACCAATTTCAATCGCTGGAATCAGTTGGACAGTAAAAGAAGGATCCAACTCCTCGAGCTTGTGCATCTGTAACATCAAACCGAAAAGGAACCTGCATTGTTTGTAAATCTGGAACACATCCTATATTTGCCTGCAAACAGTTCCTGCAACTAAAGACATCAGAACGGATTCAACTAGCACAAAAACAAAAAATTTGCCTCAATTGCCTAAAGATTGGCCATGGAATCAAAAATTGTATTTCGAGAGGATGTTTAAAATGCAATCTAAAACACAACACGCTCTTACATCTTGAAGGCTCTAACAAGGTATCTGTCTCTAATAAGCATACAACTGACATTGAAGGAGACAATAATCCACAACCCCAAACAAATATAAGGTCATCAGTGACATTATCAGCATCCAAAGATCCAAACAGGCATCATTACATATTCCTCAGCACAGCTATTGTAGAGCTGATTACAAACAATGGACAGAGATTCGAGTGCAGAGCAGTATTGGATTCCGGTTCGCAAGTGAATCTAATAACAGAACGCCTTGTAAAAAAACTAGGTCTTCATTCAAAACAAACATCAATGAGCATTCAAGGCATTGGCAATGGAAAGAGACAATCCCATCAACGTGTAAACGTCAAAATGCAATCAAGAACAAGTGGTTTTAATACCCAATTAGAAGCATTTGTTCTTCCACACATCATATCTCCACAACCATCTCAACATTTCAACATTTCGTCATGGGCAATTCCAAAGAATGTGCCACTGGCCGATCCATTTTTCAATCGTCCAGACAAAATAGATATTCTTCTTGGTGCAGAATTCCATCATCAATTACTTTCCATCGGGCAGATACGTTTAGCAGATGATCTACCTACACTACAAAATACAGTTCTTGGATGGGTGATAGCAGGAAAGGTAACGGAAGCCAAGTCTAATACAGCAACATGTGGCATCTCTACTTATGATGACAATGACCTCCATCAAATGATTGAACGATTGTGGAGTCTGGAAGAAGTGGAAAAACAAGGTACCAACCTATCAAAAGACGAAGAAATGTGCGAAGCCCATTTTGCACACAATACACACATTAGTAATGAAGGACGATTCATTGTTAAACTACCATTTCATGGAGACACATCTGCGCTAGGGAATTCTAAAGACATTGCAGTCAATAGATTTCTAGCACTTGAAAAAAGATTAGCCAAGAACAGAGACATCAAAGAAAAATACATTCAATTCATGAATGAATATGAAGATTTAGGCCATATGACCAAGATAGATATCAATAACATACTCACACCTAATTACTTCATACCTCATCATTGCGTGTTTAAAGAAGACAGTAGCACAACCAAGCTTCGAGTGGTATTCGATGCTTCATCTAAGACATCGTCAGGATTATCATTAAATGACATCATGTACACAGGGCCAACAATACAAGGCGAATTATTTTCTCTATTGCTTCGTTTTCGATTACCAAGATATGTGTTTTGTACAGACATCGAAAAAATGTATCGGCAAATAGACATGCATCCAGAAGATAGAAAATACCAAATCATTGCATGGAGATCTGATGAAGGGACTCCAATCAATTACTATCAACTCAACACAGTTACTTATGGAACGAGAGCAGCTCCATATTTGGCAACGAAATGTCTACAACAACTAGCAAAAGATAACAAAGAAACGTTTCCTATAGGTTCCAAGATACTATACAACGATTTCTACGTTGATGACTGCTTGACTGGTGATAACAGTTTACTAACAACAATAGAAATGCAAAAGCAAGTAACACAGTTATTGAAACAAGCAGGATTCAAACTAAGGAAGTGGTGCGCTAATCATCCCCGACTTCTTCAAGATATTGCTAAAGAGGATCAGGAGATTGATCTCGATTTCGGAAATGAAACCAATGCAACAATTAAGGCACTTGGTTTAACATGGCAACCAAAAAACGACAGATTTTGTGTTAAAACAAAATTAAATACTACAAATCGAATAACAAAACGCATTGTCACCTCAGACCTTGCCAAATTATTTGATCCATTGGGTATAATGGCTCCAATAGTTGTTACAGCAAAAATATTTGTACAGGAACTATGGCTATTAAAGCTATCATGGGATGAATCGTTACCAGCTGAGCTACATACAAGATGGATGCAGTTTCGAGAAGATCTGAAATGGTTAAACAATTTCCAGTTCTCACGCCATATGTTTAACAATGATGTACCAGCAAAAATACAGATTCACACCTTCTGTGATGCATCTGAAAAGGCATATGGTACAGTAGTGTACCTGCGAGCAATCCTGAAAAATGGAACAATAATCGTAAGGCTATTATGTTCAAAATCCCGAGTAGCTCCATTAAAAAAACAGACGTTGCCACGCCTAGAACTATGCGCTGCAGTTTTGGGTGCTCAATTAACAGCTAGAGTTAAGAATGACCTGAATTTTAAAGACGTTCCATCATTCTTATGGACAGATTCTGAAATCGTTCTGGCATGGATTAATTCACCATCAGCATCATTTCAAACATTTGTGGCTAATCGAGTTTCCAGTATACAAAGACTAACTCTCCCTGAGCAATGGCGACATGTTTCATCAAAACATAATCCAGCAGATGTGATTTCAAGAGGTCTTCAACCAAAAAATTTTACTTCATGTACACTGTGGTTTTATGGTCCACTGTTCCTACATGGTCAAGAAGATATGTGGCCAGCAAAATATTCCAAAAATCTGGCAATTACAGAAGACACAGAAAGAAAACGAAAGATACCAACTGTAGCAGCAGCAACTTTTGATTGTGATCAGAATATGATTTATAAGATCAATCATGGAAATTCATTCAGTACACTTCAGCGGATAACTGCCTATATCCTACGTTTCTGCAAACATACTAGAAACAAAGAGGCTATAAGACAAGACGAAATCCAATTAACTACAAAAGAGCTTGAAGAATCATTAATAACCATAATTAAAGCAATACAGGCATTTGATTTCCAAGAAGAAATCAGTGATCTGAACAAATACAAGGAACTTAAAAAGAACAACCAGCTCTCCACACTAGCTCCCTTCTTGGATGACAAGGGAATTCTTCGAGTTGGAGGCCGGCTAGATTCTGGAATTCTTCCATTCCATACGAAGCACCCAATGCTTTTACCATATAATAATCCCTTGGCAAAACTGCTGATGCAACAAGTTCACGAGCAATACAACCACTGTGGCTCACAGACATTACTCGCCCAAATAAGACAAAGGTTTTGGCCAATCAAAGGAAAATTAATGGCAAGGTCAGTTGTGCACCATTGTATTAAATGCACCAGGGCTAGGCCTCAATTACTTCAACAAGTAATGGGAAACCTGCCAGCATCAAGAATCACACCAGCAAGACCTTTCATCAATTCTGGAGTGGACTACTGTGGACCATTTTGGATTCACTATAAGGTCCGTGGCAAGAAACCTCAAAAGGCATACGTAGCAATCTTCTGTTGTTTTGCCACAAAGGCAGTTCATATAGAAGTAGTTAGCGACTTGACTACCGAATCATTCATCGGAGCACTAAAACGTTTCATCGGTCGTAGAGGCCATTGTCAAAACATATACTGTGACAATGCAACCAATTTTGTTGGAGCAAATAACCAACTGGCTAAATTATATGATACAATCTACTCAGAAGGTGCACGTGAAACCATAATAAAAGAATGCAGTGGTCATGCAATACAATTCAACTTCATTCCGCCCAGGGCACCTCACTTCGGAGGACTGTGGGAAGCAGCAGTCAAATCTGCAAAACATCTCTTAAAAAGGAGTGTTTCTACAGCTTCCTTAACATATGAAGAATTGGAAACTGTTCTTGTTGGAATTGAAGCGATCTTAAACTCAAGGCCATTAACACCACTATCAAGCGATCCTAATGATCTTACTGCCTTAACTCCAGGACACTTCCTCATTGGGGAACCTTTAACTGCCAAAACTGACGTAAATGCAATCCCCATGAAACAGACATTACTATCAAGATGGAATCTTGTGTCCCATCTAAAAAACGAATTCTGGAAAAGGTGGTCACAAGAGTATCTTCAAGAACTTCAGTATCGGTACAAGTGGAAGGAATGCTCCTCAAACATAAAGGTAGGAGATATGGTCATAATAAAGGAAGACAACGTTCCTTCACTTCAGTGGCCTCTGGGTAGAATCGTTAAAACATTCCAAGGTAATGATGGCGCAGTAAGAGTTGTAGAAGTAAGAACAGCATCTGGGATTTGGAAGCGCCCAATCCACCGATTAGCTCCATTACCAGTCGAAGAGGAAGTGGACGATACAACTCGTGCGGACGATAAAAACAACACTAAAGCACCAGAAAATGAGATACCTACTAAAAGAAGAAAAACATCGACTGCTATGGGTATTACATCATTGTTAACAATTCTCCTAATTATTCCATTAGTAATGAGTGATGAAATCCAGATCAACAAATTTAAACCAAATCTTGGAATACATTTCGAAGAAATTGGAACAGCAAAAATAGCAACAAGTGAATGGAACTTTATAATACATTATAACTTAGATCCATTATTAGAAGAATATACAGCATTTGCCAACGGAACACTGACGTTGAATCACTTGTGCCAACAAATGCAGCAAAGAAGTATATGCATCAACACATTAAATCAGTTTCAACACATGCAGAACGAACTGAAATCGGAAAACACTGTTTTACCAATCAAGAGAAATAAAAGAGCAGCAATTAACTTCATTGGAAACATAGCCAATTCTCTTTTTGGAGTTTTGGACTCTGAATATGCTGACCAAATGACAAGGACAATAGACCAAGTAAAGGAAAATGAAAACCACTTACTTCATCTATTAAGAAACCAAACTTCAGTCATAGATTCAACGATCAACATTGTGAGCCAAAACGAAGATATCATCAACCATAGGCTTGACCAGATCAATAATCAATTAAGAGAAATAACATCAAGAATACGTGATAATGGGGAAGAAAGTCATCAACTCAAGATATTCCAGATTTTTACATCTCTTTCCTCACAACTCATCATTATGATGATTAATATTCAAAGAATGCAAGCAACATTAATTGATGTATTAACAGACACACACCATGGTAAAGTAAGTTCACTAGTAATGTCATCACGCCAACTCAAAGATGAAGTTAAAACGATCAAGGCTCATTTGCCATCATTTTTAGAGCTACCTGCAGATGAAGAAGATCTAATACAGCTATACAAACTAATGACAGTTAAAGGAGGAATAACAGACAGGCGAGCGGTATTTTGGATCACACTGCCACTAGTAGATCAAGAATTCTACGAATTGTTCAAGATGACTCCAATCCCAAGTGTTGTAAATAACACAATAATAGCTATTAATCTTTGTGCTCCAATACTAGCCGTAAACGCACATCGCGACCAATACTTTCCACTACAATCATCAGACATGGAATCTTGCACCAACTTAAGATCAGAACAGTTCTTATGTTATAATCTACAAGCCAGATACAGCCAGGGATCAGAGGTTTGCTCTTGCGAATTGGGTTTATTCAACAACGAAACAAGGCCCAAAAAAAAACAAAATCACATTACCATCGAGGGACATAACGTATACTCCACAAAACTACAGATGTCCTACATCAGCTTCGGCAACATCTCTGAAATATCAATAGCAATACATCATGAGTCATTACTTCAGAGTTTTAACAGCACTCAGTACAACATAAAACTCAAAAACCTCACTGACCTACACAACATAATCGCTGAGCAAGGAATTCTCGAATTACCCCATAAGCTCCAAGTGTAAACTTACCATAACGCTACAATTGGATATGTGGCTCTGCTATTAACAATCACACTCATCAGCTATCTAATCTGGACACGAAAATCGAGATCATCCGGCATTTCAATGAAACCAATTCCTAAGCCTCGACAAACAAAAGCTGAGTCAGATTTCACTGTCACAGTTGCCTAAATAGTTGAACCATCGTTCAACGCGGGGGAGAATGTTTAGTTCAATACAAGCTATACAACACCAATTTCATTGAAGCCAATGAATCAGAAGCCAATGAATCAGAAAAGCTGACGGTGCAGTTGATATGATATAATTACGGAATATCAACGTCACTGGGTCAACCGAAATGTATTGCTGACGCCAACCTAGATATTTGCATTTTGTTTTGGCTTTTCTTTTTATCATAATTTAAGTATTTATGTTGTAATATTGTTCTAGATATTAAAATATTGTTACCTACTTTTGTTTGTAATAATTGTAGCTTTAAGGTATAAAAGACTCACTATTGGAGTAATAAAAATTATTAAATAACAAGATTCAATACTGGTTGTTTGTGATTCAATTGGATTGTCTTCGTTTGAACAGGTTCAAGTGCTTGGTTCAAAACTTTAAGATTATCAAGTTGATGTGCTTGATAATTCAATCTTCAGACAAACGAGTCTGAACACACGAATACCTTGAAGAAAGTAACGTTTTGAGTCTTAGCCACTTCCTTTATGATTAAAAATATGTCTCTCAATACAAAAATCCAATCAAATGACTTGTCAGTCATATAGCCTCACAGCTCTAGAAACAAATACCTACCTTTAAAATTTAATTATTGACTGAAATTCAGTTAATTTTCTCTTCGAGGAATATGAGTATATGTATCTATAGCAAACAAATCCAATAAAAAATTAAATAATAATATTCTTATCATTCTCTTTAATCCTATGATTAACTTCCAATCTGTCAAAATTAGTTGAATACAACTTTTTAAGACATGAGAATATCAGAAAATCATAAAATAAGAAACGAAAAAAAAGCAGAAAATCTTTCTTCTTGTCATTAACGTATTTTATAATCTTCTTGTGTCCCTGATAATGAGATATCACCTCTCTCTGGAGCTGATATCGTGTATGAAACTCAATATAATTTGTGACGCAGCCCTTGAAGCCATCGCATATTCTTCTTTTTCTTCTTATATTATTAAAAGTATAAAAAGAAAAACTTTCACAGAAAACTGCCTCCGCATCCGCATACCAAATAAATGTCACAAAAGAGCGGAAATAGCTGAATTGTCGGATGCTAGACTATATAACGATGATGACTGCCGCTAGAGGGGGTTTGGAAAATAAGTTTTATGGTCGTGGAATTTTAATGAACTTTTGCAAACACATACACATACACCGACAGCAATCCCACAGCAGAACCCATCCCACATCCCATATCCTTCCTCTCCTCTGAAATACCCTACACAGATCACTCACGATGGGCTCTCTAATTAAATTTCCTTTTTAAACATCCAAAAAGGAACAGGAACACAATCTACTGAATAAAGGAGCATAATATAGACTACACACATACATTCTAGTGTAAATACATGTCACATCATGACAAAAGTTCAGAACCCAAAATGCAAAGCAAACAAATTTCGAAAAATAAATTTTGCACTCAAAATTAGACGCCAATTCGTTGGCAATGAGTGATGACGATGAGTGACGACAGATCTAAAATGCATTCAGAATTAAAACTAGGCTGCACACTACACTGTGCTTTGCTTAGGGTGATGGCAGTGGAGCGGGTGCTTCAATCATTTTGTTGACATTTCGTCCTAGTTTGTATCATTTATTGTTTTGGAATGTATTTCCTGATCCTGTGCTGACTATGGTTACAAAAGAGGATAGTGGTATATCTACTCAACATACGTAAAAGATTTAAGAGACGTATTAAAATTTCTAATATGCGTACTTATTACGTTCAGGCGTATAAGCGTACAGATGACAATAATTAATGTTGTAAATTCTGAAATGTCATTATCTGTTTTGGCACTTGCGAGTGTGAATTGATTACTTTTTAAGTTGTGTTTTTGTTTTCAAGGGTTTGAAGATTAAAAAGTTCCTGTTGCAGTACAGAATTTGGATAATTTGGATAATTTGTTACCACCAAATAAAGCAACTTTTTAGATCAACTAATTTTTTTGGTGATTTGTTGACGTTCCAGAAGTTTAAATCGACACAAAAAACATTCCTATATGAAGACATCAATGGACCATGTCGGGATTAATTTTGTGCATCAACGGATTTTTGAAGGTTCTCCTAGATTCCACATATCCGTTTTTATATGGTGTGTTTTCACAAAGATGAAGAAATAGGCTTGAAAGATAATGATCTCAGCAATCTTATGAGCTCCGGCATCTATTCTCAAACACTTTATAATACGTTCTTAATTTAAACTAATATTATAAATGATAAAGTTAGTCTGTTGTTTGTTCGTCCTTCACGTCGCAACGGAGCAATTATTATGATATGATTTTTGGTGTCGAGGTTATTACGAGTCTGAAGAGTGTTTTAAACTACTTTTTACAGCAGTGGCATATTTCATGCACTACTCATTCGACCAGAATCGCCGCCGCCGGTAACACTTACAATTAGATATTCAATATATTCTTTTTTTTAAACACTGATTAGTATCATATCATTAGGTCCTGCCTGTTTTAGGACCTATCTTCATTGCCTATCATTAGGAGTTTCTTATAGATAATACCCGTAGCGTGATGCTTAGTGCGTTGGACTGTCATGCAAGGGGTTTTGGGTTCAATCCCTGCCAGTACCACCTAACTTTTTTCACGGGTACTGCCTCTTGCGAGGAACTGACAAATTCTCCAAGAGTAATTCTTGTCATGAAAAGTGCTTTCTCAAATTAGCCGTTCGGATTCGGCATATAAACTGTAGGTCCCCTCCATCCCTGAAAACATTACTCGCACACATGAATGGTTGAGAGTTGTAAGTCACTAGGCCCTGGTTCTTCATGGACTGTTGCGCCACCTAATTTTTTTTTTATAGCGACATTAACGCAGGAAACTGTGCTGCAACGCTATTAAAATTAGGAGATGAGCGGTTAAAAACCGATGCCAAAGGCTATGTGATATTAACGGAAGTACATAGTAATTCTGTACTTATTGTAAGTGTTTGCCCTGATTTACAAAATATACAAATACATGACTATTAATTTCCCTGTCAAAAACTGATTTTAGCACCAAGAAAAGATGCTGTTTTGAAAATAAATTCAAATATATTAAAAAAGGGTAGTATAATAAGTGGAGTGATGGTTAGTGCATCGGGCTGTCATGCTAGAAGTCTTGGGTTCAATCCTGCCTGTGCCACCTAAAATATTTTTCACAGTTACTGCCTCTTGCGAGGAATTGACAAATCCTCCGTTAGCAATTCTTGTCATCAAAAATGTTTTCTCAAATCTGCCGTCCGGATTCGGCTTAAAACTGAAGGTCCCCTCTATTCCTGACAACATTACTCGAACACAGGAATGGTTGAGAGTTGTAAGACACTAGGCCCTAGTTCTCAACGGACTTTTGCGTCACCTAATTTGTTTTTATTCATATAAGATAAAGCAACAGGAGATATGAGGGAGTATATTTTAACTTTTTAGTTAGTTTCGCTGCATGAGAATCAATAACGCTGAAAATGAACTTTTGGTTCCTCTTTGTTTCTATTTAGTTGGCTTTCCAACTAACTCATGTTTACTTTCCCCTGAAATTTCTCTATTTAATATTTTTATTTTATTTTAAAACGCGAGCAAGGCTGCGGGTAACAGCTAGTGGTTTATAGCAAGTAGGGAAGATCCTTAGATCTAATGAGGTATCCCACCGGTCCCAGAATTGGTCTAGGTGTGTTGTCTTTTTAAGCTAACAGCCACTTTAACCTAATCTAACATAGATTCCTCTTTCAAATAAGTAACGAATCCCACGTTCTTCGATTCCATTTGCAATACAAATAAAGGGTCATTTTTTAAAAGCTATAGGAAAGTTTGTCAAAACTGTATGTATGGGCAGTATACGGTCCATATAATTTAATGTTTGAAGATTATTTCATGCAAATGTTGACCTTGACTGCGCCTCAAATCAGTAACATCAATACAATCATAACGACTTCAAAAGTCTAAAATTTACTAAAATTTGATTTTATTTTCAATATTATTGTTTAAGACTTTAACCAACTTAAACTATTAGAACAAATACGTGCAACCCTTTTGTGCGTTTAATGAGAAATGAATTTTAATTTGCTCACTCAGATTAAATGACTTTTGTTAATTTGTTAATTTGTTTGGTTTATTGTGTAATCACTATCTCAAAAAAATAAATATTGGAATATTTTTATTTGCGGTAAAAATTAGAATTAGATGCTTAGATTATGTTAAGGTAATTTGAATTTATAAATTTTTTAATTGAAATTAGAACACATTCATATGTTAAAATAAAGTGCAAGAATGGGTCGAACGAACTTGTTCTTGTATCTAAAGACTCTGTTTACAAATAGTATAGCTATTTGTATTAAAATCTAAAAATTTACCTATAAAACAATGTCTTCAAAAATTTAAATGCTTTTTAATTTAAAAAAAAACCTTGATTTATTACATTTTTTCAGGTTTTTCTTTAAATATTTTTGGTATGCAGTTTTGTAGTGCTTATAATTTCGTTAAGAAATATTGACCCAAATTCAAAACCTCGACATTTAAAAAGAAATAATTGAATATTTTTTTTAAATCCAAAAAAAAAGACAATAACATTTTTGATCATCATAAATATATTTAACACAGGGCCTGTGCAGAAAAATTATAATTATTTAAATCGGTTAATTAGTGCTTGAGAAATGGCAAACATGTTTTTCTTTTATTGAAAGAAGTTAAGTTAAAAAACAAATTTTAGAGAAAATTTAATAAACATTTATTGGTTCGTTTTTGAGAAAATTCGAGTTTTCGATTTTTGACAAATAAATTTGTACGTCTTAAGTCTTAAAAAATGAAAAAAACACCTAACGCTAATTTGCATAAAGCCTTTGCTTCCAAGTTTGAACTGAAACGACCCAATGGTTTGGTCTGTAGGATCGAAGACTCAGAGAAAAAAATAGTTATGCTAAAAGTTTTATACTTTGTCTCAAGAAAATATGTAGGTCAAAATCTGCCCAACAACTTTTTATTTTAACTTAAGAGAGTAAAGGATGTTCAAATGGTAGACATGTGCATTCAAGAGGACACAAGCGTCCACAGGTTTTTCTCAAAACCAACCTCTGTCTACCAACTCCTACTCTCACCTCCCCGTGGTGAACATCGGGTGCCTAGTACCTCAACTGGAGATTGGGTTCCAACCCCAGTGGAAAGTTGTTGGGGGCAGCAAACGAGAGAGGGGGGGAGAGGTGCGTCCACTAAGGCACCTCTCCTTATCCAGACGGCAGCGGAGGAATTCCCGAGATGGAATCAACGGTGGCGTCTACAGTTCCAGTAAGGTTGAACTACTTAGTGAACACCTTATAGGGCTTCTACGACTTATTCGGAGCCCAGACCTATAAGGAGCGGTTTATCCGGCTCCCCGTCCTTGGAGTTATACTAAGGATCTGGCCCTCCAGGTTGGGGGTTGTGCCGTCAGGGTGACTTCCTGACCACGTAAAAATCTTATAGTTGCGAAGCACCAACAAGCCTCGGATACGGACGGATTTACTGCTGACAACCAACGCAAACGAATTAAGGACAACGAACTTCGCATATGCACGTGGAATGTTAGGTCCCATAACAGACCACGTGCAGCCGAAGAATTAGCGGAGGCCCTAGACTGCTATAAAGCAGACATCACCGCCATCCAGGAAATACGATGGGATGGGCCGGGCAAAAAGAGGATGAAAAACTGCGATATCTACTATGGTGACTGCTACCGAGAAAACCAACAGCGCTTATTTGGATGCGGCTTCGTCAGTGGAGCCAGACTTAGGCAACAAGTCTTAAGCTATAGGTGCATCAACGAGCGCCTCATGACCATCCGCATCAAGGCTAAATTCGGCAACATTAGCCTGATATGCGCGCACGCCCCCACAGATGAGAAGGATGACAACACCAAAGATATGTTCTTCGAGCTCTTAGACAAAACATACGAGCAGTGTCCTAGCTACGATATTAAAATTGTCCTGGGCGATTTTAATGCCAAGCTAGGAAGGGAAGACATCTTTGGTGGAATAATCGGGAAAAACAGCCTGCACGACAACACTTCCGACAACGGATTCAGGCTCATAGATTTTGCTGCGGGGCGAAACGTCATGGTAGCCAGTACGCGTTTTCCACACCTCAACATCCACAAAGGAACTTGGAGATCTCCAGATCAATCTACCGTCAACCAGATTGACCATATTGCGATCGACGCCAGACACGCTTCCAGCATCATGGATGTCCGAACTTTCCGAGGAGCTAACATCGACTCGGACCACTACCTTGTTGTAGCCAAGGTAGCACTTCGGGTTTCCAGGCCCAAGGCAAAACAGGGAGATGTTGGGAGAAGGTACAACGTCGAACGGCTACAATCGCAAGAGATCGCCAAATCCTTCTCCGACCGAGTTACAAGTAACCTCTCTCGAAGTTCTGTGCCGCCAACACAATGTATAGAAAACCAGTGGCAACATTGCCAAGACGCACTCAGAGAAGCCGCCTCGGACGTGCTGGGTTTCAAGCGACCACCAACAAGGAACCCCTGGTTTGATGAGGAATGTCGGCAGGCAAATGCAGCCAAACAACAGGCACGCAAGGCGGCGCGGCGCTGCATAAAAGGACGAGAGCTGCTCATGAGCTCTATGAGCAGAAGAGGCGAGAGGAACACCGACTTCTCAGAAGGAAAAAGAGAGAGCATGAGAAGCGTGCGGTCGAAGATGTTGAGAGGTTTAAAAGCAGAAACGAAGTTCGAAAGTTTTATGAACAGGTGAAACGAAATTCACAAGTACATAAACCTAGAACCGAAGGCTGCAAAGACGAAAGTGGAAACATCATAGTGGAACCGCAGTCAATGCTGAGGATATGGAAGGACCACTTCTGCAAACTGTATAACGGCGACGACGAACCGAATTCCGCTGTCAGGCAGGATGATCCATTCAACATAGACGACGAAAGCCAACAATCCCGTCCTCCCGACTTAGACGAAGTAAAGATTGCTATATCTAAGCTGAAGTCTAACAAAGCCGCTGGAGCGGATGGCTTGAATGCCGAGCTCTTTAAAGCAGCTGGAGATAAGTTGGTTAGGAGCATGCACCAACTTATCTGTAAGATATGGTCGGAAGAAAGCATGCCCGATGAATGGAACCTCAGTATTGTTTGCCCGATCCTGAAAAAAGGAGACCCTCTAAAATGCACCAATTATAGAGGAATCAGTCTACTTAACATCGCTTATAAAATCTTCTCTGCCGTAATATGTGAACGTCTAAAGCCCATCGTCAACAACCTGATAGGTCCTTATCAGTGTGGTTTTAGACCAGGAAAGTCCACAGTCGACCAAATATTCACATTACGGCAGATCCTGGAAAAAACCCAAGAACACCAAATCGACACCCACCATCTTTTCATCGATTTCAAGGCCGCATATGACAGTATCTACAGGGACGAACTGTATAGAGCCATGTCTAGTTTTAGCATCCCTGCCAAACTCGTCCGTTTGTGCAGGATGACCATGGAGAATTCACGCTGCTCCATAAAGGTTGGAAACAACTTAACTGAACCTTTCGATGTCAAAAAAGGTTTTAGACAAGGTGATGCGCTGTCATGTGATTTTTTTAACATCGTACTTGAAAGAATAGTGCAAAGCTCACACGTCAACACCAGAGGCACTATCTTTCAAAAGTCTGTCCAATTACTAGCATATGCTGATGACATTGACATAATCGGAAGAACTCAGCGTGATGTCAATGGGGCTTTTGTGAGTATTGAGGCAGAGGCGGCAAAAATGGGTTTAACGGTTAATGAGGGCAAAACAAAGTACATGCTGTCATCAAGAAAGGACCTACAACACCGACGTCTTGGTCAAAACGTCACCATCGACAGACGTAACTTTGAGGTAGTCAAGGACTTCGTCTACCTAGGCTCCGCTGTAAACGCAGAAAACAACACCAGCGCTGAGATCAAACGAAGAATAACTCTTGCTAACCGCTGTTTCTTTGGGTTAAGAAAGCAATTGAGTGGAAAAATTCTCTCTCGAAGGACCAAAGTGTCGCTATATAAGACCCTTATCATCCCCGTCCTGCTATACGGTGCAGAAGCATGGACTTTGACAAAAGCGGATGAAAGCACCTTGGGTCGTTTCGAGAGAAAGATTCTTCGTGTGATCTACGGTCCCGTATGCATCGAAGGGGAGTGGAGGAGAAGATGGAACGACGAGCTGTACGGGCTGTACAGCGACGTAGACTTAGCAAGAAGGGTAAAAGTCCAACGACTAAGATGGCTAGGTCACGTAGAGCGCATGGAAACCAATGCTCCGGCCCGGAAAGTCTTCGAATCCACTCCCACAGGACAGCGCAGTAGAGGAAGACCGCGAATCAGGTGGCGCGCACAAGTGGAAGGTGACCTCACCAAACTCGGAGCGCGAAACTGGAGACATCTAGCTAGGGACCGAACTAGATGGAGAAGTTTGTTGGGTGAGGCCCTAGTTCACACAGGACTGTAGCGCCACCTTAAGTAAGTAAGTAAGAGAGTAAAGTGTTATTTAAGTCTTGAAATTTTTTATTTTAAAACCAAAAATAAAGTTCTCAAAATGCAATAACTTTTATATTTAAAGCAAGAACATTATTTTTAATACACGAAGAATAAACATTGTTGTCCCAAAAATTAATGTTATCGCCTATCGGTATTGTTACGTTTAAAAACGTACATTGTTGTCGTAAGAACCATTTCTTTGGGAATAGTCAAGAACTTTAATTCTTGCCCAAGGACATATACAATTTTCTCAAAACCTCAAAATATTTAATACTCACCTAAAACTAAAATCATTTTGTCTAAAAACAAGTCCATAAGAAAAAATCATATCCTTAAGTAGTTGCTGCAATTGGTCTTAGGGGAATAATATAGGTTAGGTTAGGTTAGGTTAAAGTGGCTGTTGGTTGGGACATCCAACACACTTAGACCAAAGTATGGTCCATTGTGATACCACATGGATCAGTTAATCAGCTTAACTCGTTGAACCAATTGGAGCTTCGAATAAAGCGTAGGAGACTAGTAATGTCTGAATTTTTTAGATCGCTGGTATCGTTAAAGTAGTAGTCTCCAAGGTGGATTCTACGTCTGTGTGATAAGGAAGGGCATGTGCACAGAAGATGAGAGATTGTCTCCTCTTCTTCTTCGTCCATGCAACTCCTACAAAAATCATTTGCAGGGGCTCCAAGTCGAATAGCATGCCTTCCTATTAAGCAGTGCCCAGTCAGGACACCTATAACGTAGCTAATGTGCAATCTACTCAGAGAGATTAATTGTTTTGAGCGCCTGTCGCTAAGAATGGGCCAAATTAGTTTTGTTGCGACACAGGTGGTGGTGTTATTCCACCTGAGGTTTGTTTTCTCTATGGTATCTTGCTTTAGCATAAGTTTACATGTAGCTAGAGGGATACCTATGTTAGCATTATGAGCCAGCAGAGGTAAAGTTGTTCCGCTTTTTGCAAGTTCGTCAGCTTTGCAATTTCCTGGAATGTCTCTATGGCCCGGCACCCAGAGAAGGTGAATGTTGAACTGTGTAGCCATCTCCGTAAGAGATGATCGACAATTTAGGGCTGTTAATGAGTTTGTGGAGACAGAGTCTAGGGACTTTAATGCAGCTTGGCTATCCGAGAAGATGCGTATATCATTAGTTGATATAACGTTTTCTCTAAGCCAGGATAGGACTTCTTTTATAGCCAGGATTTCAGCTTGGAACACGCTACAATGATCGGGTAGACGAAAGGAGAGACTTAAGTTTAGTCCATCTGAGTATACGCCTCCACCGACCCCATCCTCCGTTTTTGATCCGTCTGTATAAAAGTTTATAGGACCATCGTTCAAAAATGATGTATTCTCCCAAGAAGACCTGGGAGGTATAGTCACTTTGAAGCTATAGTTATTAAACTGAGGATGGGGTATGGTGTAGTCAATATTACTACTTATAGTTCTGAACGAGTTCAAAATAGATGTGTGGCCAATTCCATTATTGATCCACAGAGAGGAGGCTTGAAGCCGTATGGCAGTGTTAGCGGCCGTTTGCTTGCTGAAATAGTCCAGCGGTATTAGATAGAACAGAACATCTAGTGAAGCGGAGGGGGTGGAGCGAAGTGCTCCTCCCATACACAGGCAGGCTGTTCGTTGGACTTTGCTGAGTTTATCGCGATTTGTCGCTGTATCTAGCGCCGTCCACCATACCACTACTCCATAAGTAAGGATCGGTCTTATGACCGAGATGTATAGCCAGTGTGTAATGCGAGGCTGTAGGCCCCATTTATTACCAATGGCCTTTTTACAAGAGAACAGGGCTACTGTGGCCTTGTTTATTCTCTCTTGAATATTAGGTTTCCAACTTAATTTCTTATCTAAAATGAGACCCAAGTATTTTGCTTGTTCAGAGAATTTAAGTGGTACACCGTTTATGAGGGGAGGGTCAATGTGTGGTACTTTGTATTTCCTTGTGAAGAGGACAAGGTCGGTTTTTTGTGGGTTAACGCCTAGTCCACACCGAGAAGCCCATCTGGTGAGCTTATTTAAAGCGTTTTGTAAGAGGTCTTTTAGTATATTGGGATGTTTACCCGTTACCGCAATAGCAACATCGTCCGCATAGGCAAACACTCTGTATCCCTCTCTTTCTAGAGTAATTAGTAATTCATTTATTACTAAGTTCCAGAGGAGAGGGGATAGGACACCACCTTGTGGCGTACCTCTACTGACACCCCTTTGTGTAGTAAAATCGCCCAGTTTTGAATTGATAATCCTGCTTATCAGCATTTGATTAATCAATTCGCTGATCGACTTATCTACCTTTAGAGATGTCAATGCACGTGCAATTGCAGATGTGTCGACATTGTTAAATGCACCTTCTATATCTAAGAAGGCAACTAAGGTGTACTCTTTATGATGGAGGGAATATTCGATTGTACGTACTATACTGTGTAGAGCCGTTTCAACTGATTACCCTTTGTTGTAGGCGTGTTGAGCCTTTGAAAGGAGGGACTTATCAATACTTGCCCTTAAGTGGATATCGATCAAACGTTCAAAAGTTTTGAGAAGGAATGATGATAAGCTGATAGGTCTTAGGTCTTTAGGGTTAACGTGGCTGGATTTCCCGGCTTTTGGGATAAAAACAACTTTAACTTGTCTCCAAGACATCGGGATGTATGCCAATTTAAGGCATCCCTTGAAGATGTTTTCTAGGATGGGTATTAGAAAACTTGCATTTTCTTGCAGTTCGGCTGGAATTACACCATCCGGACCAGCAGATTTATATGGCTTAAAGCTGTTAATAGCCCATTTGAGTTTTTCCCTAGTGACTAGACCTTGTGGGGTATGTAATATATTATCACCATTATTAGGTGCAATGTTATTAATAATATTAGAGCTACCAGGAAAGTGAACGTCTAATAGCAAGTTGAGCGATTCTTCGCTTGAATTGGTCCAGAGGCCAGAGGCGTTTTTCAAGCAGCTTGGTATGATTGGATTTTTGGAGAGGATTTTGCGCAGCCTGGATGCTTCGGAGCAATCTTCCACGTTGCTACAGAAGTTTCTCCAAGACGATCGTTTGGTTTTCCTCAGTTCTTTTTTATAAATCTTCAGTGATTCTTTATATGAATCCCAGTCTGACATGTCTCTAGAAGCTTTCGCTCTGTTAAAGAGTTTTCTGCATTCTTTTCGAAGTGGATCCAGCCCTGAGTTCCACCAGTGTGGCTTCTTTTTACCTCTTACTTGTATAAGAGGGCATGCAGTATCTAGAGCTTTGTTTAGGGCTAATGTTAGATTATTGACTTTGTCGTCAAGATCTTCAATGTTGGAGGGAGTATTAAAAAGTTCAGGTTTTACTAAACTATTTAACGTTCTCTTGTATTTTGGCCAATTTGTTCTTTTCAGATTTCGAAAGATCGGTTGGCAAGGTGGTTCATTTATAAAGTCAAACTGGATGTATCTATGATCAGAAAAGGAGTGATCTTTAGATACCTTCCAGTTCAAAATATTATTATTAATGAAGTCGGAGACAAGAGTTATATCTAAAACTTCTTGTCGATTTTTAGTAATAAAGGTTGGCTCATTACCAACGTTACTTACGAGTAGGTTAGTGTTTAGAATATAGTCGAAAAGAGACTCACCTCTGTCGTTTATATCCGTGCTACCCCATACTGTATGGTGGGCGTTAGCGTCACTACCGATGATGAGGCCGATGTTGAGCCTTTGTGCTTCAGTTATCAATCTCTCCAGAGTGTCACCCGGGAGAGGGCCAAGATGGTCGTGGCCAAGATACGCCGACGCCAGCCAGAACGTTCCTCTGGCTGTTTCCAGACTTGCGGCGGTGGTATCTCGATCGCTGAAATTAGGGAGCAAATATACATTTAGGCTGCGTTTTACTAATATGCAAGATCTGGGTTCATCCTCACCTGATGCATACAGCACGCAGTATCTGGGAGTCCTGATTCCTCGAACAATGGATTTAACAATCCAGGGTTCTTGAATCAGGACAATATCTTCATCGCTGCTGGATAGGCGAAGAAGAAGGGAGGCCGAAGCCTTTATGGAGTGTTGGAGGTTAATCTGGAGTAACCGCAGCATTTTTGCTACTGCACTCCCGATCAGCCTCCAACACAGTAATGTCGGAGTCATCCATATCAGAGGACGATTCTAAAAGAATGTCCTCATCTCCGCTGTCGTAGACCTCGGCCTCCATTGCGGAAAAACCTTGGTCGGTGTTAGAAGCTTCCTCTGTTACTGGGGATACCTGAGATGCATCGTCCTCCAATGAAGGAAGTGTGACCGATGCACCAGGTTCCTCAGCAGCAATTTCCGCTTGTGTGGGTGGGGGAGGGGGAAGGGTTTGTGCCTCGACCCCATCTTTTTTATAGACCCTCAGCGTAATTTCATCGAACCCAAACCTAATCACACCTTTTGATTGCGCCAGAGGAGAAAGGGACTCTGCATTGATGATTACAATTGCACCCTTGTAGGGTCCCTTTGGATCCTCCAATTTCGCAACCTTCCAGTTGTGAGTAGGAAGGGTTGGATTGGAGAGCCGGATTACCTTCAATACGTGGTCTGCTTCCTTGAATATGGCCGGAACCGTGATGCGAGCTCTTGGTCTGCAAGGAATATCCTCCTTTGCTACAACCTCCAGCTTAGCACCAGGCCAGACCTCTCCAAGTCGGCTGACCGCCAGCGTCAGTAGGTCGCACGACCACTGATCATCACAGACCATCAACTTGATGTGTCCCTGATGCCAACCGCCATCTTTTGTGATGGGCGGTGGTCCCGGATTGTCAGACATGATCTCGACAAAACTGAAGGCCAGCTGTCCTTTGGCCAATGTCCAGTTCTCGGCAGAGATCGTGCCATCTACATCACTTTTGTCGATAATCGCGACTACCATTTTGTCCTTCAGAACGTCACTGAAGGACATTTTTGCTTTGCGAGGGTCAAGAGAAGTGCTGGTGTTTAGCACTTTGGGGCGTTTAGGTAGTGAAACACTACCTTCCATAGACCTTTGTCGCTTCGACGTTGAGTCTTGGCTGGTCTTCAAATTATTTTTGGCCAGGAAATTCTTGGCCCATTTTATCTTGGCGTCATGCTGAGAGTTTCCTCCAGCGCCTAGTTGTTCACCAAACGTCTGGAGAATCCTCTTAGCATTACGCATGTCCCTGTAGTAGGCCTTGGAGGGTCTGAGCTTACGCCCATCTCCCCCAGGACCTTCTTTGGGATTATTTGCTTTGGAGGTAGAAGGACCTGGCACCATAGCCCTACTATCTCCGACTCGCGGTGTAGAAGAGTTGAGAGGTTTACTCTCTGTGGTAGTAGAGGAGCCGTTCTTCCTAACTGCCTCACTACAGGAAGAAGGTAATATTACCTGATTATCCGATATTCCACTGGCGACAACAGGGCTGTGAGTGTCCACAGCCATGTCAGCACCAGTGGAAGAGGGATGAGCAGCAGACAACTTTGCCGTCGTACTGCTGGCCGGTACGGTCTTTTGATTTTGTTTTGCTTGTTTTGTTTGTTTCATTAGAATCCCACGAGTAGCGGATAAGGGGTGGTCCATCTGTACAGAGATCCGTGTATACAGATAAGGCTAGTTAATCCGGAGGTCGCCAGGTATCCGGATACTCCGTTAGCGACTGAGCTAGTTTTTTAATTGGGCCCTCAGCCTGGCCGATCATCGGCACGGGTCGTATAACACCTTAGATCCAGCCCAATTGGGAAGTTTAAGGGAAGGATATGTTTTGGAAAAGGAGAGACGAACAGCAATTAAGCCATAAGCGTCCCAGGAAGGAAACTAGGCATTGACAGACAGTTATATACCATACAGTCAAGGGATAAGGAGACGTCAGCCAGCATAATAGCACAGAGCTGACGGAGGTGGGGGTAAAGGATTGGGAAGGGGAGGGGGCGAGCGACCTTTGGTTTCAGGACTCTTCTGGAGAAATAATTCCCGAGAATCATTGACCTTACTCAGCTTCTACAACTCGACAAGTTCGACGCTCAGGTAGAAGGGGAATAATATAAGTTTAACACAAATGTACGGTTAATGTAAAAGGTATTATTTATTATTGTCAATGTTGTTATTTGTCAAATGTTATTTACATATTACAGGTTTATGATACTTGGCATTTAAACATTTTAAAAATTAAACCATAAACAAAAATTTTCTGTTGATTCTGGGTGGTAAAATAATTGTATAAAGCAAATTGAAAAAATGAAAGTGTCTTGAATCTGAAAAGAGCACAAACTTTTAAGTTTCTATCTATTGAAAACGATGTTAAATAAATTTACCTATTCCAAGTTTGCTAGATTGCATTATTTTATATGCTTAATGCTGTTAAGGACTTTTTTCCCACAATTCAACTATGTTGTCCGGGAAATTGTTGGCTAAACATATTTTTAAGTTTACAAGATCTTCAGTCGCAACAACTTTAAAGGGCGAATCTTCCGTGACATTCATTCTCTTACTTGTGTCGGCTTCGCAAAGGAATTTTTTTCGTTTGTGCGCTACATGCGCTGTAGAAATTCGACATTCGGCTAAAGCGTTTATTCCCTCCGTGGAAATATTATGCTTTTTAAACAACTCATACACTATAGTGTCCAAATTTATAATTTCAACTTCTTTACTTATATTGTCCATTATTTTAATAATAAGTTATTTTTAAATCACAACAAACTCACGAGTCACTCCTGCACTTTATAAAAATCACATAGAAATGAAGTGGCGACCAGAATAAAATAAACAGTTAGATATTGCAATTCTTAGGATAGCAAGAACTAAATTGTTGTTGCGAAACAAAGCTCATTTGATTTAAAAACTTCGTTCTTAGCCTGGTGATGGCTTTGGGTTGTATGTGTTGTATTTGGTTTTACACAAATAAAATTAACAGTTAGATTTGGAGTTCAAGTACTACGTTTTTGTTGAGAAACACAAAACATTTGAATCAAAAATTTCGTTCTTAATGTGATGGTTTCGTTTTGTTCGTGTGTGTGTAAGTAAAGTTACACATGCAACTTCACTTTTGCTTTGGAAATCGAGATGGGATTCAACATATAAGCACGAAAATATTGTGTGTTAGTGCACGACACACTAATAGTAGGTAGGCATAGTAAAAAGCATTAAACACCTTAAAAGACGGCCGGCGTTGTTATTTTAAGAATAAAATATTTGCTTCCAATTTTCATCCCGAAAATAAATATTTTATTTTATTCCAAAAAAGATTACCTGTTGACGAATGTTAAATCTTCCAATTTGTTAATTCAACTCTTATATTTTTGAAAAAATTCTTGTTTTAAGAAAACGTTCTTGAGTTAAAAATTAAAATGTTAAAATTTTTCAAATGTGAGTTGTTAAGTTGCCAACAATGTTTTTTTTTTCTGAGTGACAGATTGTGAACTATTTTTAAGCTAGTCAGTTGCAATAAAACCTTTATTATCGAAGCATCGTTTTGTCAACTTATTTTATTTGGTTCTGCCTTTTAACTCTGTGTCCCTTATAACCTTAGAAGTGGGATAAAGTACAGTCACGTAAATTATTTTAACAATTTTAATTAGTTTAATGTGCCAAAAGTTTTGAATTTATGAGAGTTTTTGTTACGAAATTGATTTAAACCTAAATTTATTAAGAAAACACTTATTAAAGTTAATTTAATAAAGTGCTGTAAAAATGACTTAACGAGCTTCACGATTTATTGAAATCGCCAATGTGCAACAACTGAAGGATAAGCTGGCTGAAATTGAGCTTGCAACAAATGGACTTAAGAGAGCGCTTAAAATTCGACTGCAACAAGGAATAACACAATTTGAAGAATCACAACTTGAAGAGCTTTTCCCGGCAGTTGAAATTATTGATGACGAAAACTCAAAGGAATCTTCGCAGCTGGAAGAGGTGATTGGATTGGTGTTGCAGCAACTGGACAGTTTAAGACTAATTGTTGCAAGAAAAGAGGAAATTCGACAGCTTCAGATAAAATTAGCTGACATGACAACATGGTGAGACGAATAATTTAATTTTTTCATTTAGAGATTTTGAGGATTCTCTACCAACTTTCTCTGGCGATGACAATTTTCCGGTGATGAAGTGGATCAAAAGCATTGAGGAATCAAAACTTATATACAAATTTGATGACGCAAAATGTTTTATATATGCTCAGCGTCTATTAAAGGGAACTGCGAAACTCTTTTTAGGATCTGTATCATGTCGCTCTTGGAATAAATTGAAGACTGCTCTAATCAGTGAATTCCAATAAGACACAACAGCATCTGATGTATGTACATAACACCTTACGAAGCAGAAGAAAGCGAAAAGACGAAAGCATTCAACAATATGTGCTCATCATGCAAGAGTTTGCAAGCTCAGCTGATATCGAGGAGCAAGGGTAAGCGGTTATTACAAATATAAAATTCTAGGAACTACAGAATTAAATTGAGTTTAGATGTTATTCCAAATGCAAGGGCGAAATTTCAGTTGACTTAAGTGTTTTGGGAAGTGAAGTCCTTCAAAGAATTCGATTAAGATAAAAGTGTTGTGAAGATAAGTGTATATAATAAAACAAGTGCAACAGTATGAGTTCCCGAGCCTTACAAATCTTAAACCTGGCAAGAAAAGGTGTTTTTGGTAAACCTGATGAGAAGACATTTGTTAAACGGCAGAAAACAAACGATCACTGTGAAAGAGCATGTGATTTAGGTAAATGGTTTTTATTAATGTACCTATATTTATGAATGTGTATTGTTAGTTTGTCCTTTTAGCATCCGATGGCAATTTGTTTTCTGAGCCTGTAATTCACGAAACAAGTCATCTGCAGATGGAGTTGATATGCAATATAAACAAAAACACAGGATCTGATCATGATTTCAGTTCAGATGACTCTGTCCGCGATTCCATTTTCGAGCTTTCAGACATGGATATTTCTTCAGATTCCCTTGACGAAGAACTATTGCAGATGGGAAAGCAACTTCAGGAAAATTTGGTTGATTCTCCTCCACGTACTGCAGTTGAAAACCAATTGGAATATGATTCGAGAAAAGTCATTGCAATAAAAAGAAACAGAGGAGAATCATACACTCGAAAAACTGGAGTAGTTGAGGCAAGAAAATGTAAGCCTCTTAACAGCTGTCGACAAAATTGCAAGGACAAAATCCCTTTTAAAAAGCAGAAGGAAATCTTCAAATCCTATTGGGCGTTGGAAACGTTCAACCAAAGAATTCTTTTTATCGGAGCTTTGATAGAAATAGTAGATACAAAATCACAGACATTAAAAAAAGCGAGACTCGACCCCAAAACCGACAGCATCATATAAAGTATTTCATTAACTTTGAGAAAGATAAAATTCGTGTCTGTCAAAAGTGCTTCAAACTATGCTTCAACGAAACCGAAAGTTTTCTGAAATCCGTTGTAAAAAAAAAATTGCAGCAACCGAATATGCCTTTTGGCACGAGTACGATAACTTTGGCGCCAAGATATAATAACGGTTTTTGGTAGAGGGGCTTAATACAAGCATTTTTTACTATGGGAGGGGGGGTCTATCTCCCCCCGTTCAGGCGGTAGGGGCAATTTAAAAAAAATATTATTTAAAATGGAAAAAAATAATTAAAAAATAACGGTGATACTTACAAATAAGTTTTATACATTTTTTTAAAGCCAACATTCTGTTTTATTAGCCAGTTTGTAATTCAAGTCAAAACTATGCGTAGTTTTTGAAAAATTTAATTTTAAACTCAAAATTTGAGTAAAAAAAGTTTAAAAAAAGGTTTAAAGTGTAATTTTTCAATACTTCAAGATTATCTACCATTGTTTTTATTTCAGAATTTATTGCTCTTATTTGTTTTTGATCAAAAACTGAAAACTAGATGATTTTATGTCTTTTAGTTTTTGAGAAAATTAAAAATAACCACAACTACTATTTTAATTTAACTCTTTTTTTTTGCTTGAGTGGTCTTATTTTGATAGTAACAATGGTATGTGCGAGTTTGGGTGTATGCAACAGTAGGATCTGTAAGGGGGGGGGGGGGGCATGCTTAAAAAAAGGTATAATACTTAATTGTAAGTATTACCGCTATTTTTTAATTATTTTTTTCCATTTAATGTACATATTTTTTTAAATTGCCCCTACCGCCTAAACAGGGGAGATAGACCCCCCTCCCATAGTAAAAAATGCTTGTTTTTAGCTGTTCTATACAAATCCGTCATTAAACTTTGTCGCCAAAGTTATCGTACTCTCCCCTGCCTCTTAAAGATCAGTGTGGTTTGGCTGGAGGAAGTAATAAAATGGCTGACGAAATGGTTGATGTTGTTAAGGCCCATATAAATAGCTTCCCTGCATACGAAAGTCACTACTCAAGGCGTGACACTTCGTGCAAATATTTTCATGCGGATTTGACATTGGCAACTATGTACAAACTATTCTGCGAAAAACATCCGGGAGTATCCGTTAGTTTGAGCAAATTTTCACAAATATTTAAATGTATGTGTTGTGGATTGTATATACTTAATTATTATAATCATGTATTTAAGTAATATGTGAAATCTTCAATAATTAATTTGTATTACTTTGGTAGGTATGAACATAAAGTTTAAAAAGCCCAGCATCGACACATGTAATAGGTGTGACACCATGAAAACAAAAATAGAAATAGCGAAACGTGATGGATCTGAGGAACTTGCAAGCCTTCAAAGTGATTTAGACCAACACCATACCATGGCAGACTTGGCATACGACTCTAAAAGGGAAGATAAAATACTGACCGAGGAAAATCACGGAATCAAGGTTTTTGCATTTGACCTTCAACAGTGCCTTCCAACACCATACCTCCGAAACTCTGTAAGTTTCTACAAAAGGCAGCTGTGGACATATTATAATCTTACGGTTCATGATTTTTACTCAAACACCCCGTATTGTTTTATGTGGCACGAGGCAATGGCTAAGCGAGGAGGAAATGAAATTGCATCATGTTTGCTGAAGCATATGCAAAATGTTAGCGCAAACAAACAAGTAAGACATTTGATTTTCTATAGTGATTCTTGTGGTGGTCAAAATAAGAATTCATTTGTGAGTACAATGTTTTTGGCATTTTTACAAGCTAACTCCAGCATTGAGGTTATAGACCACACATTTTTAGAGCCAGGTCACACTCATATGGAGTGTGACGTAGATCATGCACTGATAGAAAAAAAAAGAAACGAACAGAAGTACGGATTCATCATCCTCATGATTGGTATAATTTTGTCCGAACCGTGGGTTTAAAAAACCCATTCAATGTAATTGAAATGAACAACAAGGATTTCTTTGACTTTGGTTCTGTTTCAAAAACAAAACTTTTGTGGAGGAACCGGGATGAAGACTCAAACAATTTTGTTTGGAATAAGGTGAGATGGTTGAGATACAACAGAACTACGTTTGGTAAAATTGAATACAAAACAAGCCTTGATAAAAATCAGCCTTTTTCAACCATAAATGTTGCAAAACGGGGAATCAACTCAATTAAATTGAGT
Organism: Eupeodes latifasciatus; assembly: GCA_920104205.1. Classification (NCBI taxonomy): domain Eukaryota; kingdom Metazoa; phylum Arthropoda; class Insecta; order Diptera; family Syrphidae; genus Eupeodes; species Eupeodes latifasciatus. The sequence continues at coordinate 155,695,420 of OV049924.1, forward strand.
GAAATTACCAATGCACCAGCAAAAAATTTAATAAGTTCACACAAAAAAGCCGATCTAAAAAGCTTATTTCCGTTAATTGATCCTGCATTTCATGAATTTTATAACAACCTAGATACGGAAATGCAACCTGTAGCTGACATACATCCTGACCTAGTAGATGTAGACGAAAATGAAGAGTTCTAAGCCTTTTCTTATTTTTAAGTTTTTTTTAAATGTATACTTTAACATATCTATGAACTTGAATTTGATGTTTTTTTTAATAAGTTTTGTTTTGTTTTTGTTTTTGTAAATTTACATACCTATAATCTGTTATTTAATAATTTGTTTTAATAAAAAATTATCGCTTAAATTTATTTAAAAAAAACATAATTATGATGAAAAACAGCTTATCTTATTTAAGTGAACATGAACTGAAATTTTCAGTTTGCAATAAGAGCTTAAGTGACATAGGTATGTAAGAAAGGCAGGAATTCATTTTGGAAAAACAACTTTATTTACTTTTCTTGCAATAAAATCGCTAATAAACAAATTTAAAAAAAGATAAATTGTTTATACGATTCCGGTTGAAGTGCTCTATCAGAATCTGTATAGGTTTTGCCTCCTAAATGCCTTAATTTTTTCCGAACTTAAAATAAAGTTTTAAAGTGCTTTTCCCAATAATTACATTTTAAAACTTAAGCGGTTTTTGCTTGTGGCCACAGATATTATGTATGCGTTTTCGTAGCTGTACCAAAATCCCTAAAATAAGTATACAGAATGTGAACTATTTTTAAGCTAGTCAGTTGCAATAAAACCTTTATTATCGAAGCATCGTTTTGTCAACTTATTTTATTTGGTTCTGCCTTTTCACTCCGTGTCCCTTATAACCTTAGAAGTGGGATAAAGTACAGTCACGTAAATTATTTTAACAATTTTAATTAGTTTAATGTGCCAAAAGTTTTGAATTTATGAGAGTTTTTGTTACGAAATTGATTTAAACCTAAATTTATTAAGAAAACACTTATTAAAGTTAATTTAATAAAGTGCTGTAAAAATGACTTAACGAGCTTCACGATTTATTGAAATCGCCAATGTGCAACAACTGAAGGATAAGCTGGCTGAAATTGAGCTTGCAACAAATGGACTTAAGAGAGCGCTTAAAATTCGACTGCAACAAGGAATAACACAATTTGAAGAATCACAACTTGAAGAGCTTTTCCCGGCAGTTGAAATTATTGATGACGAAAACTCAAAGGAATCTTCGCAGCTGGAAGAGGTGATTGGATTGGTGTTGCAGCAACTGGACAGTTTAAGGCTAATTGTTGCAAGAAAAGAGGAAATTCGACAGCTTCAGATAAAATTAGCTGACATGACAACATGGTGAGACGAATAATTTAATTTTTTCATTTAGAGATTTTGAGGATTCTCTACCAACTTTCTCTGGCGATGACAATTTTCCGGTGATGAAGTGGATCAAAAGCATTGAGGAATCAAAACTTATATACAAATTTGATGACGCAAAATGTTTTATATATGCTCAGCGTCTATTAAAGGGAACTGCGAAACTCTTTTTAGGATCTGTATCATGTCGCTCTTGGAATAAATTGAAGACTGCTCTAATCAGTGAATTCCAATAAGACACAACAGCATCTGATGTATGTACATAACACCTTACGAAGCAGAAGAAAGCGAAAAGACGAAAGCATTCAACAATATGTTCTCATCATGCAACAGATTGCAAGCTCAGCTGATATCGAGGAGCAAGATATCATTAACTATATTATTAAAGGTATACCAGACACGATATCTAATAAACAAATTTTACTTACAGCGAATAGTATTGCGGATCTCAAGAGAATTTTGAAAAAGTATGATAAAATGAAGACGCATGAGTTCCAACCAACGTCATCAAGCTACAAAACAGTGACGATTGATACCAAAGCCTCAGCTCCCAACACAATCTCCAGAGGCAGAGTGAGATGTTTCAACTGCAATGACTATGGCCATGTGCTCTGCTCACCAGCTGTCCGAAGCTACGCAGAGAGAAGGGCTCATGTTTTCGATGTGACCAAATGGGCCATATGATAAAAAATTGTCCCAAATCAGCAGTGTTTGTCTTGGATGATTTAGATATCGCCGAACAACAACATCGATCTACTTTTTTAGAGGATTTCCATGGAATTTTTAAATACACTTTTACCAGCGAAGAGTCAGAGCCTGTCACCAGCAAATTGGAAGCCAAAACATTGATCACTGGAAGCCCAATCAATTTCATACAACAACAATATTTACCGCGTTACCTGATGACGTCGATCGACTCTTCAATGCATGACTACGTGGGAATAAACAATAGTAAAATGATTATTTTTGGTAAGGTTTATTGCAACATTGAGATAAATAATTTTAATTTATGTTGTTAAAAAAGACACTATGAAAAATATAATTATTTTAGGTAGAGAATTTTTACAAAAAAGAAATTTAAAATTTTCATTAGGTGATACAAAATTAAGTTCTTTGCAAAATGATAACTCCGAAGTATGTGATTTTAAATATCGATACATTTGATTGCCGTGACGATAAAATAACTTTAAAAATTAATGACAATTTAAGCCTAGAAGAAAAGAACAGAATTAGAGATTTAGCTTTTGGAAATGTAGTACCCGTGGCATGATGGTTAGTGCGTTGGACTGTCATGCGAGAGGTCTTGGGTTCGATCCCTGCCTATGCCACCTAAAAATTTTTTCACGGGTACTGCCTCTTGCGAGGGATTGACAAATTCTCCAAGAGTAATTCTTGTCATGAAAAGTGCTTTCTCAAAAATTTGCCGTTCGGATTCGGCTTGAAACTGTAGGTCCCTTCCATCCCGCACAACAGTACTCGCACACAGGAATGGTTGAGAGTTGTAAGTCACAAGGCCCAAGTTCTCAAACGGACTGTTGCGCCACCCAATTTATAAATGTTTCTTATACCTACTAGAATGAACTTAATGAAAAAGAAATCAAAATGCGAATTATTTTATCTAATACGAACGAACAGTGTTTTTAATTGTGCTCTAAGAAGATTACCACATGCTCATAAATTAGAGCTTCAGAAAATTTTAGATGAGCTGTTTTGGTTAAAAAGAGATCAGGTGAGCTGCGCTTATGCATAGACTTTCGGCAGCTAAATAAAGTTACACAGAAAAATAATTTTCCGATTCCTTTAATCGAAGATATGTTAGATGGGCTTAGGGGAAAACATTACTTTTCGTTGCTCCATTTGAAAAGTGGTTTTCAACATGTACAAATGGAAACATTGGCATTTGTCGATAGAGCTGCACGCGTTTTTAAGTGACAAGCAAAAATTAGCTTAAAACGATTAAGTAGTGAAATGGAGGATGATGATTTCATCCTCCCAAAAACTCAAGTTCCATACAAATCTGTAAAACGTTCCAAAATGGATAAATCCATTAATAATGAAAATTATTATCAACCACTCCAAACATTATGCGATGACCGCATGGATAGTGGAATTAATGAGCAAGTTGAAATTGTGAAACCTAAAGTATCGGTCCCACCAATCATTGTTTTAAAAACGAAAAGTGAAGACCTCAGAAATTTAATTGATAAACTTCATATTACTGATTACCTCTTAAAAAATATTTCTTTGGGCCAAAAAGTTATGTGTTCAAGCATTGAATCTTATAATATTATTGTAAAGACACTAAAAGATGAGTCGAGTGAGTTTTATTCCCATGAAAAAAAAGCAAGTAGACCATTTAAGGTGGTACTCTCGGGTTTAGACCTTTACGATCATACTCAATTAAAGAATGAACTTGTTTCACTCGGAATTAAATGTCTTGAAGTTAAACCTATCACAATAAATTCATCTAATTTGCATTACGTGCATAACAAATACATTATTATAATTGAACGTGGTTCTATTAAAATGAACGAACTTCGATCGAACTATAAAAGTGTTCTTAAAACTCTAGTGAGGTGGGATTATAAAAAACATCAGCCTAACAAAATTACACAGTGCTACAATTGCCAGATGTATGGCCACGGTGATATGCATTGTCATTTCAAAAGCTTCTGTTCTTCATGTTCCGGTCCTCACAAAACCTCTGAGTGCCAGTGCACTGAATCACCATCGGCAACTAAATGTGCTAATTGCAATGGTGCACACAAATCAACCGACCCATCTTGCATAAGTCGTAAGCGCTATATCGAAATTCGGCAAAAAATATCCTCCCGAACGCAAAACAATAACAACAATTATCTCTCAAAACCGGTTTCAATAAATCAACCGAGAGCCAAGACCAATCATGTCAAATTCACCATGGAAGAATTTCCCCAACTCCCGCAAGTTTCTAACAAAAATCGAACTCACCAAAAACACTCTATACGAAGATATAAATCCTTCGTGCGTATCACCCTTCAAAACCCATTTGTTTACATTGTTGTATTTGTAATGTGGAAGAATTCAACGAGTAAAATTGACGTGTTTTCACGCATACATAGACACATTTACTGAGTTTTTAGGGGAAATTTCATAAATTAGAGGAGAAATTACACGCACACTAAGACATACTTTATGAGGCCAGTTTCCGGTTTAGCTTGTAGGCAAACCAATATGGCTACCGAGGATTTATATCTTTACTAGAGTGTTTTTGGAACTCACCATCAACAAGCGTCTACGTCAAGTACAGGGTACAGGTCCATGTCCATCTTACAAAAACAACACACGCTCAGAGAGTCCAAAAGCAAACAACTCGAATATATTTGATCAAAACATCAATAACTCTTTATTCTCTTTAGAAGAAATCTCAAGTCTTCTTAATGATGTTATGTCTACACTAAGCTCATGTCGTACTAAAGCTGAGCAATTTAATGTTATTACCACTCTTGCAGTGAAGTATGTTTATTCAATATGATGAACAAAAACCCAAAAATTATTACTTGGAATGCGACAAGCATTCAAAACAAACAAACAGAATTTTTTGATTTTATGATTAAAAACGAAATTGATATTGCCCTTTTGACAGAGACGTGGCTTACAAATACAAATAACTTTTCTAATGGAAATTATGTATGCTATAGGCTAGATAGGCATCACGCAAAGGGAGGAGGGGTTGCTATTGTAATTAATAAGGCTATCAGACATTCGGTGATCCCAGCTGTTAGACTCGAGGTAGCTGAATCTATTGGAGTTGAGATAGACTTACAGAATACATCCAAATTAAGTATTTTCTCTTTTTATTTCCCAGGTGGAAATAGTAATAATGAGAAAAAGACTAAATTTAAAAGGGACCTATTAAAATTGATTAGGTCAAATTCAAATTATTTGATAGGTGGTGACTTTAATTCAAGACACCAACTTTGGGGATGTCTGAGAGCAAACTGTTGGGGCAATATTCTACACGATATTGTCGCCGTGAATAGGTCTGTCTCAGTATTGTATCCTCTTGAACCAACTTACTTTCCTAGTACCTCCTCGGGACAACCTTCGACTCTTGATATGTTTTTAAAAAATAATGCAGTACACTTCTCTCAACCTTTAACTATCAATGCATTGAATTCAAATCATTTGCCGGTTTGTACAGAACTACAAACTTATTGCTCTTTTAATAATCCTAGTGGACATTTTAATTATTCCTCTGCAAATTGGGAAAGATATCGGTCCTACATTTGTGATAACTTATATGAAGGAAGTCTATCGTTAAACAATGTTCAGTCGTTTGAACAAATAGACACGGTTACGGATACATTCGAAAAAGTAATACTGCGAGCTGCTGAGGTATCTATTCCTAGGATTCAATGTGCCAATTTTAACTCAAATTTCCCACCCCTGCCGGATAAACTTTTACATTTGATTCGTTTGCGAAATTCTGAGAGAAGAAAGTGGATTCGGTATAGGTTGGACTCATTTAAAACTAATCTTAAAATCCTAAATTTCCGAATTAAAGACGAGATCTTAATGTTCCGTAATCAAAACTGGAACAACTTGTTATCTGGTTTCGATAAAGGAAAGTTTTTTTTTTTGGAAAGTCACAAAAACAATAAAAAAAAAAGATTCAAATATTTTTGTAACTCCTGAACAAAAAGCAAACATTTTGGCTGAAACATTTAGCCAAAATCATAATATATCAGCTCACTTGAGCGACGTTCAAACCGAACTTCTCGTAAGGGATAAACTTAGGGAAATGGAGAGTGCTTCTGTTAACCAAACTAGTATATTTATCAACAACAACCGCTTAGTAAAAAACTTAGTAAAAGAATTGAAAATAAAAAGATCACCTGGTCTTGACGGTATTAGTAACCGGTTATTAAAAGAGTTACCTAAAAAAGGTATAACATACATAACATTCCTCCTCGACGGGTCTCCACCTTGACGTTGGTGAGGAGGCTTACACTCAAACCTCAAGCAGGCCAGTAACAGTCTCTAGCTTTCGGGCAGTTTCTAAACTACCAGCTAGGGTTTGGGCAAAGTAAGAGAGGCCCACCCCTATGAAATATGGAAGAATTAAAAATAAAGAACAAAACCATAGCGGGGATATACGCTAAACGGTCGGTAGTAGTCACGACTGCCGGCTTTGGCTTTGCCTTGCGATCTCAATATCGAGAGGAGAAGTCGCCAGTGACATCATTTTTTCATATTTATTTATTTTTCATGAGATTCTTTTTTTCTTTTTTTCTTTTTCTTTTTCACCTCATTTTTCCCAACAGTTTTAAAAAATAAGCAGAGTACGGAAATCAAAATGAGCACTTCATCGAAGCACATTCCACTAACTGAGGAGGAAGAAAATCTTCTCCTCAACCCCTTCTTGAAACTCGACATGGATGACGGAGTTAGTTTGACTGACGTCGATGACGCCAGCGAGGTCACCTCAGTTACTAGCTCGAACGTCTCCAACGTTTCGAATACTTCCAGGCGGAGTAGAATCTCCAACTGTAAGCGAACTGTTAAAAGACTTGGGAAACTGGACTGGGACCAAATGTCAGAAATGGAAAGGATGAGGCTGCACAACGCTCGTGCTTTTCTGGACAGGGAGGTCTTGGTTAAGGACAACCTGACATCAAGTCACCCCTCTCCAGAAAACTCGGGCTGTAAGACACAGATGGGACCGCCTGCTCCTTACGCTAATTCCAAGCGTGGGAAAGAGTGTTCCCCATCAACGTCTGGTGCTAAGACCTCAAAACCAGCGAACAAAGAGCAAGCTATAGGCAAGGATAACAATAAGGAACAAATCGGGAGGACACACATCGGGGAGTCAACCTCAACCGCCGAACTAATCCCGGAACCTAAGGGTCCGAGTAGTCAAGTGAATGTGGTAGGCTCCCCTGATGAGGGTAAAGATACAAGGGAGTCACAAGGCAACCTCAACACAACTCCCGTATCCGAACCCGAAAACCAAATGAATAACACGACAATCGATAGCCTAGCTACGGTAATTCAAAAAAGGACAAAACAACGTAAAACCGGCACACTCAACGAAGTCGACATCCGAAGACGTCAGCAGCGCAACGCTGCACTGAGAGGATTGTTCGACGGTTTGCCAAAAGGTCTCCTGAATCTCTTACGGCTAAGGAAAAGGCAGCGTTTGAAAAGTCCAAGCTCCGTTTAGAAACAGCGTCGGAAATTCCAGCTGACAAGGCGGTTTCTCAACAAGTAGCGCCATGCTCCTCGAAGAGGGCTAGGAATGTCAGCAACTCCCCAACAAGCTCCTCGCCATACACATCAGCGAAGAGGATAAGGACATCTCGGGCTATCGTGAAGGGTCACCAAGTCGCTATAGCTGATTATGGTAAACCCACACGTAGGCTAACCGAAGACGAATGGCAGCTCCTTGAACTAAGGATCCTTGAGGAAGTCAACGAGGCCATCGTTAAGAGTAGGCAAGTGCCACTCTTCGGCAACCTCACGACAACTCATGGTTTCAAGGTGATGAACTGTGAGAATGACGTGACTCTCGAGTGGCTCCGAGAGTTCATCAAAAACACGTCAGCTCCATGGCAAGGCGCCGATCTTCGCCTCATTGAGGTGAAACAAATTAAGGAGATGTGCAGACCACTAGGAAAACTAGTGGTCAAAGGCCCCACCATCCCCAGCGAACGGCTAGAGAGATACATCCTATCTCTGAATAGTGATCTCCTAAGCCAAGACTGGGAGATTGTCAAAACAGAAAAGACCAAGGAAGGCACCGAGGTGGAAGTCAGGCTGACTCAAAAGTCTATTCCACTTCTCAGGAAAGTAGACTTCAAAGTGCGCGTCGGGATAACTCGATGCAAGTTGAGGTTGATTGCCAACAAAAAGAAACAGGTTAGTAAAGCGTTGAACAATTACTTTATTATATGATGGAATTGAGAATTTTACAAATCAATCTCCAACACAGTAAAGCCGCCAGCGCTAACCTAGTCTACCTCATGGAGAGTAGACAGTACGATGTAGCCCTTATACAGGAACCCTGGGTATCAGGTGGCAAAATTAAGGGACTACACTCGAGAGAACTTCTGCTGTACAAACCCAACCTTGACAGCCGAAACAGTAATCCCAGAACATGCATTGTAGCAAGAAAACAGTCTAATCTTTTTCTTCTAACTACTTACAGCAACATTGACCAAACAGCGGTAAAACTGGAGCGAGAAGGGCTCCCAACGCTCATTCTCTCGTCCACTTACATGCCGTACGACGGTACGGAAGGACCACCAGCTGATATCACTAATCTATTGATATCCTATGCAAGTAAGAACAAGTTTAACGTAGTCGTGGGGTGCGACTCTAACTCACATCATGTGCAGTGGGGAAGCACCGATACTAACACAAGGGGCGAGTCCCTTTTTGAATTTATTATTGATAACAACCTTATAGTAGCTAACAGAGGTAACACTCCCACCTTTGTTACAAAAACCCGTAAGGAGGTGCTCGATATCACCATAACAAGCAACTCAGATACTTGTCAGGTAGAGCAATGGAAGGTACTAGACGACGCATCTTTCGCAGATCATCGTCTAATCGAATTCTGTATCCCAGATACTAAGCGGGAAAACAAACCTTTTAGAAATAATAGACGTACTGATTGGCACGTCTTCAACAACGAAATTATTAAGAACATAGGTCAGCTTAGTACCGATACTAATCTTAATTCAGATAGCTTAGATGAATTAACTGTGGAATTCACGGGAATTATGCGGAACGCCTTTGACAAAAGTTGTCCACTCATTACAGCGGCGAAGAAAATCAATAAACCGCCCTGGTGGACTACTGAGCTCAGTAATATTAGGAAAGAAACAAGGAAACTTTTCAATAGGGCTAAACGCACTAGGCTAGATAGCGACTGGGAATGTTATAAAACCAGTCAAAGAAAATTCAAAATTGAAACTCAAAGGGCGAAACGAAGCTCATGGAGAAACTTCTGTAGTAGCATTGAGTGTACTAACCATTCAGCAAGACTAAGGAAAATACGCTCCAAAGTAAACACACCCATAGGCTCCCTAAAAGGACCTAATGATCAATGGACAGAGTCCTGTCAAGAAAGCCTAAAACTCCTGGTTCAAACACACTTCCCAGGATGTAGCGCAGACCTAATAAACGAGTCAATATACACCATATACTCGGTACCTGAAATTCCTAGGGAATTGATAACAAAAGAAAAGTTAATCTGGGCTATTAACTCATTCTCTCCTTACAAATCCCCAGGCCTAGACGGCATCTTCCCCTTGATGCTGCAAAAAAGCAGTGATATCATCACTCCACATCTGATAAACATATTCCTTAACAACAGTCTTAAGTTAGGATATGTTCCGAAGGCTTGGCGTGAAGTTAAAGTCATCTTCATACCAAAAGCCGGCAAGCCCAGTCACACAGAACCAAAAGACTTCAGACCTATCAGTCTAACCTCTTTCGCACTAAAAACACTTGAGAGATTGATTGATATGCACATCCGTAGCAACTTAAAGCCAGAATCTTTATCACCATTTCAGCACGCCTATACAAAAGGCAGAAGTGTAGAAACAGCCCTACACTGTGCAGTTAGAACAATAGAGAAGTCGCTCGCGGTGAAAGAATACACTCTTGCCTCTTTTCTTGATATCGAAGGAGCATATAACAATGTCCACAACAGTGCCATAGAAAAAGCTCTCACTGATCTTAAAATAGAACCTACACTTATAAAATGGATTACGTCTATGTTGAAAAGCAGACAAATCCATTGCGTACTAGGTAGCTCTGATATAAAGATGTATACATCTAGAGGGACTCCACAAGGCGGAATCCTCTCACCCCTCCTCTGGACTTTGGTGATGAATGAAATTCTCATCAAACTCAAAAACAGCGGTGTCAGAATTATAGCTTATGCCGACGACTTAGCGCTTCTAGCGACGGGTAAATACCTGACCACGGTAAGCGAACAACTAGAAGGCAATAACTGGACCAAGAGATGCGGTCTGAAGGTTAACCCCCTGAAAACAGAACTGGTACTTTTCACCAACAGAAGGAAAATACCTTCTTTTGAGATACCAAAAATTGACAACACCCCACTTATAGTTTCAGAAAAAGCAAGATACCTCGGAGTTATCTTGGACAAGAAACTCAACTGGGGTCTAAACATACAGGAAAGATACAAGAAAGCCATGATTGCACTCTACTCGTTTAACAGGATTCTGGGAAGAAACTGGGGGCCCAATCCAAAGATAATCATGTGGATGTACACAGCCATTGTTAGACCCATTCTAACTTATGGCAGTTTGGTTTGGTGGCAAGCTCTGGAGATATCCACGAACTTAAAAACCCTTACCAAAGTACAAAGAATGGCATGCATTAGCACTACGGGGGTGATGAGGACTACCCCAACTGCGGGTCTCGAAGCGATCCTAAATCTCACCCCCATAGACTTATTTGCACAAGAATCAGCAGCAAACAGCGCTCTCCGACTTAGTCAGACCGATATTTGGAGATCTAGTCAACACGGTCATACCACGATCCTTACAAAATACGTTGGCAATAACGTTCGTACTGATTACATGACCCCTTATCTAGACTTCAATAAAAACTTCACTACCAGCTTCCCTAATAGAGAGGACTGGGAAAACAGTGTACCCTACACTAACGAATCGAATCTTACCATCTTCACCGATGGTTCGAAAATGACTACTGGGGTAGGGGCAGGTTTCTACTCAAAAAATCTTAGCCTTGCCAGTTCATTCAGACTTCCTGACCATAGCAGCGTCTTCCAAGCTGAGATCTTGGCAGTGAAAAACGCTGCTAATCAAATATCCATTATGGCGATACCACACGCTGATATCACCTTTTTCATTGATAGCCAAGCAGCAATAAAAGCGATCTCTGCCACGCAAATCAAGTCAAAGCTTGTTTCTTGCTGTCGCGAAGAGCTAAGGGTTCTTGGTATGCAGCACAACGTAAGACTCTGCTGGGTTCCCGGTCACAGTGGTGTGCCAGGAAATGAAAAAGCGGATGAGCTTGCAAGAGAAGGCTCGGTACTTGATCCCTCTCTCATAGACCACAACATCAGAATCCCTCAATGCGAACTAAAGAGAAACATTAGTAATAATATCATTCAAAAAGCAAATGATGAATGAATGAAATATAACGAACTTTGTCAAAAATAGAAATTTTTTTGTATCCACTGGAATTGCTAAGTCTACCATGTATGATATTTCCTTTGGAGTTCCACAAGGATCTGTACTTGGGCCCATCCTTTTTAACATTTTTATGTCAGACTTACCACATTTTGGAAACAATACTGAAGTAGCCATGTTTGCAGATGATACTGCGCTTTTTGCGTCAAGTCTTCTCCCTCAAGAAGCTCTTTCTAGTTTACAGAATTCACTAGACACTCCTCTTAACTTCTTTACTAAGTGGAAAATAAAAGTTAATGCTGAAAAATGTCAAGCTATGTGGTTCACTCGACGCAGAAAACAAAGTTTCCTTCCTCAAACTATGCTTACAATAAACTCTACCGATATTTAATGGTCTGAACATTGATCTTAATATTTAGGAGTCACACTCGATAAAAACTGACATTTGAAAAACACATATCAATCACTATCCACAAAATCAATCTTTTACTTAAAATATTATATCCATTTATAAATAGAAAGTCTAGACTTAGCATACATAATAAAATATTAATTTTTAAAACTGTTTTCCAACCAGTCCTATACGTATGCTCTAGTATGGTTTGACTGTGCTGAGACGCACATAAAGAAGCTTAGGTTAGGTTAGGTTATAGTGGCTGTCCAAGATGGAAACGGACACACTTAGGCCAGTTTAATGGCCCATTGTGATACCACATGAATCTTGAGGTTACTTCCTAAGCTCAATGGAACCAGTTTTAGTCTCTTACGAAACGTGAGAGGCTGATTATGCCGATATGATTTAGATCGTTTAGATCGTTGAAGAAGAATTCTCCTAGGTAATTCTTGCGCTTTCGAGCCAGAGCAGGGCATGTGCAGAGAAGATGAAGAATTGTTTCTTCCTCTTCCTCGTCCATACAGCTTCTGCAGAAATCATTTGAGAATACGCCTAATCTCGTGGCGTGCTTTCCTATTAGACAGTGTCCGGTTATGACACCTATTATCGAGCTTATATGCGATCTGCTTAGAGAGAGCAAGCACCTTGAACGTTTTAAATCCAGTGTTGGCCAGATGTTTTTTGTGACTTGACACGTGGTGATGTTGTTCCACCTGGTGCCTGCCCTCCTCACAGCGTCTTGCATTAGCAAAAGTTTACAAGTAGCGATTGGTATGCCAGTACGTGCCAAACGTGGTAGGATGGGCTGTACTGTGCCGTTCCTGGCGAGTTCATCTGCCTTACAGTTACCTGGAATGTCTCTATGGCCCGGCACCCAGCAAAGGTGAATATTAAACTGTTGTGCCATCTCCATTAGAGATGATCGACAGTTATGGACTGTTATAGAGTTTGTAGAGACAGAATCCAGAGATTTGATAGCGGCCTGACTATCTGAGAAAATACGGATATCAGATGTTGATATCACGTTTTCTTTAAGCCAGGACAAGACTTCTTTTATCGCCAAAAGTTCCTCCTGGAACACGCTACAATGATTGGGAAGGCGGAAAGAGAGACTTAATTTCAGTCGTTCAGAGTACACACCTCCACCAACCCCTTCTTTTGTTTTTGACCCATCTGTATAGAAATGGATCGACTCATCTTCCAGGAATGTCCTATCCTCCCAAAAAGATCTGGGAGGTATAGAAATCTGGAAATTTCTGTCGAATTGCAGTTGGGGGATGGTGTAGTCTGTGTGCTTTGGAATTGATTCTAAATAACTAAGAATTACGGAGTGGCCAATGTTGTTGTTAGTCCACTGCGACGAAGCTTTGAGGCGAATAGCAGAGCTTGCAGCTATTTGTTTGCTAAAAATGTCAAGAGGTGTTAGGTAGAGTAAGGTGTCCAGTGCCGCAGATGGGGTCGTGCGAAGCGATCCACTTATACATAGGCAAGCTGAACGTTGGACTTTATTTAATTTATCTCGGTTTATACCTTTTTCTAAAGCAGTCCACCATACTGCCACACCGTATATTAATATCGGTCTTATTACCGATGTGTATAGCCAATGCGTGATTCTGGGTTGTAAGCCCCATTTATTACCGATGGCTTTTTTGCAAGAAAAGAGAGCTACAGTAGCTTTTTTGACTCTTTCCTCTACGTTGCGTTTCCAATTTAGTTTTTTATCTAAGACAAGACCCAGGTATTTAGCCTCGTCTGAGAATTTTAATTGGATTCCTTTAATATGGGGAGGGTTGACAAATGGAATTTTGTATCTCCTCGAAAATAAGACCAAATCGGTTTTGTGTGGGTTAACCAGTCCACACCGATCAGCCCAAAGTATTAGTCTGTCTAAGGCATTTTGTAAGAGTTCTTTTAACGTGTTAAGATGCTTTCCTGAAACTGCTATAGTAACGTCGTCTGCATAGGCTATCACTCTGAAACCCTCCGTATCCAGACTAGTTAGGATTTCATTCACCACTAGGTTCCAGAGGAGAGGGGATAGAACACCACCTTGCGGTGTCCCTCTACTAACGAATCGTCTGCCAGAAGAGTTGCCCAGTTTTGAGTTAATTATCCTGCTAGTAAGCATTAAATGAATTAACTCCCGAAGCGAACTCTCTACATTTAGAGATGTTAGTGCAGATGTGATTGAAGATGTGTCCACGTTGTTAAAGGCACCTTCGATGTCAAGGAAAGCAACCATAGTGAACTCTTTATGATGGAGGGAATATTCGACGGTGCGTACTAAGGTGTGTAACGCTGTTTCCACCGATTTACCTTTACAGTAGGCATGTTGAGACGAAGACAGAAGTCTTGTATCAATACTTGCCCTTAAATGGATATCAATCAATCTTTCCAAGGTCTTAAGAAGGAATGATGATAGACTTATAGGTCGTAGATCTTTAGGATTAACTTGCGAGCATTTACCTGCCTTGGGTATAAAAACAACTTTAACTTCTCGCCATGCCGAGGGAACATGGACCAGGTAAAGACAGCTGGTAAAAATTGCCTCAAGGATTGGTGCAATTATGTCAGAAGTCTTTTGTAGCTCGGCTGGTATTATTCCATCTGGTCCTGCAGATTTAAATGGTTTGAAGCTGTTGAGAGCCCATTGTAGCTTGTCCCTTGTGATCAGACCTTGTGGATATGTTGTATTGGGACTTGAACGTATATAACCGTTGCAAGTCTCGGTAAGAGAACTTCCAGGAAAATGAGTATCCAGTAGTAAGTTCAGCGATTCATTACTTGAATTTGTCCAAGAGCCGTCTGCATTTTTCAAGCAGCTTGGCATCGCTGGATTAGTTGAAAGAATTTTCCGTAACCTAGAGGCTTCAGAAGTTTCTTCTATCGTGCCACAGAAGGATCTCCAAGAAGATCGTTTAGATTTCCTTAGTGCCTTCTTGTAAATTCTTAGGGATTCTTTGTAAGAATCCCAGTGAGAGGCTAGTCTTGCGGCTTTGGCTCGGTTGAAAAGTTTCCTGCATTCTTTCCTGAGCGAGTCAAGCTCTGAGGCCCACCATTGTGGTTTCCTCTTTCCTCTTATGTGTATAAGTGGACAAGCAATTTCTAGCGATCTGTTCATAGCTGAGGTAAGTTCATTGACTTTGTTGTCAAGTTCATTAGCGTTAGAGGAAGGACAAGATAGTCCAGGTTTTAGTAAACTCTGTAATGAGTTCCTGTATGAAGCCCAATCAGTTTTCCGATAATTTCGAAAAGTCAATGGACTCGGGTTATCATCCACATTGATATTGAACTGGATATATCTATGATCAGAGAACGAGTGTTCTTTGGATACTTTCCAGTCCAAGATCATATGGTGTATAGTATCTGAGACAAGAGTTATGTCTAAGACTTCTTGTCGAGTTTTAGTTATGAAGGTTGGTTCATTTCCAACATTACTTACTAAGAGGTTAGTACCAAGAATATAATCAAAAAGAGACTTACCTCTGTCGTTGATATTGGTACTTCCCCATACCGTATGATGAGCGTTCATCGCTCCCAATAATTAGGCGGATCCTTTGCCTTTCCGCTTCAGCGACGACTTTCTCCAGGGTTTTTCCAGGGAGAGGGCCAAGGTGGTCATGGCCAAGATACGCCGACACTAGCCAGAAACTTCCTTTGGTTGTTTCCAGCCTAGCTACGGTGGTATCTTTGTCACTGAAATGATGGAGTAAAAATACATTAATGCTACGTTTCACTAGTATGCAAGATCTAGGTTCACCTTTATCTGTCACACACAGTGTGTAGTACCCAGGAGTCCTGAGTCCTCGAACAACGGATCTCACAATCCATGGCTCTTGGATCAGGACAATGTCTTCCCCGTTTCTTGCCAGCCGGAGAAGAAGTGAGGCCGAGGCCTTTACGGAGTGCTGGAGATTAATCTGTACTAACTGCAGCATTTTGGCTACAATTAGGCAGATCAACCTCCACCACGGTTTTGTTCTGATCCTCTGAGTCTGAGGATGAACCCAAGAGTTCGTCCTCGCTCAAAAGGATCATGTTGAGGTCGTCCTCAGTCTCCATTAAGGATGGACTGTCTACGACTTTTGTAGAGGGTGAAGTCGCTATTGGAGAGGGCATGGGTGCATCGACACCCTCTGTTAAGAGAGAAGACGATGTCCCAGGTCCACCAACCGCTAGTTCACCTTCGATTGTTTTTGGAGGCCCGCTTTCCGCGTTAACCTCATCTTTTTTATAGACTCGAATTTTTATTGTTTCGAAGCCATAGTTTATGGAGCCCTCGTTTATGGCTAGAGGAGCCAAAGATTCCTTATTGAGTACCAAAATGGCGCTCCTATAAAGATTCTTCACCTCCTCTAGCTTGGCTATCTTCCAGTTATGAGTCGGAAGGGACGGGTTACAAACTCTGATCATCTCGAGAATGTCCTCGATACCAGCAGGTTCCATTGGGATCCAAATGCGGGCTCTAGGTCTGCTAGGAATGTCTTCCTTAGCGACAACCTCGAGCTTCGCACCTGGCCAAACTTCACCTAACCGGCTGACAGCGAGCTTGTATAAGTCACAAGACCTCTGATCACCACAAACCATGAGTTTGACATGGCCTTGATGCCAACCCCCATCGCTTATGGAAGGAAGTGGTCCTGGAAGCTCCCTCAAAATGCTTAAAAAGCCACCCGAGAGCTTAACCTTGACCAACTGCCAACGATCAGCCGATATTGTTCCATCATCATCGCTCCTGTCAATGACCGCAACCACGACTTTGCCCTTCGCGACGTCACTGAAACTGGCTTTCTTGATGGGATTGAGGGGAGTGCTGGTGTTGTGCACCCGAGGCCGTTTTGGTGTCGGTACGGCCCCCTCACGAGACCTTTCCCGTTTGGACGTAGAGTCCTTATTGGTCTTTGTTGTAGCAAGTATGCTTTTAGCCCATTCGACGCTAGCGGTTTGCTGCGGTGTCCTTTCAGCGCCCGATGATGCACCAGAGGCCTTTAGGATTTTCGCCGCTTGCCGCCTTTGTCTATATTGGCTTTTAGAGAGTTTCCCCTTTCTCTCATTAGTAGTGGTAGGGCCATTTTTCACAACCCTGCCACTACTGAAATTAGGTATCGCTACCTTCTTATCCTCGTTGCTACCAACTGCAGAGGAGGGTCCATGGTTAGCCACTACTCCCTTCTCTGTGTTGGCCGCAAGAGATACGGCAACAGGCTTTGACGCCAAACTGCCGCCCGGTCCTGAAGAGATACCGGTCTCATTATCCTTTACATTTTTATTTTTTGTATTCATCTTAATCCCACGAGTTGCGAAGAAAAGAGGTCCGTCTGCACAGAGATTCGCATGTACAGATAAGGCTAGTTAATCCGGAGGTCGCCAGGTATCCGGATACTCCGTTAGAGACTGGGCTATTTTTGAATTGGGCCCCCAGCCAGGCTGATCATCGGCACGGGTCGTTTAACACCTTGGATCCAGCCCAATAAAGATGAGAGGTGGTAGGGAAGGAAGAGATAGGGTGAGGAATCAGTTGATGTTAATTCATCATTCTGATATGTGAGGAAAAGATTGGGATTCGGTAACAGCAATTCAGCTTATTTACCTGGAGTGAGAAGGAGCATAGGAGATAGGAGCGCTGTCTAGCTTTTTCGCCATTACAACGTGGGAGGTGGGATGGGAGTTGGTGACATAAACGTAGGTTGGTATGCCTTGTTTATGTGGGAGTGGATGATGATTCTGGGAAGGTAGAGGGATAAGAACGTCCTTTAGTTTCAGGACTCATCTGGAGAAAATTCTCGAGAATCATTGACCTTACTCAGCTTCTACAACTCGACAAGTTCGACGTTCAGAGTAGAAGAAAGAAGCTTCACATAAACCAAAATAAAATCCTGAAACTTGTTACACTTTTTCTATCACTCGCGAGGGACGGCTTTTAAAATTATTTAATATTAATTATTTAAAACAATAATAAAAAAAATAAAACTAAAACAAACTAAACCGATAAACAAACTAAGTCGACGACGACGACGGCGGCGGCTGCGTAGCGACGAACTAATCAACTCGCACTCAAGTGAGTACGAATGCGACACAAAAGAGAATACAAAAAAAGTGCAACAATACAGCTCGTTAACAAAGCTGTAACCGCGGCTGCTCAGCTGGGCTGGGTTCTTTTGGAAGAATTTGTTTATATAAATTATAACAATGTTGATTGATTTGTAAAATCAATCAAATTGTTACAATTTGGAAATATGTTATTGCAAGTACCTACAGTGGGGTACGTTGCAATAAAAATGGGCGCCAGGAATTTTTTTGTAAAACCGAAAAAGAAAATTCCAAAACTCTTTGTGATGGATGAAGCGATTGAAAAAAAAAAACACAACGAACGTTTGATTTTTAAGTTTAAAATTTATTCTTTGGGAAACCGTGGGATTGAAGATCCCTGGACTAAAACCCAAAATGTTTTCAAATTAAAAGTTAAAATTACAAACAATTGAAATTCAAATGAAACAAAGCAAAAAGAAAACAACTCAGAAAAGAAAATGACAAAATAAAATGGGTACTTAACACCGAACGCGACCGAAATATATATACTATATATGTATCTATATGAACAGAACAAATAAACAAAAGAAATAAACTACTTATCTTTTCCTTTGTCTCCCTTTCTATTTTCCTCTTTTTCTCCCGATCCTCACACCTCGATCCTCGAATTTTAATTTTCCTTCTTAATTTCCTCGATTTCTGATTTCCTATTCTTCTTCTCAATCTTTCTTTTCCTTTCAAAAATTCCTCGAACTTTTTCCTTTTTTTTTTCCGTCTTAATCGTTTCGCTAGTAAGCCTCTTTCAAGAGTGCCTTCCAAGCTAATTCCCAGCTATGTTCTTCCTCCCTCGTCCATTCCAGTCACACACACATTCATCCAACACAAGCATCCGTTTTCGTGATTGTCGGTCACGGTATCGCGGCTTCCTGGAAGCTTTACGCTCATCAGGAAAGCCACCGTTGTTGACTCTCAGCGAAACTTTGCTTTCACACACACAATCACGGTTTCGACAAGTTGTTGGATGAGTTTCCAAAACTTGCCGAAACATAATGGCGAGTTCAGACCCCTTCCCAACTATTCTTATTTTTCGAGAAAGTTTTAAGAAACAAAAATCGAGAAGAAGTCTAAACTAGGCATTTTCCTATTACTATTAATTACGCGCGAGGTTCGAGGTGTGAATTTCGTACCAAATGTTAAATTAAACTACTTTAAAACGCGGCGTTAAAAACCCATTTGTACATAAGTGATTAAATGTTAATTTTAGTTAATCTACGTTAAAATATGAAAGTATGTTATTGTTGTTGTTGTTGATGTTTAAGTAAGGGTCCGCCTGACCTCATACTTCTTCGGCTCATCCGCCGGCATTTTCGACCTTGTCGAAAGAACTCGTTCTCGATCTCGATCACCTGCTTTTGTTGCTTTTGCAAAATAAAGGCTAGGTACACCTGTGGTTGATGAGACCATGGTTGCCCTCAACTTTGCCGATATTTTGCAGCCACAACTAAGGAAAAATAAAACAGCCAAAGGCTGGTTTTTGTTGCGGTAAAAATTTACCGTAACAAATCCCACCCTTACCTCCCAAGAAATGTGTTTACTTTTCGAGAAAAGCAAACCATTTCTTAAGGCTCAGCCAGGGGTAGACAACAACAACAAAGGACCATCATTACATTTAAAAGAAAAAGAAAAAAAAAATCATTAATATGGCACGTTAAGTAAACAAAAATGACAATGAACAATCAAAAAAAAATACTACAACAAAAGGGACTTGACTCAAACATCAACAAAAGGTTTTAAATCCTTAACATGCCACGTTCCTCGCTCCTTACCGCGATCATCTACCAAAAGATATGTCCAAGGTGACACTCTCTTGCTGACCTTGAAAGGTCCTACAAATTTGGTCGCCAACTTCGCCGCGAAATAATTTGCTGCATCGGACAGCGCGAAGTTCCTACGCCAAACGAGATCACCCGTGTGATATTGCGCGTCCCTCCTACGTAAATTATAAGTCTTTGCAGCCTTCTTTCCCGTTGCTTCCAACTTCCTAGCTATGTCCTCTCTCAGTTTCCGAAACTGCCTATTAATTTCCGTACTATCTGGGTCCCTATCGCTATCCCTAATTCCTACATCATGGCCACTAGTTACCATGTTCCTACCGAAATTTGCGAAGTATGGCGACACACCTAAAACCTCATGTTGCGAAGTTCGGATTGCACAGGCCACTTTTGCCAGTTGCGAATCCCAACTCCGCTGGTTTTCCGAAACATACGCCCGGAGCGTAGTCTTAATAATTTGATTAATCCGTTCCGCCGGATTCGCTTGCGGATGATAATTCGCCGTAAACCGAAGTTGTGACCCGTACGCTTCGCTAAGCGTTTTCAGTTCCTTGCCACGGAACTGGGGACCGTTGTCACAGACGATCCACTTAGGAATCCCGAAAAGAAGAAACACGTTTTCTTCCAACTCCCGACATACCGCTTTCGCCGTTGCGGACCGTAACGCGAACAACAAGGGGAATTTAGTGAAATAGTCGACGACCGTTAAAATATACACGAACCCTCGCGACGATTTTGGTAATGGACCCACCAAGTCCACGCAAATCATTTCCCACGGTTGGGAATTCCCTACTCTTTCGGTCATTAGACCAGCTGGTTTTTCATTCACCGGCTTCACACTTTGGCAAATTTTACAAGCCCTAACATACCTCGTAATATCACTCCTCATTTTGGGCCAGTAATATTTTTCTGCTATCCTAGCAAAAGTTTTCTTAACGCCCATGTGTCCTGAAAGCGGAGCATCATGGCACTCGTTAAGAATTCTAGTCCTATCATTTTTCCCTAACACTAACTTCCACTCCTCACCATTATCATGAACGACTATATGGTTCAACCTAACATGTTTATAGAGCCGCCCATTCTCCACTCGCCAAGATGGGTATTCTAATGGGCTCTTTTCTACCTGTGATTTCATTTTAATCACCCAAGGGTCCGAATCCGCCTCAGAGACACCAGCTACTTCTGGAACTCCTCGCGACAACATATCAGGAACGACATGTTCTTTGCCCTTTCTGTGGATGATTTTGAAATCAAATTGTTGGAGCCGAATGGCCCAACGAGCTAATCTACCCTGCGGGTCCTTAAGGTTGCTTAGCCAGACCAAAGAGTGATGATCAGTTACGACTGTAAATCGAACACCTTCGAGATACGGCCGCAACTTTTCGATCGCCCAAAGGACCGCTAAACATTCCTTTTCGGTCGTAGAGTAGTTCCTTTCGTTCCTATTCAATGACCGACTTAAATAACAAATGGCTTTTTCGCCATCCTCAAACTCCTGAGATAATACGGCCCCGATACCATAGTCCGACGCATCTGTTTGTACAACAAACGGCCTTGAAAAATCCGGACATGTTAGAATCGGTGCCGTAACCAAACACTCTTTGGCTTTCCTAAAACTCTCCTCACATTCTTGGGTCCACTCAAATTTCTTACCTTTCTTTAGGAGATCGGTAAGTGGCCTAACTAAAATTGCAAAATTTGGTACAAACCTACGGTACCACGAAATTGTCCCTACAAAACTCCTAATTTCCTTCACATTTTTCGGTGCAGGAATCCTAATCATGCTTTCCACTTTTTCCGGGTCAACATGAAGCCCGTTCCTATCAACTACATAACCTAGAAATTTTAAAGAAGGCCTACAAAAATTACACTTTTCCCTACCTACTTTTAAACCTGCATCTCCTAACCTTTTAAAAACTTCTTTTAAAATTTCTAGGTGCCTATCGAAAGAATCGGTGACGATGATAATGTCATCCAAGTACACAAAGACGAACGGTTCTAAGTCAGGACCTAAAACGTCGTCAATAAACCTTTGCCAAGTTGCCGGGGAATTGTGCAAGCCGAATGGCATCCTGCAAAATTGGAACAGGCCACGCCCTGGCACGGTAAAGGCTGTGTACTTGCGCGATTCTTTCTCCATTGGAATCTGCCAATAAGCAGATTTAATGTCTAAAGAAGACAAGTATTTCGCGTTTCGAAGCTTGTCTAAAATTGCTGAAATAAAGGGTAGTGGATAAGCATCCCTATCTGTAACCTCATTCAATTTCCTATAGTCAACACAGAACCGATAACTGCCATCTTTCTTCTTAACCAGAAGAATCGGCGATGCCCAAGGACTCTTCGACTTCTCGATCACTCCAGCTTCCAACATCTCCTGGAGCTCCTGATCGATATGTCTCTGAATCGCTGGCGAAACAGGGTAATATCGTTGCTTTATCGGTTCTGCAGACGTCCTTATCTTGTGCTCCACTAAATTGGTGCACCCTAAACCTTCGGTCATTGATTTAAAAAGTTCTCCTAACACTAATTCTAATTTCCTATTTTCAAAATCGTTCAAATCCGATTTTTCCCTAATCGCTACCATGTCTGTCATCGAAGCCAATCCCTCTTGGCTCGAAAAATTCCACACCCCCGATCTCAAATCCGGGACTATGCCCGATAGTGCCCAAAAATCGGCACCCAAGATCAACTGGTGTGGAAGATTCGGAATGACAAGACATTCTATCAAAAAGGATTTGTTCTCAACCTCCACTGGTAGAGAAACAGACCCAGCTACACCTACACCTGCTCCATCTGCTAACTCTACTGACCCAACGCTACTCTTTTCTAACCTAAGCCCTAACTCTTTAAAAATTTTCCACCCGTCACCACCCACAATGGTACGGGAGGCTCCTGAATCAAGAAGTCCTAAAAACTTGATTCCATAAACCCTAACTCCTAAATATGGTCTAGTGTCCCTACCATTTGCCGCTATGGTGAAACTCAGTTGAACTCCTACCCGCTGATCGTCAGCAGACGACCTTCCTAACGTCGACGGACTCCCTGTCCTGCTGACACAAGGGCCCGATCCCCATTTCCCGAACACCTCCTACAGTCCCTACGATACACTCCTACAGCTCCACAACCGAAGCAACGTTTCTGAAGAGTGCATCTCGGAGCTATATGCCCTTCCTTGTTACAATTATAACACCTAACCGACCTAAAAGGATTTTCAGAAACTGGAGCAACAGCCGCTACTCGGTGTTGTCCAGACGAACTTGGTTGGTAACCGCACTCCGGTTCCAACAAATTTTTGCCTCTAGAAGGCGGGGTAAAACTGTCTACGTTCACCTTCAGCGTATCTAATTCCCTACCTAAGATAGCAAGTTCCTTAACCGTCTTTGGTTTGGCACTAGCTATCTGAACCTGATAAAAAGGATCTACATTTTTCCTCAATATCGAAAGCATCCTTCCCTCTGACAAAGGTTCCGATAATCTTCGAAACAATGTCCTCATTGTTGTAAGATACGCGCCGAAAGTTTCCTCCTTTCCCTGCGAACGCCGATTAATCTCCTCCAACAAGAGATCATCGTAATTCGCAGGAAGGAACTCCGCTTTGAGTTCCTTGACGAGTTCCTGCCAATCCTCTAAATCTTCCCTAACCGTCCTAAACCACATAAGCGCCCTACCAGCCAAAAGCTCCGAAGCGGATTTAAAAAGGTGGTTTTCAGGAACATCGTTAGCCAAACGAAGTTCCTCCACTCTTTCTAGGAATGAATTTACTGATGCTCCACCTGAGTCACCAGTAAACTTCACCCCCCACTTCCCTATACGTTCGATGTGTTTTTGCTGAACGACCATTCGTTCAGAAAACCCATCGGCCCTATCAAGCCTACGTTCTGACGGAACCCTAACTGAAATGTTCCCTACTACAGGACTACTGACACCAACTCTTGGCTCAGCCAACGTCTCTGCAGTAGGCCCTAACGCAGACCGCGAACCAACACCTAGGGTCTGAGCAACTTGTGCTCGAAGTTGGGTTTGAACCTTAATCGGAGTCTTTTCCTTTTCCACTTCTTCTTCCCTATCGCTATTCTCACTATCACCAGTGAGATCTCCTAATAAACATAAAACCTTGTTCCGAAGTGAACTAACTTCATCTTCTTCATCTTCGGCCTCACAAGGTGTCCTAGCTAACCTGCCTATACACCACTCAATCTTTGTCACTATCTTAATGTACTCCGATGACTTTGGATTCTTCGGAGGTACTTTAAGAAGGACCCTAATCTCCTCAATTTTAGCTCCTATTGCTTCAACATCCTCTTCATAAGTGAAGGGATAAACTAAACTAACTTCCATCGAGTTCCTCTTAACGAGTAACCTCGATGACCTTAATGCCTTTCGCATTTCCTCAACTGTCCCTACTTTCAATCCCCTGACCTTCATCTCGTAGGCCAGTTCATCCTGCGCTAACCTACCAATATTCATTTTACTAACACAAAAAAAAACTTTAAAGAAAAAAAAATGTATAAAAAAAAATATTTTAAAAAAACTACTTGGCAACCCTAAACTAATAATTCGAACTATTGAATTAATTTATTTTTAATAATTAAAAAAAGTTAAAAATAAAAAAAACACAAAATTATTTCCTATCAAATTTTAAATGTTATCAAAAAATATTGGATGCTCACACCAATCCCCTACTCTAACTAAGTTCACTCAAACTATTTGAAAATTCTAAAATCAACTATCACTCAAAGAAAATAGAAAACACTCTGAAATAAAATCTATCATGCAAATAATAATTCACTCGAAAATTGGAAATCGCTAGCGATAAAATTCTCTCTCACACAAAAAAGAGAGAGAACAACAAACAAATTAAGAAGACAAAATGTCGACCGAGAAAAAAATATAACTTGAATATAAATAATAAATAAGAAAAGAAAAGAAACAATTTAAACTAACAACACACAGTAAAAAAAACAAGTTTACACTACACAAATTCACAAAAATACTTGCTATTTTTTTCCACTTTTAAAAACTCCCTCGATGAAATTTCACACAGCCAAAACAAACTTCGTTTTCTCCCTCGATCGATTTTTTTCCCACAAACAAAAAACACGATCAACTCCTTCTTTTTTCTTATCAGGAACACAAAACCTCCAATTATACACCTTGTATAAAACACCTCCAAAAAAATCACCTATAAAAAAAACAAGACGAATGAAATGTTCTATATTTAAAATTAAACAATAAATAAAAACACGATACGAATAACCACGAAAATTCTTCCAATTTCTTTGGCCCCACGTTGGGCGCCAATTTGTTACACTTTTTCTATCACTCGCGAGGGACGGCTTTTAAAATTATTTAATATTAATTATTTAAAACAATAATAAAAAAAATAAAACTAAAACAAACTAAACCGATAAACAAACTAAGTCGACGACGACGACGGCGGCGGCTGCGTAGCGACGAACTAATCAACTCGCACTCAAGTAAGTACGAATGCGACACAAAAGAGAATACAAAAAAAGTGCAACAATACAGCTCGTTAACAAAGCTGTAACCGCGGCTGCTCAGCTGGGCTGGGTTCTTTTGGAAGAATTTGTTTATATAAATTATAACAATGTTGATTGATTTGTAAAATCAATCAAATTGTTACAATTTGGAAATATGTTATTGCAAGTACCTACAGTGGGGTACGTTGCAATAAAAATGGGCGCCAGGAATTTTTTTGTAAAACCGAAAAAGAAAATTCCAAAACTCTTTGTGATGGATGAAGCGATTGAAAAAAAAAAACACAACGAACGTTTGATTTTTAAGTTTAAAATTTATTCTTTGGGAAACCGTGGGATTGAAGATCCCTGGACTAAAACCCAAAATGTTTTCAAATTAAAAGTTAAAATTACAAACAATTGAAATTCAAATGAAACAAAGCAAAAAGAAAACAACTCAGAAAAGAAAATGACAAAATAAAATGGGTACTTAACACCGAACGCGACCGAAATATATATACTATATATGTATCTATATGAACAGAACAAATAAACAAAAGAAATAAACTACTTATCTTTTCCTTTGTCTCCCTTTCTATTTTCCTCTTTTTCTCCCGATCCTCACACCTCGATCCTCGAATTTTAATTTTCCTTCTTAATTTCCTCGATTTCTGATTTCCTATTCTTCTTCTCAATCTTTCTTTTCCTTTCAAAAATTCCTCGAACTTTTTCCTTTTTTTTTTTCCGTCTTAATCGTTTCGCTAGTAAGCCTCTTTCAAGAGTGCCTTCCAAGCTAATTCCCAGCTATGTTCTTCCTCCCTCGTCCATTCCAGTCACACACACATTCATCCAACACAAGCATCCGTTTTCGTGATTGTCGGTCACGGTATCGCGGCTTCCTGGAAGCTTTACGCTCATCAGGAAAGCCACCGTTGTTGACTCTCAGCGAAACTTTGCTTTCACACACACAATCACGGTTTCGACAAGTTGTTGGATGAGTTTCCAAAACTTGCCGAAACATAATGGCGAGTTCAGACCCCTTCCCAACTATTCTTATTTTTCGAGAAAGTTTTAAGAAACAAAAATCGAGAAGAAGTCTAAACTAGGCATTTTCCTATTACTATTAATTACGCGCGAGGTTCGAGGTGTGAATTTCGTACCAAATGTTAAATTAAACTACTTTAAAACGCGGCGTTAAAAACCCATTTGTACATAAGTGATTAAATGTTAATTTTAGTTAATCTACGTTAAAATATGAAAGTATGTTATTGTTGTTGTTGTTGATGTTTAAGTAAGGGTCCGCCTGACCTCATACTTCTTCGGCTCATCCGCCGGCATTTTCGACCTTGTCGAAAGAACTCGTTCTCGATCTCGATCACCTGCTTTTGTTGCTTTTGCAAAATAAAGGCTAGGTACACCTGTGGTTGATGAGACCATGGTTGCCCTCAACTTTGCCGATATTTTGCAGCCACAACTAAGGAAAAATAAAACAGCCAAAGGCTGGTTTTTGTTGCGGTAAAAATTTACCGTAACAAACTTATGCTAAATTTGCCATGGTTTTATTCAACTACTCGTCTACACAAAAGAGCAAATGTCAACCCAATTAAATTTGTCCCATACAAACTACAAGAAAACTTTTTTGAAAGGTGTTCTTACTCAGATAATGAACTTATACTTAATCTTTAACTTATACTGCCTGAGTAAAATTTGGGTTTTTGTGCAATTTTAGTTTTTAAGTATTACGTAAGGGTTTTTTTTCTTGTAGTGTTTTCCCTTAATAATTTATTATAACCATAGTAAAATTAAAATATTGTCGTAAATTTATTTTATTGTAGATGTAAAGAACAAGCTTCTGTATCTCTTAAATAATTTAATTCATTATAAAATAGTCTAAGCCTTAAACTGCAAATAAATATGAACTTGGACTCTATAAAATACACTTCTTTCGTGACCGCTTTAGGTCAGTTTGAGTACCTAGTTGTTCCATGTGGACTCAAGAACGAACCTGCTGTTTTTCAGCAGTTTATAGAACAAGAATTTAAAAACCTTATACGATCTGGTAAACTTCGGGTGTATTTTGATGACTTATTAGTCGCGGCGGAAACCAAAGACGAACATTTTCACATTTTGCATGAAGTTTTTTCAATAGCCCACCAATTTAAACTAGAATTTCGTTTTGATAAATGCATGTTTAGTTTATGCATGAATCAATAAGGCTATGAGGTTTCGTTGAGTATTAGACCAAACGCTGACGGTAAACGTGCTGCGATGGAATATCCAATACCTTCAAATATTAAAACATTGCATTCTTTTTTAGGTCTTTGCTCTTATTTTAGAAAATTTGTTAGAGATTTTTCAATCATCGCTAAGCCCTTGTACGACATTTTGAAAAAAGATGCAAGATTTGTTTTTGGCAAAGAAGAACTGCATGCTTTTAAAACTTTAAAACACAAATTTATTGACTCGCCAGTTTTAAGCATTTATAATCCGAATGCTGAAACTGAACTTCACTGTGATGCAAGTAACCTTGGTTTTCGTGCAGTACTACTGCAACGTCAGGAAGACAAAATGTTTCACCCCATTTTCTCTTTTTCGAAACGAGCTACTGTACAAGAATCAAAATACCATTCTTATGAGCTTGAAACCTTGGCAATAATTTATGCCCTAAGACGTTTTAATATACATATATCTTACAGGGATAAAATTTAAGATAGTAACATATTGTAAGTCACTTACCTTGACTTGACTCCGAGAATTTCGCGCTGGGCCTTAGAGCTGCAAGAGTACGATTTATTCAATAGAGTATAGAGATGGTATGAAGATGACTCATGTTGACGCTCTTAGCAGAGTTCATAATGTTTTGATGGTGGTTAAAGCAGACTCATTTGAGAATGCATTGGCCGCAACGAGATAAGACCATTCAGCGATTACTGAAGATGTTAGAAGAAAGGGAAAGTTCCCTTTATGAACTAGTCAATGGACTTGTTTTTCGAAAGATAAACCAACAAATCATTTTCCATGTTCCATTGCAACGAGATAAGACCATTCAGCGATTACTGAAGATGTTAGAAGAAAGGGAAAGTTCCCTTTATGAACTAGTCAATGGACTTGTTTATCGAAAGATAAACCAACAAATCATTTTCCATGTTCCATTGCAAATGAAAAGAAACGTTATACAGACTCATCACGAAGCCCTATGTCATGTAGGAGTTGAAAAGTAAATAAAATAAATTAGGTGGCGCAACAGTCCGTAGAGAACCAGGGCCTAGTGACTTACAACTCTCAACCATTCCTGTGTGCGAGTAATGTTATCAGGGATGGAGGGGACCTACAATTTATATGCCGAATCCGAACGGCTAATATTGAGAAAGCACTTTTTCATGACAAGAATTACTCTTGGAGAATTTGCCAATTCCTCGCAAGAGGCAGTACCCGTGAAAACTCTTTTTTTTTTTAATTAAGGTGGCACAGGCAGGGATTGAACCCAAGACCTCTCGCATGACAGTCCAACGCACTAACCATCATGCCACGGGTACTGGGGAGTTGAAAAATGCTACGATTTAAAAAAAAACGTATTGGTTTCCTTTGATGAAGGCGAAAATTAAAAACTATATTGGCTCTTGCCTGAAATGTATGCACTTTTCCCCACCAACAGGAAAGAACGAAGGTGTCTTACACAATATTCCAAAAGGTAACAAGCCCTTTGACACCATTCATATAGACCATTATGGTCCGTTACCGTGCTCCGTGCGCAACGTAAAAAAACATGTGTTAGTAGTTGTTTTCTAAGTTTACAAAATTGTATCCTGTTAGAACAACTAACACTTAAGAGGTAACAAAGTCTTTAGAGACTTATTTTTCAAACTGTAGCAAACCTTTACGAATCATATCAGACCGTGGTAGTTGTTTCACGTCAGACCAGTTTTTAGATTTTTGTAAAAATAATAACATCCAGCACATCAAAATTGCAACTAGTTCACCTCAATCAAACGGCCAGGTAGAGCGCATTAACAGGAGTCTTAACCCGATGCTAGCCAAAGAAAGTGAATTGGACCCGGGTGATTATGGAATAAACACTTAAACAAAGTTGAATTCGCTCTTAACAATTATGAAAACAAAAGCACCGGTTTCACCCCAAGCACTTTGCTTTTTTGGGATCCGGCAGAGGGGTGATATTCACGACAATATATGTGAATATCTTCAAAACCATGTATTCATAGAAGATACTAGGGATTTAAAAACAATAAGACAGGAAGCTAATGATAAGACTGTTCGTAGCCAGGAAGCTAACAAAGTTTATTTTGACAAGCATCACAAAAAGCCCTATCCATACAAAATAGGTGACTATGTTCTAATTAAAAACGTAATTAACACACCCGGTGTGAATAAAAAACTTATGGCCAAATTTAAAGGTCCATTCGAAATAATAAAAACACTTCCAAATGACAGATATCTAATAAGAGACCTAGAAAATTTGCAAATCTCACGAAAACCATACGAAGGAGTAGTATCTTTTGAAAACATGAAGCCATACTTATCTTAGTGACGAACTTAAAGGTGTTGATGTTTATTTAGTTTTGTATTTTTAAATCGATAAATCCATAGTATTATTTGTTTTCATTATTAATTAATTAATCATTTTGTATACTATTCGTAAAAACATTATTTTAATGTGAAAAATATGTATATAAAAACTATTATATTCATGTAATAAGACGATTCGTATAAATTTATTTGAATATTTGTGTATTTAAATATGTACTTATTTATTTAATAGCTTATAACATAAAAATTATTAAACGAGTATATGTATGCATAAAATGATGTTTTAAAAAATCGAGGTCGATTCGTTTTTTTAAGAAGGGTGGAGTTGTAAGAAATTTTAATTGAAACACCATATCTTCTTATATAGGTAATATTAAATCTTAGTTAACGTATTTTATTTAATTATTAATTAATTATGATGTTTAAATCCATCAATCGTTCGATATTACAGCTTTTCTATGACCATGATATTATGTATGCGTTTTAGTAGCTGTACCAAAAACCTCTAACATAAGTATACAGATTGTGAACTATTTTTAAGCTAGTCAATTGCAATAAAACCTTTATTATCGAAGCATCGTTTTGTCAACTTATTTTATTTGTTTCTGCCTTTTCACTCCGTGTCCCTTATATATGTAAGTAACTACTTTCTGAAAATTCTGAAGTTTAGAAAAAAAAACATTTCTTTTGATGCGAATTTACTAGTATTTTTTTCACAAGAATTGCAGGACTAAATCAAACAATAATTTGATCTTTACCCTCAAAATCATCACAGTTTTGAGATTTCGTTGTTCAGCCAAACCCTGACATTATTTTATTATCAAATAAGAGTGAAGGCTATCACAAGGGCAAGTAAGTATTTTTATTAATAAATTGACCTTTTTGAAATTTCAAATAGTATTCTTTTCTTCAATTTTTGTTCACTTTACCTCAGAGAATTGATTTCTTGAAAATCTGTTAGCACCTTAGCTGATCCTTAAAACATATTAACTCTCTCTTTGTAGACTTGATTTTTATTTTAAAAGCCATATTCTCAAAAAAAAAAAATCAAAAATTCAACAACTGAATTAATTTCAAAATCTATCTCTGCTTTTCGTTATCCATTAGCTTAAGCATATTAGCTACCTAAAATGTTTCTCAGTGTACTACAGGTAGGCGCATTATAATATATGCGTAGAAGTAGAAGGTATAGGTAGATTATTAGGTAATCATATTAGCAAGATTTCTACTCTAAGGGAAGATTGTCAAGATATTTTCTTCTTCTTTCTTGTTGTCTCTCCATGAAAATTTAAATCCATTTTTACATATTTTGTAAGAATGACTCCATTTCTTACATATGATTGTAACTACGTATTATGAATTTAAACCAAGTATAAGATACTTTTTCTGTTCTTGCCTTAAAAGTTAAAAGTATATATACATAGGTATTGTATTGTAGGTATCTCTGTTGTTGCGCCATTTATATCGAATATAATTCCAGAAAAGTGTGTGTTCGTTTTCAATCCTCCTTCCAAATATGAAGGTATCTACCTACCACTCCAATTCTTGAACATAATTCAATGTAATATTATAGAGACATTAATATGTGAATATATTCATACACGATTTAATCAGTGATGTGGAAAGTACTTTTTTTTATAATATTTTCTTAAGTAAAAATTTAAAAAAGCTTTATCATAACTGGGGGTATAGGAATAAAAAGTTGTCCGATTTAATTTTTACCAATCTTTAACTATCAGCCCTGAAATTGATTCTTTTTGATATTATCAACACTAGACAAACTATATGAAAAATATAAATATTTTGTTAATTCTTTTTAAGAAATAATTCCGAACAAATTAAGTTTTACAGATATCTAGATGAGCAAAAAAAGGCAACTAAAAATGTCAGTTGGCGTCAAATATCCCACTGACAGGGAACGTACAGACATAAATTCAAGAGGTGAGTCACTTTTTGAACTTATGGGTGACTATGTAGAACAATCTTTAGATAATTTAATTTATTTACAAGCTAATAAGCTTACCTCTGTCACAGTTAAAAAAGCAAATAGAGTTCTGGGTTTCATTTAGAGATTTGGCCGTGATTTCCGTGATCCATATGTTTTAAAATTACTTTTTGTTTCATTTGTGAGACCAGTCCAGGAATATGCTTGTGCAGTATGGTACCTTACTACGCCGCGCCGCCCTACACGTCACAAGACTCGAAGCCATTCAGAAAAGATTTTTGCGTTTTCGTCTACGATCCCTTGCGTGGCCTCATGATTTTCATACATTACCATCTTATTCTCAAAGACTTTCTCTCATAAATCTTCCTTCTTTGACAAATCATAGGATGTACCCGTACTTGCAGTTTTGTTTTATTGTTGGAATAATAAACGGACAAATTTCATCACCACACCGAAAAAAAAACCTTGGTGAAATCAACTAAAAAGCTTGGTTGTTTTTGCGTCAACGAATGGGCATTGTTGTTTCAACTAATGGAGCGTGATCAATTTTTGATAAAAATTTCTTTCAAAACTGATCACAAACGTTGTTGATTTCATTGTTGGCCAACCAATAAAACATTGTTGGCCAACCAAGGTTCGTTGTTTATGTATTATATACTTCTTATATACTTTGAAAATTATAAAAAACTGATCACAAACGTGATTTATTCACCAAGGTTTTACAACGAAATCAACCATGCTTTTACCACAAACGTGATTTATCAACCAAGGTCTTACAACGAAATCAACCAAGCATTTACCACAAACGTGATTTATTGACCAAGCTTCTACCACAAACGTGATTTATCAACCAAGGTTTTACAACGAAATCAACCAAGCATTTATCACAAACGTGATTTATTGACCATGCTTTTACCACAAACGTGATTTATCAACCAAGGTCTTACAACGAAATCAACCAAGCATTTACCACAAACGTGATTTATTGACCAAGCTTTTACCACAAACGTGATTTATCAACCAAGGTTTTACAACGAAATCAACCAAGCATTTACCACAAACGTGATTTATTGACCAAGCTTTTACCACAAACGTGATTTATCAACCAAGGTCTTACAACGAAATCAACCAAGCATTTACCACAAACGTGATTTATTGACCAAGCTTTTACCACAAACGTGATTTATCAACCAAGGTTTTACAACGAAATCAACCAAGCATTTACCACAAATGTGATTTATTGACCAAGCATTTACCACAAACGTGATTTATCAACCAAGGTTTTACAACGAAATCAACCAAGCATTTACCACAAACGTGATTTATTGACCAAGCTTTTACCACAAACGTGATTTATCAACCAAGGTCTTACAACGAAATCAACCAAGCATTTACCACAAACGTGATTTATTGACCAAGCTTTTACCACAAACGTGATTTATCAACCAAGGTTTTACAACGAAATCAACCAAGCATTTACCACAAACGTGATTTATTGACCAAGCTTTTACCACAAACGTGATTTATCAACCAAGGTCTTACAACGAAATCAACCAAGCATTTACCACAAACGTGATTTCTTGACCAAGCTTTTACCACAAACGTGATTTATCAACCAAGGTTTTACAACGAAATCAACCAAGCATTTACCACAAATGTGATTTATTGACCAAGCATTTACCACAAACGTGATTTATCAACCAAGGTTTTACAACGAAATCAACCAAGCATTTACCACAAACGTGATTTATTGACCAAGCTTTTACCACAAACGTGATTTATCAACCAAGGTCTTACAACGAAATCAACCAAGCATTTACCACAAACGTGATTTATTGACCAAGCTTTTACCACAAACGTGATTTATCAACCAAGGTTTTACAACGAAATCAACCAAGCATTTACCACAAATGTGATTTATTGACCAAGCATTTACCACAAACGTGATTTATCAACCAAGGTTTTACAACGAAATCAACCAAGCATTTACCACAAACGTGATTTATTGACCAAGCTTTTACCACAAACGTGATTTATCAACCAAGGTTTTACAACGAAATCAACCAAGCATTTACCACAAACGTGATTTATTGACCAAGCTTTTACCACAAACGTGATTTATCAACCAAGGTTTTACAACGAAATCAACCAAGCATTTACCACAAACGTGATTTATTGACCAATCTTTTACCACAAACGTGATTTGTCAACCAAGGTTTTACAACGAAATCAACCAAGCATTTACCACAAACGTGATTTATCAACCAAGGTTTTACAACGAAATCAACCAAGCATTTACCACAAATGTGATTTATTGACCAAGCTTTTACCACAAACGTGATTTATCAACCAAGGTTTTACAACGAAATCAACCAAGCATTTACCACAAACGTGATTTATTGACCAAGCTTTTACCACAAACGTGATTTATCAACCAAGGTCTTACAACGAAATCAACCAAGCATTTACCACAAACGTGATTTATTGACCAAGCTTTTACCACAAACGTGATTTATCAACCAAGGTTTTACAACGAAATCAACCAAGCATTTACCACAAATGTGATTTATTGACCAAGCATTTACCACAAACGTGATTTATCAACCAAGGTTTTACAACGAAATCAACCAAGCATTTACCACAAACGTGATTTATCAACCAAGGTTTTACAACGAAATCAACCAAGCATTTACCACGAACATGATTTATTGACCATGCTTTTACCACGAACGTAGTCATTTTACTACGAACGTGGTCAATAAATCACGTTCGTGGTTAATTTATCACGAACGTAGTCAAATGATCTTCAAACCTGTAAATTCCAAAAAGATAAATAAATAGATAATTTCATTTCTGTTCACATTTTTATTTAAATAATAAAATAAATATTGATAATATAATAAAATATAAATGTATATACATGTTTTATGAATTTGTAAATTTGTAATTTTTTATTTCATTTAATTTTAACAATAATAACATAAATATTTTTGTTAGAAGTATTTTTAAGAACATATATTAATCAAATTAATAATAATCAATCTTTAATTCTTATTTTTTTCGCAAATCAGATTATGTATGGAACATTTTCGTTCGTTAGTAAAAGACATTTTTTTGATCAAAGGTTTATGGATAAAGAAAGATAGCTTCGAGTTATGCTTTTATAGTAGTTTTGATTCAAACCCAAAGATGAAAAGCAACAAATAAGAAAACGGGAGGGGGCACAGAGCACTCAGAGGCTCAGAGAACGTTCTGTATAGAACGTTGACTCAATCAAATAAAAATTTAAAAATAATTAAAACAGTGTGAGTGCACTTTTTAGAGGCTTTCAAAAAATACTAGTACATATGTACATCTTCAAAAAAAGTTTAAAAATATATAATTTTTACCATTGGGGTTCGAAAGTAAGGAAACAGGCGGGCCATCAAATTTATTAATAATGTAAATATAGTAATCATCAGTGTTTTTAAGGACTTCATAAGAATTAAAATGATCAATGTAATTGGAAACTATAATTTTTTCACAAATTACATATGGAATAGTTTTCAACAAGACCAAACATTCGATTCTAAAAATATTTTCAGAAAATCCAATGTAATCATTGATCTTATAGCAAAGTTTTTGGTAAGTAAGTGAATTATAACTCAACTCGTCATCAAAAAGAATTTTATAAGAAGAAATATTTCGTAATTTAGAATAAAAAAAACTTTGTTTTAACAAAGACTCATTAGTTTTAGAAATATTTGAAATTTCAGGAGAAATTTCTGAGATGCAAGTAACTCTTTTAGAAAACATCAATGAGCTTTTAATACCTAAGGACAATGGAAGATTTCTTCGAGAAGTTATGCTATTACAATAGTTTTTAAGCTCTTTATGTTTTGATTCGAATCGAAATGACCAAAAGTGTTTTAGGGGACCAAGCATACGCATAACATAAGGATAGTGAATCATAAAATGAAATTTGGGTTTTAATTTTTCATTGAATAGCTTGATGTATGTCGAGTGATGCTTTGAAATTAAAGTTTGTAAGTTATGAATGTCAACTTCCTTAAAATCTGATTTTAAAACAATATCTATGATTTTGTTGAGAAAAGTTAATAATTTCCAGTGATTATTTTTTTCTGGGACAAGATCACCAATAATAATTGGTAAAAATCGGCAAAACGTCCACATCTCTTTTGCTGACATGTTTAACTTTTGCCTTTGGATGTGTTCGGGTTTAATAATAGGGGCAATATTACCAATTTCGGATTTACTGTATTTGAAAAGCTGAGTTCTGTTGTTTAAAACGTCTAAAGAAAAAAATTTGTCAACCAATATAAACTGATTAATTAGCTTGCACAAATCGTAGTGGCATACACCCTCAAATATATCATGCATAATATCAACTGTAACATTATGCACTACATGAAATGATGGAATATTATTGAAAACTGATTCTTCCCTGATTCCAGTGTTTATCATTCTTTCTCTTGATTTTGAAAACTTTTCTGTATCATTTTTGTATCCAATAATTGTCCTGTGATAGCTACTTTTATCAGAACAAGTTACATGGTTCTGAGTTTTGGAACAAGTGCAAATACGACAGTAATATTGTGAATTGAAGCTTTTGGAGTAACCAAGAATTGTATTTAAGCCTAGATTATCACCTGTTATTAATCCTAATACAAAGTAAAAATGATCTGTCTCTCCAGATCTCAATGTAATTGAAACTCCATTCTCTTCCAGTATTTTTATTTCCTCAACAAGGTGATAAAAGATCGAATTTTCTCCAAAGCACTTATATTTGGAATAAAACAACATTGCAACAAAAATGTTGTTTAATTCAGAATTAATGTGCTGCGGAA
Organism: Eupeodes latifasciatus; assembly: GCA_920104205.1. Taxonomy (NCBI): domain Eukaryota; kingdom Metazoa; phylum Arthropoda; class Insecta; order Diptera; family Syrphidae; genus Eupeodes; species Eupeodes latifasciatus. The sequence goes on from OV049924.1 coordinate 155,732,045, forward strand.
GACTTGGAAAATTATAGTATACAGCTCCAATGGAATGAGTTCCACCGTGAGAACCTAGAGGATTATTTGATTCAAAATCATCGAAATATAAATTAAAAGGTATTACTTTCGAACGTTTTTCTTCTGGGAATTTACTAATTCTTTCCCTCCAAATGTCAGTTGTTATCAAATGATTAATATTGTTAGTAATAAGGTATTTCATATTTTGTATAGTAGCTTTATAGATTTCAGGTAATTCAAAGAACTTCTTAAACTGAAATTTTAACGGTAGTATAATACCGTCGGATTCAACACTATCTAATGTAGGCATTGTTCCACTCTTAACGCAAACTTCCTTATTTATAATATAACTTGAAGGTTCATGATATAAATTGTTATTTTTTGTCGTTTGAATAAATTTGTAAAAAGTTTTGACTTTGTGAAAAGGATTCTGTAAAAAAGTGAGAGTGTGTTTAAATTTATCTTTCATATCAGTTTTAATATGTTCAGAAAACTCTTGGTTTAATTTTTTGAATATTACTGAAAAAAATTCTTCTGTTAAATCTGCAACTATATCTTCAACAATTTTACGACATAAATTAGAATTTCCGTACAAATTACAAAGAAATCTTGTTGCAGAAGTTTCAATGACTTCAAAAATATTATGTTGTTCAGGCGGTGTACTTTTGTTTTCAAGGTTACTATTTTGAATATTTTCTTCAAAAGAAAATGTATTTTCTACGAGTATAGGTGAAGAAGAAGATGGACTGGGATTTAAATTCTTACAAGATCTTTTAAAATGTCTTTTAAAACTTTTCAAATTATAGATTTGACTACAGTTAAAACATTCATAATCATTAGTTGCTTTAAAATAATGTTTTTGTTTATAATGGATAACAAGTGTTTTAACATCTACTAAGGATGTTAAGCATATATGGCATTTATACATTATTGGTTTTTAAGGATTCAATTAGAACTAGAACATCTGGAGAAGCCCTTTCTAAAGTGTCAATTTCAAAAAAATATTTTTGGATGAAAATCCAAACTGATTTACAAGGCATAGGATATTTTAGATTAAGAACAAAAAATATTTTGAAACAACTATCCAATGCAGGCAATATATCGTTAAATTTATATTTAATTTCATTGAAATAAACTACATACGAATCATCAAAATAGCAACGAATTATAAGAGGTTGTAAGTTTTGACCAAAAGCTCTCACCTTTGAAGCAAAGTGGTCAATTGTAGGATTAAAATTGTTGGCCTGCTGTACCTCTATAATAAGCGATTGCTGTGAGTCCTTTATAGTTGGTTTCAGGAACCTTTTCTTCGCTTGTGCGGAAGTTGATGTGTGTCGTAGTGGGAGAAGTATAGCGTGTAGCAGGGATATGGTGATAAAGTCTTCTGGATCTGAAAATAATTACATAAATACTCTTTTATTTTATTTTATTAATTAAAAAGTCTTATGAAAAGAATTATTTATTTATTATTTTACTTAATTTTATATAAATAAATATGTTTTTCGTAGGCTTTATGTAAAGAAAAAAAAGGTCACAAGAAATAGAAAACTTAATTTTATATGTTTATTTAATTTACAGATATGTTTACAAACCTTTTGTAAAGTTTTTATTATTAAGGTTGGAGAGTAGGTCTTGGGAATTTTTGTCCTTTATCTTTCCATTGAAAATTGGAAGGATGTTGGCTTTGAAACTGTCCCATTTATCTAAAAGGAAGTTTTGTTTTCCAGGATATAAGATTTCGAAATCAATATTGATCTAAAATTAGAAAGAAAATAATATATATTATCTCTTTCTTTTGCAAAACGAAAAAACAAAACAACAATAAATTGCTGTTACATAGTGTTTTGAAATATTATAAAATAAAAAAATAGTTTTTGAATCAAAAGTTTTGAAAATCCTTTTTTTTATTATAATGCAATTTGATGACAATAACTATACTTAAGATAATTGTAGATTTGTAGGCCCAAAAAAGGATAGGTTAGGTAGAGTATTCAATAGGTTGATGTATAATAATATAATTTACCAATGTCACTCCTGCTGAGTGCTTCAGTAGAGGCCAATTCAATAAAATGTCGGGGAAACTTTGGTTTGAAATATCTCGTTGTCTTGCCTTATAAGTTTTTTGCCATTTAGATTTGATTTCTTCCCAAGGCTCTTTATAAATTTGAAGCCATTTCACATCCGCCAAAGATTCATCTTTAACAAAAAATTATAATTGAATGAGAACTACATTAAAATTAAAACTTAAAGAAGCATACTATTTAAAAACATGATGTCTTCTTCGTCTGGAAAAGGATTTGCAAGCATAGAACCAGAAATAGATTCTGGTTCCTTTTTCTGTGTATCAAAACCAATTTTCCTATTACGACGCTTTATGTTATAATATCGACAGTATAATCTTCCTGAAGGATTCCCTTTTGATCCACGCTTAGGTGGTGAAAAGTATATGTTCTTTGATTGAATTGTTCGATTTAAGGCAAAAGATTTTTAAATTAATTTCATTGAAATAGATAAGTATGTTAGTCAATATATACATTCTTTTTAAAGTTCAATTTATTACAATATTTACGTTATCTACTTTAACAATTGCAGTATTTTCCACCTGATTGCACTTTTATTTGCTTAAATGACTGGCAAAATTATTTTTGAATGGCAATAACGAAGAGGAGAGAAGGGTACCCTTGAATAAGGGTCATCGTTTTCTTTCGTTTATATTAAAATTTGTTGTCTCATTTTTTTTCAAGAAATCTTTATGCTCATTTTTTTTTATTTTTTATTGCGTAACTTTAGTAAATTTGGGAGTCCTTTTTTGTTTAAGTTAAGTTTTTTTTGTCTCCTCTTATTTAAAAAATGAAACAAAATTAAATTACGATACCTATTCTACTATTAACTGAGAGAATTAAAATAAAACCAGTTATGGCTAAAAAACCAAATATATTCATATGTAGGTTTTATGCGAAATAAAAATTATGCAAGGGTGCCCTTTTTTCCCGATAACAAATACATTTTTTTCGAAAGAAGGTGTATTCAAAATTATAAACTTACGGGGTCTTCGTTAAATCGATCATGTATTAGTGTGGAAATAAATTGAAAATCTCGGCGTCCTATTGATTCTTTATTTGCTAAAAGCCAATTTGTCAAGCAATCTATTAAAATAGTTCGTGATGTATCACCAATTTTTGTATTCTTTTTAAATTCGTTGATGACGAACTTTCCCGAGGGGAACAAATCAAGTATTTTATCGATATCCTGAATGATAATGATTTAAAAAAAAAAATCAAATAGATTAAGCTTGAAAGTGGTGCAATATTATAAAGATATATTTTTGATCTCAAGGGCATAATATGTATTTCATTTAAGGAAATTAGTTTACAAAATGGCCAAAGCAAATTCTGGGTGATGAAGGATTTGAAATTGAAGCATTTGATGAGGGAGATGGTGGCATTGATTCTGCTGAAGACTCGCTGTGTAAATCAGAACAACTGGTTGTTCCGAGACGTTTTTTTACTTCCTCTTCTACTAACATCTTAATGCTATTAAATATTTCTATCGATGGATCAACATCAGTTTCTATTTCCTAAAAGAAATCAATTAAACGACAAAATAAATAAGATTTTATTAAGTGTATTACATTTTCCTTTCGCCACTTATGAAGTTTATGTTTAAATTCAACTCTTATTCCGAATGATTTATCTGCAAACACTTCTTTTAAGTCTTCATTGGATATGTACTTTAAGATGTCAACGTTTAGCTTAAGACTCATAAAATGATTATATAAATCAACAAATCCCCAAGAAGATAGTAAATTATACATTTCAATATCTACTACTTCTTTTGCTATTTCTAAACAGGGTGCGTTGGTTTCATCACTCTCGCTATCCTCATATTCATCAACAGTGATATCGAAAACAGATTTTGGGCTTTCATCATTATCACATTCATTAAGAGGAGAACAATAATTTGGTTCAAGTTGAATATTTTTAGTTTCAGGATGTAGATCCTCAGGGTCTTCAACAAAACATTGTGATAAATATTCCATTCTTTACGTACCTATATAACCAAATATATACTATAAGAGAATTTCAATATTAATTTACCTCATGTTAAGTTATATTATGAAGGATTTAAAACTAGAACATCCTATGAAACTTTTTTCAAGAAATAGTTTTTATCAAAATCCAGACAAATTACATGGCATTGTATATTTTAGGTTAAGAACAAAAACTATTTTGAAACAACTACCCAATGCAGGCAATATATCTTTAAGTTTATATTTAATTACATTGAAATAAACTACATACGAATCATCGAAATAACAACAAATTATAAGAGGTTGTAAGTTTTGACCAAAAGCTCTCACCTTTGAAGCAAAGTGGTCAATTGTAGGATTAAAATTGTTGGCCTGCTGTACCTCTATAATGAGCGATTGCTGTGAAGCCCTTATAGTTTCAGGAATTTTTTCTTTGCTTGTGTGAAAGTTTTTGGGTTTCGTAGTGGGAAAAGGAGTTTCGAAATTAAAAAAAAAAAACTAAAAGTAATTGTGTTTTCCACTGACGATATGGTGCATTTTGATAAAGAATGATATTTTATTTACAAAGGCATCATTTCGTATCAAAACCATATTCTGAGTTTTGCCAAAAATTGCAAATATGAACATAGTACCATTTTTTTTTTTCAAAACAATTTAAAAAATTGAAATTTTAATTTATGACTTTTATCAATGGTCCAAAATTAGTTTTCGTTTAAGCGATTCCACACCACATATTATACTAATAACTGTAGAATTGAAATCTCGAGATGGTTGTTAATTAAATAATAAAGAATACATATTTAGAAAAATAATAATTCAAATACAAACTGAAAGGTCCTTTAAGTGAAAATATTGACTGACTGAATTGAAAATCTTAAAAACCTTCCTAAACTGAATATCAGCATACCTATATGAAAACAAGAACTTCTAATATTAATCTCAAGATAATTTTAAATTAAAATACATTCTCGTTGTACACTTAATATATAAATGTAGCTTCAAATAGAGTAATATAATTTAATAGACAAAAAATTGCTTACCAAAAATGTTAAGTACTTTGGCTTTTTGCTTTATTAGTTGTAATAAAATCAGGAATAGTTATCGAATTAGAATTTTTCAAGATAGAGTCTTAGGAAAACGATACTTTGATGGACACATCCTCAATGGAAAGCAAGAAATGTTCTTAATAGTTACATTACGATTTGTAAAACACCTTAAACAATTTTCTTTTCCACCGAAGACGCCATGATATAATGTCCATTCATTGATGATATTATATATTTGACAAAGGGATAATTTCATACTTATAAAAGTATGAAATTTGTTTCAAAATAAATTTTAGTTTGTTGCTACTTATATATACATACATATATAATTTATATGTACCCACAAACAGAAAATTATGATTTGGTAGCCAAAAAATTACCTACCAAAAATGTTAAGTACTTTGCTTTTTGAGAGGTCCTTTAAGTGAAAATATTGACTAACTGCATTGAAAATCTTAAAAACCTTGAAACGATCTTAAATGAGTTCCTAAACTGAATCTCAGAATCCCTATATGAAAACAAGAACTTCGAATACTAATCTCAGGATAATGTTAAAATATAATAGCAACATAACTATCTTCCTTGTTAACTATTCTTCAAAGTCGAATAATATTAAATGAATTTCTATAGAAAAATCTCAAAGTTAATAGGATTTAACCTATCTTCCTTTTTTAGGTTTTAATCAAAACCAAACAAGAAAAGAACTAGTTTCGAATGAATATCTATTTTGAAAAATAATAATGCAAATACAAACTGAAAGCTCCTTTAAGTGAAAATATTGACTGAAACGATCTTAAATGAGTTCCTAACCTGAATCTCAGAATACCTATATGAAAACAAGAACTTCGAATACTAGTCTCAAGATAATGTTAAAATTTAATAGCAACATAACTATCATCCTTGTTATAAAACTATTCTTCAAAGTCGAATAATATTAAATGAATTTCTATAGAAAAATCTCAAAGTTAATAGGATTTAAACTATCTTCCTTTTGTAGGTTTTAATCAAAACAACACAAGAAAAGAACTAGTTTCGAATGAATATCTATTTTGAAAAATAATAATTCAAATACAAACTGAAAGCTTCTTTAAGTAAAAATATTGACTGACTGCATTGAAAATCTTAAAACCTTCCTAAACTGAATCTCAGCATACCTATATATGAAAACAAGAACTTCTAATATTAATCTCAAGATAATTTTAAATTAAAATACATTTTAGTTGTACACTTAACATATAAATGTAGCTTCAAATAGAGTAATATAATTTAATAGACAAAAAATTGCTTACCAACAATTTTAAGTACTTTGGCTTTTTGCTTTTTTTCCCCGCTGCTACAGTTCGTTGAAATTTTTGTGAAAATTTAGCTGAAAAAAAAATTTTAATTGAATGAGTAGATTGTTGTAATAAAATCAGGAATAGTTATCGAATTAGAATTTTACAAGATATAGTCTAAGGAAAACGACACTTTGATGGACTAATCGTCAATGGAAAGCAAGAAATGTTCTTAATAGTTACATTACGATTTACAAAACACCTAAAACAATTTTCTTTTCCACCGAAGACACCATGATATAATGTCCATTCTTTGATGATATTATATATTTTACAAAGGGATAAATTCATACTTATAAAAGTATGAAATTTGTTCAAAATAAATTTTTGTTTGTTGCTACATATATATGTACCCACAAACAGAAGAATATGATTTGGTAGCCAAAAAATTACTTACCAAAAATGTTAAATACTTTGCTTTTTGAAAGGTCCTTTAAGTGAAAATATTGACTGACTGCATTGAAAATCTTAAAAACCTTGAAACGATCTTAAATGAGTTCCTAAACTGAATCTCAGAATACCTATATGAAAACAAGAACTTCGAATACTAATCTCAGGATAATGTTAAAATATAATAGCATTCTTCAAAGTCGAATAATATTAAATGAATTTCTATAGAAAAATCTCAAAGTTAATAGGATTTAAACTATCTTCCTTTTTTAGGTTTTAATCAAAACCAAACAAGAAAAGAACTAGTTTCGAATGAATATCTATTTTGAAAAATAATAATTCAAATGCAAACTGAGAGCTAATTTAAGTGAAAATATTGACTGAAACGATCTTAAATGAGTTCCTAACCTGAATCTCAGAATACCTATATGAAAACAAGAACTTCGAATACTAGTCTCAAGATAATGTTAAAATTTAATAGCAACATAACTATCATCCTTGTTATAAAACTATTCTTCAAAGTCGAATAATATTAAATGAATTTCTATAGACAAATCTCAAAGTTAATAGGATTTAAACTATCTTCCTTTTGTAGGTTTTAATCAAAACAACACAAGAAAAGAACTAGTTTCGAATGAATATCTATTTTGAAAAATAATAATTCAAATGCAAACTGAGAGCTCCTTTAAGTGAAAATATTGACTGAAACGATTTTAAATGAGTTCCTAAACTGAATCTCAAAATACCTATATGAAAACAAGAACTTCAAATACTAATCTCAAGATAATGTTAAAATTTAATAGCAACATAACTATCATCCTTGTTATAAAACTATTCTTCAAAGTCGAATAATATTAAATGAATTTCTATAGAAAAATCTCAAAGTTAATAGAATTTAAACTATCTTCCTTTTTTAGGTTTTAATCAAAACAAAACAAGAAAAGAACTAGTTTCGAATGAATATCTATTTTGAAAAATAATAATTCAAATGCCAACTGAGAGCTCCTTTAAGTGAAAATATTGACTGAAACGATCTTAAATGAGTTCCTAACCTGAATCTCAGAATACCTATATGAAAGCAAGAACTTCGAATACTAATCTCAAGATAATGTTAAAATTTAATATCAACATAACTATCATCCTTGTTATAAAACTATTCTTCAAAGTCGAATAATATTAAATGAATTTCTATAGAAAAATCTCAAAGTTAATAGAATTTAAACTATCTTCCTTTTTTTGGTTTTAATCAAAACAAAACAAGAAAAGAACTAGTTTCGAATGAATATCTATTTTGAATAATAATAATTCAAATACAAACTGAAAGCTTCTTTAAGTAAAAATATTGACTGACTGCATTGAAAATCTTAAAACCTTCCTAAACTGAATCTCAGCATACCTATATGAAAACAAGAACTTCTAATATTAATCTCAAGATAATTTTAAATTAAAATACATTCTCGTTGTACACTTAATATATAAATGTAGCTTCAAATAGAGTAATATAATTTAATAGACAAAAAATTGCTTACCAAAAATTTTAATTACTTTGGCTTTTTGCTTTTTTCCCCCGCTGCTACAGTTCGTTGAAATTTTTGTGAAAATTTAGCTGAAAAAAAATTTTAATTGAATGAGTAGATTGTTGTAATAAAATCAGGAATAGTTATCGAATTAGAATTTTACAAGATATAGTCTAAGGAAAACGACACTTTGATGGACTAATCGTCAATGGAAAGCAAGAAATGTTCTTAATAGTTACATTACGATTTACAAAACACCTAAAACAATTTTCTTTTCCACCGAAGACACCATGATATAATGTCCATTCTTTGATGATATTATATATTTTACAAAGGGATAAATTCATACTTATAAAAGTATGAAATTTGTTCAAAATAAATTTTTGTTTGTTGCTACATATATACATATGTACCCACAAACAGAAGAATATGATTTGGTAGCCAAAAAATTACTTACCAAAAATGTTAAATACTTTGCTTTTTGAAAGGTCCTTTAAGTGAAAATATTGACTGACTGCATTGAAAATCTTAAAAACCTTGAAACGATCTTAAATGAGTTCCTAAACTGAATCTCAGAATACCTATATGAAAACAAGAACTTCGAATACTAATCTCAGGATAATGTTAAAATATAATAGCATTCTTCAAAGTCGAATAATATTAAATGAATTTCTATAGAAAAATCTCAAAGTTAATAGGATTTAAACTATCTTCCTTTTTTAGGTTTTAATCAAAACCAAACAAGAAAAGAACTAGTTTCGAATGAATATCTAATTTGAAAAATAATAATTCAAATGCAAACTGAGAGCTCCTTTAAGTGAAAATATTGACTGAAACGATCTTAAATGAGTTCCTAACCTGAATCTCAGAATACCTATATGAAAACAAGAACTTCGAATACTAGTCTCAAGATAATGTTAAAATTTAATAGCAACATAACTATCATCCTTGTTATAAAACTATTCTTCAAAGTCGAATAATATTAAATGAATTTCTAAAGAAAAATCTCAAAGTTAATAGAATTTAAACTATCTTCCTTTTTTAGGTTTTAATCAAAACAAAACAAGAAAAGAACTAGTTTCGAATGAATATCTATTTTGAAAAATAATATTTCAAATGCAAACTGAAAGCTCCTTTAAGTGAAAATATTGACTGAAACGATCTTAAATGAGTTCCTAACCTGAATCTCAGAATACCTATATGAAAACAAGAACTTCGAATACTAGTCTCAAGATAATGTTAAAATTTAATAGCAACATAACTATCATCCTTGTTATAAAACTATTCTTCAAAGTCGAATAATATTAAATGAATTCCTATAGAAAAATCTCAAAGTTAATAGGATTTAAACTATCTTCCTTTTGTAGGTTTTAATCAAAACAACACAAGAAAAGAACTAGTTTCGAATGAATATCTATTTTGAAAAATAATAATTCAAATACAAACTGAAAGCTTCTTTAAGTAAAAATATTGACTGACTGCATTGAAAATCTTAAAACCTTCCTAAACTGAATCTCAGCATACCTATATATGAAAACAAGAACTTCTAATATTAATCTCAAGATAATTTTAAATTAAAATACATTCTCGTTGTACACTTAATATATAAATGTAGCTTCAAATAGAGTAATATAATTTAATAGACAAAAAATTGCTTACCAAAAATTTTAATTACTTTGGCTTTTTGCTTTTTTCCCCCGCTGCTACAGTTCGTTGAAATTTTTGTGAAAATTTAGCTGAAAAAAAATTTTAATTGAATGAGTAGATTGTTGTAATAAAATCAGGAATAGTTATCGAATTAGAATTTTACAAGATATAGTCTAAGGAAAACGACACTTTGATGGACAAATCGTCAATGGAAAGCAAAAAATGTTCTTATTAGTTACATTACAATTTACAAAACATTTAAAACAATTTTGTTTTCCACCGACGACGCCATTATATAATGTCCATTCCTTGATGATATTATATATTTTGCAAAGGGATAATTTCATACTTATAAAAGTATGAAATTTGTTTCAAAATAAATTTTTGTTTGTTGCTACATATATATATATACATATGTACCCACAAACAGAAAAATATGATTTAGTAGACAAAAAATTACTTACCAAAAATGTTAAGTACTTTGGCTTTTTGCTTTTGCCCCACCTGCCACAGCTCGTTGAAATTTTTGTGAAAATTTAGCTGAAAAAAAAATTAAATTGAATGAGTAGATTGTTGTAATAAAATCAGGAATAGTTATCGAATTAGAATTTTACAAGATATAGTCTTAGGAAAAGGATACTTTGATGGACACATCGTCAATGGAAAGCAAGAAATGTTCTTAATAGTTATATTACGATTTGCAAAACATTTAAAACAATTTTGTTTTCCACCGACGACGCCATGATATAATGTCCATTCTTTGATGATATTATACCTATATTTTACAAATGGATAATTTCATACTTATAAAAGTATGAAATTTGTTTCAAAATAAATTTTTGTTTGTTTCTACATATGTATATATATGTAGCCACAAACAGAAAAATATGATTTTAAAGACAAAAAAATTACTTACCAAAAATGTTGTGTGCTTTGGTTTTTAACGCGAACTAACGAGACACAGAACGACCGACCACTCGACACCACAGCAGAACAGCACAGAACAAACTAAAGTAAGTACGAAGATGGCGTCGCGTCCGTTTTCACTACGCACGCACACGTGGTTCGGCGGAAAAGAGAAATAAAATGGAATCAACCACGCTCATGATTTTTCATGATCACTGAATGCATGAGCTGAGTTTAAGGCCGTGTTCATACTTCATTAAATCAGAAATATATTCTTTTGCAAAAAATTAGAAATGATATAAATTATTTTGGATTCATAAATAACATAAAATATGTTTTATTTATGTAAGCATAAATAAGAGCGATCTCAGTAGATCGGCGCATAAATAAATCTGACAGGTTGTTCAATACACACGAATTAGTTGTCAATTATGGATATGGGCGTTACTTTTGCAAACATAAAGATTTTTCGTTAGATTTTTGACATTCGCTTGTGTTTTCTTAAGCTTGTTATGTTTGGGTCTTAAGTATGCACATGATATTTGGAAGAATGTTTCATGTAAAGATGCATACAGAATTCTGCATTTACGTTTTGGCCATTAAGAATTCGGTTTAATTAAACAAATAATATTGAAGTAGTAGTTTTTAACATATGTCATTAAAGGTAAAAACGTTCACTTAAGTAAAATAAATTAAAACAAAAGCATTTTTCCACACATGTGACACAAACACATTTGCAGAATTGAGCATGCTTTTGTAAGTTTTAATAAGTTTTCCAGTCAGGGAAATAGATTTGAAAATGTTAAATTTTTACTTTTTCGTAAAAAGGAGCTTATGTAAACTTACGTGATTTATGACAAAAATTAACTAAGCTAAATGGAAAAAAAACAGAATCTAAACATCTTTTTCCACAAAACGCGGGAAAAGAATTAGTATAATTTTTTTCATCAGACGAAAATTGTGAAATGTATTTATGAATAAGTTGTTACGTAGCCTTAAATTATCTTGTTGGCGGCAAAAATATAATGAAGCACAGAGCATGTTTATTCACGTTGTAATTTGGCGCGTCGGTTTCAACTACGAACGTGGGTTGGCCAACCAAGAAAAAACCACGTTCGTGGTTTTTTCTTGGTTCGTTTTTAACAATGTTCGTAATCACTTAATGCATTGGCTGAGTGTAAGGCCGTGTTCATACTTCATTAAATCAGAAATATATTCTTTTGCAAAAAATTGGAAATGATATATATTATTTTGGATTCATAAATAACAAAATATGTTTTATTTATGTAAGCATAAATAAGAGCGATCTCAGTAGATCGGCGCATAAATAAATCTGACAGGTTGTTCAATACACACGAATTAGTTGTCAATTATGGATATGCGTGTTACTTTTGCAAACATAAAGATCTTTTTCGTTAGATTTTTGTCATTAGCTTGTGTTTTATTAAACTTGTTATGTTTGGGTCTTAAGTATGCAAATGCTATTTGGAAGAATGTTTCATGTAAAGATGCATACAGAATTCTGCATTTAAGTTTTGGCCATTAAGGAGTCGGTTTAATTAAACAAATAATATTGAAGTAGTTTTTAACATTATGTCATTAAAGGAAAGAACGTTCACTTAAGTAAAATAAATTAAAACAAAAGCATTTTTCCACACATGTGACACAAACACATTTGCAGAATTGAGCATGCTTTTGTAAGTTTTAATAAGTTTTCCAGTCAGGGAAATAGATTTGAAAATGTTAAATTTTTACTTTTTCGTAAAAAGGAGCTTATGTAAACTTACGTGATTTATGACAAAAATTAACTAAGCTAAATGGAAAAAAAACAGAATCTAAACATCTTTTTCCACAAAACGCGGGAAAAGAATTAGTATAATTTTTTTCATCAGACGAAAATTGTGAAATGTATTTATGAATAAGTTGTTACGTAGCCTTAAATTATCTTGTTGGCGGCAAAAATATAATGAAGCACAGAGCACAGAGCATGTTTATTCACGTTGTAATTTGGCGCGTCGGTTTCAACTACGAACGTGGGTTGGCCAACCAAGAAAAAACCACGTTCGTGGTTTTTTCTTGGTTCGTTTTTAACAATGTTCGTAATCACTTAATGCATTGGCTGAGTGTAAGGCCGTGTTCATACTTCATTAAATCAGAAATATATTCTTTTGCAAAAAATTGGAAATGATATATATTGTTTTGGATTCATAAATAACAAAATATGTTTTATTTATGTAAGCATAAATAAGAGCGATCTCAGTAGATCGGCGCATAAATAAATCTGACAGGTTGTTCAATACACACGAATTAGTTGTCAATTATGGATATGCGTGTTACTTTTGCAAACATAAAGATCTTTTTCGTTAGATTTTTGTCATTAGCTTGTGTTTTCTTAAACTTGTTATGTTTGGGTCTTAAGTATGCAAATGCTATTTGGAAGAATGTTTCATGTAAAGATGCATACAGAATTCTGCATTTAAGTTTTGGCCATTAAGGAGTCGGTTTAATTAAACAAATAATATTGAAGTAGTTTTTAACATTATGTCATTAAGGGTAAGAACGTTCACTTAAGTAAAATAAATTAAAACAAAAGCATTTTTCCACACATGTGACACAAACACATTTGCAGAATTGAGCATGCTTTTGTAAGTTTTAAAAAGTTTTCCAGTCAGGGAAATAGATTTGAAAATGTTCAATTTTGACTTTTTTGTAAAAAGGAGCTTATGTAAACTTACGGGAATTATGACAAAAATGAACTAAGTTAAATGAAAAAAAAAAAGAATCTAAACATCTTTTTCCACAAAACGCGGGAAAAGAATTAGTATAAGTTTTCTTTATCAGACGAAAATTGTGAAATGTATTGAGCATGCTTTTGTAAGTTTTAATAAGTTTTCCAGTCAGGGAAATAGATTTGAAAATGTTCAATTTTGACTTTTTTGTAAAAAGGAGCTTATGTAAACTTACGTGAATTATGACAAAAATGAACTAAGCTAAATAAAAAAAAAGAATCTAAACATCTTTTTCCACAAAACGCGGGAAAAGAATTAGTATAAGTTTTCTTCATCAGACGAAAATTGTGAAATGTATTTATGAATAAGTTGTTACGTGGCCTTAAATTATCTTGTTGGCGGCAAAAATATAATAAAGCATAGAGCATGTTTATTCACGTTGTAATTTGGCGCGTCGGTTTCAACTACGAACGTGGGTTGGCCAACCAAGAAAAAACCACGTTCGTGGTTTTTTCTTGGTTCGTTTTTAACAATGTTCGTAATCACTTAATGCATTGGCTGAGTGTAAGGCCGTGTTCATACTTCATTAAATCAGAAATATATTCTTTTGCAAAAAATTGGAAATGATATATATTATTTTGGATTCATAAATAACAAAATATGTTTTATTTATGTAAGCATAAATAAGAGCGATCTCAGTAGATCGGCGCATAAATAAATCTGACAGGTTGTTCAATACACACGAATTAGTTGTCAATTATGGATATGCGTGTTACTTTTGCAAACATAAAGATCTTTTTCGTTAGATTTTTGTCATTAGCTTGTGTTTTCTTAAACTTGTTATGTTTGGGTCTTAAGTATGCAAATGCTATTTGGAAGAATGTTTCATGTAAAGATGCATACAGAATTCTGCATTTAAGTTTTGGCCATTAAGGAGTCGGTTTAATTAAACAAATAATATTGAAGTAGTTTTTAACATTATGTCATTAAGGGTAAGAACGTTCACTTAAGTAAAATAAATTAAAACAAAAGCATTTTTCCACACATGTGACACAAACACATTTGCAGAATTGAGCATGCTTTTGTAAGTTTTAAAAAGTTTTCCAGTCAGGGAAATAGATTTGAAAATGTTCAATTTTGACTTTTTTGTAAAAAGGAGCTTATGTAAACTTACGGGAATTATGACAAAAATGAACTAAGTTAAATGAAAAAAAAAAGAATCTAAACATCTTTTTCCACAAAACGCGGGAAAAGAATTAGTATAAGTTTTCTTTATCAGACGAAAATTGTGAAATGTATTGAGCATGCTTTTGTAAGTTTTAATAAGTTTTCCAGTCAGGGAAATAGATTTGAAAATGTTCAATTTTGACTTTTTTGTAAAAAGGAGCTTATGTAAACTTACGTGAATTATGACAAAAATGAACTAAGCTAAATAAAAAAAAAGAATCTAAACATCTTTTTCCACAAAACGCGGGAAAAGAATTAGTATAAGTTTTCTTCATCAGACGAAAATTGTGAAATGTATTTATGAATAAGTTGTTACGTGGCCTTAAATTATCTTGTTGGCGGCAAAAATATAATAAAGCATAGAGCATGTTTATTCACGTTGTAATTTGGCGCGTCGGTTTCAACTACGAACGTGGGTTGGCCAACCAAGAAAAAACCACGTTCGTGGTTTTTTCTTGGTTCGTTTTTAACAATGTTCGTAATCACTGAATGCATTGGCTGAGTGTAAGGCCATGCTCATACTTCATTAAATCAGAAATATATTCTTTTGCAAAAAATTGGAAATGATATAAATTATTTTGGACTCATAAATAACATTAAATATGTTTATGTATTTATGTAAGCATAAATAAGAGCGATCTCAGTAGATCGGCGCATAAATAAATCTGACAGGTTGTTCAATACACAGGAATTAGTTGTCAATTATGGATATGGGCGTTACTTTTGCAAACATAAAGATTTTTTTCGTTAGATTTTTGTCATTAGCTTGTGTTTTCTTAAGCTTGTTATGTTTGGGTCTTAAGTATGCAAATGCTATTTGGAAGAATGTTTCATGTAAAGATGCATACAGAATTCTGCATTTAAGTTTTGGCCATTAAGGAGTCGGTTTAATTAAACAAATAATATTGAAGTAGTTTTTAACATTATGTCATTAAAGGAAAGAACGTTCACTTAAGTAAAATAAATTAAAACAAAAGCATTTTTCCACACATGTGACACAAACACATTTGCAGAATTGAGCATGCTTTTGTAAGTTTTAATAAGTTTTCCAGTCAGGGAAATAGATTTGAAAATGTTAAATTTTTACTTTTTCGTAAAAAGGAGCTTATGTAAACTTACGTGATTTATGACAAAAATTAACTAAGCTAAATGGAAAAAAAAAGAATCTAAACATCTTTTTCCACAAAACGCGGGAAAAGAATTAGTATAAGTTTTTTTCATCAGACGAAAATTGTGAAATGTATTTATGAATAAGTTGTTACGTGGCCTTAAATTATCTTTTTGGCGGCAAAAATATAATAAAGCACAGAGCATGTTTATTCACGTTGTAATTTGGCGCGCCGGTTTCAACTACGAACGTGGGTTGGCCAACCAAGAAAAAACCACGTTCGTGGTTTTTTCTTGGTTCGTTTTTAACAATGTTCGTAATCACTTAATGCATTGGCTGAGTGTAAGGCCGTGTTCATACTTCATTAAATCAGAAATATATTCTTTTGCAAAAAATTGGAAATGATATAAATTATTTTGGATTCATAAATAACATAAAATATGTTTTATTTATGTAAGCATAAATAAGAGCGATCTCAGTAGATCGGCGCATAAATAAATCTGACAGGTTGTTCAATACACACGAATTAGTTGTCAATTATGGATATGCGTGTTACTTTTGCAAACATAAAGATTTTTTTCGTTAGATTTTTGTCATTAGCTTGTGTTTTCTTAAACTTGTTATGTTTGGGTCTTAAGTATGCAAATGCTATTTGGAAGAATGTTTCATGTAAAGATGCATACAGAATTCTGCATTTAAGTTTTGGCCATTAAGGAGTCGGTTTAATTAAACAAATAATATTGAAGTAGTTTTTAACATTATGTCATTAAGGGTAAGAACGTTCACTTAAGTAAAATAAATTAAAACAGAAGCATTTTTCCACACATGTGACACAAACACATTTGCAGAATTGAGCATGCTTTTGTAAGTTTTAAAAAGTTTTCCAGTCAGGGAAATAGATTTGAAAATGTTCAATTTTGACTTTTTTGTAAAAAGGAGCTTATGTAAACTTACGGGAATTATGACAAAAATGAACTAAGCTAAATGAAAAAAAAAAAGAATCTAAACATCTTTTTCCACAAAACGCGGGAAAAGAATTAGTATAAGTTTTCTTTATCAGACGAAAATTGTGAAATGTATTGAGCATGCTTTTGTAAGTTTTAATAAGTTTTCCAGTCAGGGAAATAGATTTGAAAATGTTCAATTTTGACTTTTTTGTAAAAAGGATCTTATGTAAACTTACCATTTTAATTTTCACAATTTTTTTTGTTGTATCTATTTCATCTAGCAACGCTTTTACAACGTTTATTGGTTGATTTTACAAATATTTTACCAAGAAACCTTGGTTGTTGAATCATGAACGTTGATTTTCATACTTTTTGTTTGTAAGTATGCATTTATTTAACAATGGTTTTACATCGTTTATTGGTTGATTGCACAAAGATTTTACCAAGAAACCTTGGTTGTTGAATCATGAACGTTGTGATTTTCAATTTTTTTTTTTTTTTGTAAGTATGCATTTATTTAACAATGGTTTTACAACGTTTATTGGTTGATTGCACAAAGATTTTACCAATGCAACCTTGGTTGTTGAATCATGAACGTTGTGATTTGCAATTTTTTTTTTTGTAAGTATGCATTTATTTAACAATGGTTTTACAACGTTGATTGGTTGATTGCACAAAGATTTTACCATTTTAATTTTCACAATTTTTTTTGTATCTATTTTATTTAGCAACTCTTTTACAACGTTTATTGGTTGATTTTACAAAGATTTTACCAAGAAACCTTGGTTGTTGAATCATGAACGTTGTGATTTTCATATTTTTTTTTGTAAACATACATTTTAACTAACAATGGTTTTACAACGTTTATTGGTTGATTTTACAAAGATTTTACCAAGCAACCTTGGTTGTTGAATCATGAACGTTGTGATTTTCATACTTTTTGTTTGTAAGTATGCATTTATTTAACAATGGTTTTACAACGTTTATTGGTTGATTGCACAAAGATTTTACCATTTTAATTTTCATAATTTTTTTTGTATCTATTTTATTTAGCAACTCTTTTACAACGTTTATTGGTTGATTTTACAAAGATTTTACCAAGAAACCTTGGTTGTTGAATCATGAACGTTGTGATTTTCATATTTTTTTTTGTAAATATACATTTTAACTAACAATGGTTTTACAACGTTTATTGGTTGATTTTACAAAGATTTTACCAAGAAACCTTGGTTGTTGAATCATGAACGTTGTGATTTTCATACTTTTTGTTTGTAAGTATGCATTTATTTAACAATGGTTTTACATCGTTTATTGGTTGATTGCACAAAGATTTTACCAAGAAACCTTGGTTGTTGAATCATGAACGTTGTGATTTTCAATTTTTTTTTTTTGTAAGTATGCATTTATTTAACAATGGTTTTACAACGTTTATTGGTTGATTGCACAAAGATTTTACCAATGCAACCTTGGTTGTTGAATCATGAACGTTGTGATTTGCAATTTTTTTTTTTGTAAGTATGCATTTATTTAACAATGGTTTTACAACGTTGATTGGTTGATTGCACAAAGATTTTACCATTTTAATTTTCACAATTTTTTTTGTATCTATTTTATTTAGCAACTCTTTTACAACGTTTATTGGTTGATTTTACAAAGATTTTACCAAGAAACCTTGGTTGTTGAATCATGAACGTTGTGATTTTCATATTTTTTTTGTAAACATACATTTTAACTAACAATGGTTTTACAACGTTTATTGGTTGATTTTACAAAGATTTTACCAAGCAACCTTGGTTGTTGAATCATGAACGTTGTGATTTTCAATTTTTTTTTTGTAAGTATGCATTTATTTAACAATGGTTTTACAACGTTTATTGGTTGATTGCACAAAGATTTTACCAAGAAACCTTGGTTGTTGAATCATGAACGTTGTGATTTTCAATTTTTTTTTTGTAAGTATGCATTTATTTAACAATGGTTTTACAACGTTTATTGGTTGATTTTACAAAGATTTTACCAAGAAACCTTGGTTGTTGAATCATGAACGTTGTGATTTTCATACTTTTTGTTTGTAAGTATGCATTTATTTAACAATGGTTTTACATCGTTTATTGGTTGATTGCACAAAGATTTTACCAAGAAACCTTGGTTGTTGAATCATGAACGTTGTGATTTTCAATTTTTTTTTTTTTGTAAGTATGCATTTATTTAACAATGGTTTTACAACGTTTATTGGTTGATTGCACAAAGATTTTACCAATGCAACCTTGGTTGTTGAATCATGAACGTTGTGATTTGCAATTTTTTTTTTTGTAAGTATGCATTTATTTAGCAATGGTTTTACAACGTTGATTGGTTGATTGCACAAAGATTTTACCATTTTAATTTTCACAATTTTTTTTGTATCTATTTTATTTAGCAACTCTTTTACAACGTTTATTGGTTGATTTTACAAAGATTTTACCAAGAAACCTTGGTTGTTGAATCATGAACGTTGTGATTTTCATATTTTTTTTGTAAACATACATTTTAACTAACAATGGTTTTACAACGTTTATTGGTTGATTTTACAAAGATTTTACCAAGCAACCTTGGTTGTTGAATCATGAACGTTGTGATTTTCAATTTTTTTTTTGTAAGTATGCATTTATTTAACAATGGTTTTACAACGTTTATTGGTTGATTGCACAAAGATTTTACCAAGAAACCTTGGTTGTTGAATCATGAACGTTGTGATTTTCAATTTTTTTTTTGTAAGTATGCATTTATTTAACAATGGTTTTACAACGTTTATTGGTTGATTGCACAAAGATTTTACTATTTTAATTTTCACAATTTTTTTTGTATCTATTTTATTTAGCAACTCTTTTACAACGTTTATTGGTTGATTTTACAAAGATTTTACCAAGAAACCTTGGTTGTTGAATCATGAATGTTGTGATTTTCATATTTTTTTTTTTGTAAATATACATTTTAACTAACAATGGTTTTACAACGTTTATTGGTTGATTGCACAAAGATTTTACCATTTTCATTTTCACAATTTTTTTTGTATCTATTTTATTTAGCAACACTTGACAACGTTTATTGGTTGATTTTACAAAGATTTTACCAAGAAACCTTGGTTGTTGAATCATGAACGTTGTGATTTTCATAATTATTTTTTTTTGTAAATATCAATTTTATTTAACAATGCTTTTACAACGTTTATGGGTTGATTTCACCAAGATTTTACCAAGAGACCTTGGTTGTTGAATCACGAACGTTATCATTTTCGCAATGATTTTTTTTAGTATATACTTATTATGTATTTAACAAAAAACCAAAAGTATATAACAAAGCTTTTACATCGTTTATTGGTTGATTTCACCATGGTTTCACCAAGAAACCTTGGTTGTTGGATCACAAACGTAGTCATTTTTTATTGATCACGGTTTTACTACGTTTGTGATTCATCAACAATGCAATCAACCAAGCCCCTTGGTACTTTCAACATACGTTTGTGATCAGTTTTTTCATTTTTTGGGTATTTTTTGCCAACAATCCTCCATTCGTTGAATCAACAATGCGGCCTTTGTTGATTTCACCACAAACCTTGGTAAAAATCACAATTTTCCTTGGTTGGCTGGCCAACAATGAAAAATTGTTGAATCAACCAAGCTTTTTTTTTTCGGTGCATCAGTTCTTGGTAGTTTAAACTTTAGTTTTACTCGTTCAAGTATAAGACCCCAGAAACCATTGAATAGTAATTTTAGTAGATCAAATGATGATGTACCATTGTACAATGTACATAGCCCCTTAAATCAATTAATTGAAATCTATTATAAATTTCACTCTTGTATTAATTCGCCATATGATAATATAAAAAGTATGAATTGCAAATTAATATTTTTCAACACTCTAGGTTAAGTTTTAGATTTTATATATATATATTATATTAATAAGAATTGTTAACGTTAGTATTTAACGAATTATAATAAATGATAAATGATCATTCAAACCGCTTATGAAAACTCTTGCCCCATAAGCCATAACCAAAGAAAAAAGAAAGCTCAATACTGTATGGTGGTCAAATGACCTTAGTATCCTAGGGAAAAATTCAAGGAGACTATTTAATAGAGTCAAATACTTAAAGTAACCTACTAATTGGGACGAATTCAAAATCAGTAAAAACAAATACAAACAAGGGACTATTTAATTTAAAAATAGTAGATTGGCGTAATTTATTTAATGACATTGAGTCAAAAATGACAGACGTTACAAGGCTCATAAAAGTCATGCCAAATGTAGTTAACATACTGACTCCAACTCTGAAACTCTAGAAATACTTATACACTCATTTCTAAGAATGTATAAGTGTATAACTAATACATCTATGGTGGAAGAACTTAGCAAAGGGAAAATTTCAAACATAGATAATCTGATCATGCAATAGATTACTGAAAGTGTCATGGATTATTGACACCTCCCCAGCTTACAAGTCTTCAGGGCCTGATGGAATAATCTAAATGATGCCCCAACGATCTAAATACCCAATTGTTCCGATTGAACATACATACATGTTAATCAAATCCCAATAATAGACTGCACTTCTATTAGTGGTGTTCCTCTACACATTACTGCAGAAGTACTTGATCGCAAACCAAGCTGGAAAGAAAACATGAAAAAAAGAGAAACAAACGCCTCAGTTGCTTTGTAAACCTACAGCAGAATTTTTGGAAGAAGATGGGGCATTCAGCACGTCTAATATAGTATAATAACTGGAAAAGGTCTGCTTTAGCTCATAGAAACATACAAATCACTATCAACATTGACAACTCAAACAGACTATTATATACATATACGTATAATCCAGTGACCCTAGTAAAACAGTGATGAAGCGAGCTACGTTTATTCAGAAAAGTCAATAGGGTTACCCTTCGTTGAGTCCCAGGGCACTGTGACATTGGCGGAAATGAAAGAACAGACAAATTGGGCAATAACAGAACAATGCGTCATCTAAGCCATATTGTTGCTATCATCTATAAGCCAATAGGTAAAGTAAATTGGCCGATGCACCAAAGTTTTCCTGACATTTGTATTGAGACTTGCTGAGTTGCGAGGAGTCTATGGCCAAATATTTCCAAAGGCAAAACAAAATACCTTTTGCAATTGCACAGGGCTGAATTGTCATTATTGATAGGTATCATAACGGGTCACAACTAATTGGGTATTCACATGAGCAGGATGGCTATCATCTCATTTTATCTATGTAGAGGGTGGAGAAAAGGAATCCACAGCAATTCGGTCTACCGTTGCATCACCCCGTCAAACCTTATCTAAATTAACCCACGAACGTATAAAGCTATCAACTTAAATTAAATTTTATTCTTCACGTTAAAAACTTTTGTAAAATGGTTCGAATGACTATACTTTTTTCATTAATCAAAAAAACTAACGAAATATTTGTCTTCTCAGAGATTCTAAGTGAACAAAAAGGTAATACCTTCAGGCTTCAGAATAATTTAAAACTACGAAAAAAAATGTTCAAAATCTGGAAAAAACTTTGAAAAACAATAATTTACCTACAGTTTTGTATCCAAACTAAAAAGATAACAAAAACCCTTCTTGGATTAGAATAAGAATTGCAGTTGAATACAACCAAGATTGGTAAAAATTGTTTTCGAATCGCATATTTTTAGAAATAACACTGATATCGACCAATTTCGATTTTATGTACATCTCACAATATGCCTAATTGTTAAACAACAATTCAAGTGCATGTTTTGAAAGCAATCAACAGAAAGATATCAGTACGGATCATGTACCAGCAAATTCTCTATTAGCATTTTTTTTTTCGAAAAAAGTGCTTATTTCATATTTTACACAAACGACGGCACTGACTTTATTTTATTTTTGGAAAAAAAGACATCAAAATAAAAGGAAAGTTTCTGCGGAAATATATAGTAGAATCCTTATAAATATATGAGAATGCGTGGTGTAGCTTTGAAAACTTGTGGATTTAGGTGAATTGTTGCGTGGAGATTTATGAATGCCAACAATGAATAGAAGGAGGTGGCACTGCCACTGGTGGCAGTCGCACCATATCGCATCAGTAGCAAAGCAATCCCATTGTCAGTAATATTTGGGATCGAGTTGGGTGGTAGCTACTTGTATAATATTGTATGTTTGTTACAAAAGGAAAAACTTTTTCACTGATGGTTTATAATATTTATGTATGCTAAAAAATTTCGAAGTCCTTCGTAATTATGATTAATTTTTATACTAAAAGTTTTGAAATAGATTCTTTTATTTATGCTTTTTTTTTGTTACTGTTGTTTTGCTTGGTTTTTGCAAATAACAGAAAAGAATATAGCAAAGTTAATATTTTTGTTTTTGGGATGGTGGTTAAATTTTTGTGACCATAAATTGTTATTTCGACTTTTGTATCAAAGTTCTTTTTCCTCTGTTTATTATATCTTGAAGAAATTTGAATGGAATGAGCTAATTTAATGCTACTTAAATGGATAAAATGTAGAAAATTTATTACCCAATACATTTTGGGGTATCTTGACCCTTTAACATTTTCGCATTTACATTTGAGAAACAAAAGATTAATAGGTATTTAAGGTAGGTACTTGTAACTTTGTTTTTATTTTGTTTTTGTATATTTTTGTGATAATGTTATCATAATTTTAAGAATTTTGTTATTTATTAGAGTATATCTAGGAATAAAGTCTTTGAAGTTTGGCTACTTCTAAGGTTAAAAAACATGATTTAGAATTATTATTATTAATTTTGCCTTATAGGCCAGTAAAATAATTATGTTTTTTGTTTATGATAAGAAAATATTTGCTTAGCTACTTTTTTGTTTAAAAACTGTCAAAATTCGGAGGCAATTACTAACTTGATAAATTTCAGCTATTTTTTCTTAATGGTGCTAATGGTGCTATAAAATTTAAATCTTTATGAGTAAAGCATCAGTACTGTACTTGTATCTATATTGGAATGGGGGCCACGAAATGCAATCTCGAGTGCAATACGATATGATACTTTAATTGATCACATTTTTGTACTAAAAAGTATTTCAGAATTATTTTAAAATAGTATAATTGACTTCAAGACTTCATTTGATAACGTGGGTAGAAATGTATGGGACAAAATAAAAGCATGATTTGATGAAAGGTCCCCAGGAAAGATGTCCCATGCTCGATGGTTAAACACAGTGCGAACAATTAGGAAAGGAGGATAGGATTAGAAAGGAGAAACCGATTCAAATTGATTTTGAATGTCTGCCCATTGTAATGAGTGAGAAATATTGAATAAGGTAAAGCATTCCACATTCGCGTAGTGCGGCTAAAGAAAGAATCTCTGCACTTAACAGTACGTCTGAAATTGTTCTCAAGGACTGATGGGCATTCCTAGCAGTACGGGTATTACGGTTGAATTGTTTTAAAGGCAGAATGCAACTGGCTATTTCACTAGAGCATTGTTTATAAAAATAACGATAAAACAATGATAGGCATGAGACCTTGCGACAGTGTTCAAGAGAAGCAAATGTCTCGGTGAGAGAACGATCTCCTATCATTTTAAGAGCTTTTCTTTTAATTCTATCCAGAAGACTCAAGTACGTTATTGGGGCTCTAGCCCAAATATGAGAGTTATACTCGAGTTTTGGTCGAATAAAATCTTTGCAAAGATCAGAAGGGGTAAAAAACTTCTTGCATCGTCGGAGAAAACCTAAACACTTAACAAGTGGTTTATAATGCAAATACCTAGGACTGATAGCTGTCCCGTCTCCTCGATGCAAGTACCACTCTTGGATAGTGGCATAGGAGTAGGGTTACGCTTTTGCGACATTGAGTTTTGAAAGCATTAAATTCTACACGGTTTTTGATTCCCTATTGGACAATGCTGTCAAGATCAGATTTAAATGAGCTTATCATACGCTGCAGTTGGTAGTATACATCCGAAGAACAAGGATGAGCATCTAAAAACGAATACGAAAAGCTGAGGGTACGGTCATCAGCGAAACAATTTAGTGGGTTCAAAGGTTCAGACAAAACATCATTTATAAAAATAACGAAGAGCGTCGGAGACAAAACGGAGCCCTGAGGCACACCAGAGTTTATTTTGTGGATATCAGATTTAAACCCGTCCAATACTACTTGAATTGAACAGTCCGAACGGTAATTTCTAACCCAACAAAGAAGGGATTCATTAATACCAAAAGCACGTACATATTTTCGACAAGAGAGCCTGATACCAAACCCTATCAAATGCTTTTGAAATATCAAGTGCAATAATCTTACTTTCTCCAAAACGATGTAAAGATTTGTTAGAGGGAGAGGATGATTCGCCTTTTTTAGGGACAGGGACAGGCTGGACAAATGCAGTTTTCCATCCAGTAGAATAGGACAGATGGAAAAGCTTACGCAGTGGTTTTTCCAGTGTTGAAGAACACCTCTTCAGAACAATAGCGGGGATACTATCCGTGCCAGCGGATTAGTGAGTGTCAAGATCTTTTAGTACTATAGCAACTGCACGAGTGCGAGAGAAGATTAGTCCCTTGGAATAGTTTACGCTTTCAAGTACAGGAGTCATGTCACTCATTGGCAGCATCGAATTAACAGCAAACTGTGCTGGAAGAAAATTGGTAGGAACTGACGATGAAGTAGTGTTGCACACATTTTTTTAAAATGACCAGAAATGTTTACTACCTTTGGGACTTTGTAGTATTTTTTGTCGTAATTTATGGTCATGCACAAGTTTAATGCTTCGAATATATCCGTTACAAGTCCTTCTAGCTTGTTTGAACTTATCCCGGTTTTCCTCAGTAGGGTTGGCTTTATAAATCCGGAAACTTACATCTTTGAACCTAATAGCCTCTTTACAGCTCGAATCAAACCATGAGTTTTCTTTAGGTTTGATAGACTTTATCCTATTCGGGAGAAAATTTCTCATTCCTAAAAGAATTAAGTTTGTAACCATATATCTGCACTGGAATCTACGTCACTATCGAGGAAGCATAGTGACCAGTTAAAGTTCCTGAAGAAGTCGTTGAGATCATTCCAGTTGGCTTTCTTATAATGCCATACGCTTCTCGCAATTTTCTAATAGTTTGCCAATGGAACCAGCATGTGAGGATGGACCATTGCTCTCAAGGGAAATTGGTTCAAATGTAGCATACAAAAGCTATCAAAGCACTACTGTTTGCTGACAATACTACAAAAAATGGAACTTCACCGTGAATGTAGAAAAATAAAAAATAATTGTATTCAGAAATGGAGGAGGGCGAAACCATAGATGTGAGAAGTGCTGGTAAAATGGTGAGGCAATCGAAGTTGTTCACAAAATCAAATACCTTGGTGTACTTATGACTAAGAACCTTGACATGGGTCAACACTTTAAGGATAGATACGTAAAAGCTAAGACTGCAATCAGTGCCTCGTGGGACAAGTGCTTTATTAGACATAGTCTTTGAAGCAGTTTCAGAAGCTACAAACAGTGCGAAACGGTGAAAAATTGCTAAGATACTATATCAAAAGAATCTTTCATATCTTATCCAACGACCGAACTATAAAGTCATGATGAAAAGTGGAGTTTCACTGCTCTATTTATACGCACCCTTAAGCTACATGTAGACTATGTTCCTAAAACTCTCACAATGTCCAATGAAAGACTTCCGGAGAAAAAAACAAGCTGAATGAATGAATGGTGCGAAATGGAACTTAATCTAAACTGCGCTTTGTATGGAGAAAAACTCTATGATGGAAAAACTAAGAGGTGAACTTCTTTGCCTTAACTATACATACAATCCCACAAAGAGACGATGTTTCCTTAATTTGTGAGCTTTGTAACTTGCATGAGAGGAAGGATATTATACCCTTTCATAGGTCGGTTTTCAGTCTTAGTCCAAACGAGAAGACTCTATACAAAGCTTTGTGTCGTTGAATAGTCAAGACGTGTTTTTGTTCGGCCCTGCATTGCAATGATACTGAGTGTGATAAAATCATTAATAATGATGAAACAATATTATGCGGAATTTGTTCATTGAATTTTCATATTTCGTACCCTAATATATGTCCAAGCATTCTAAAAGTAATTGAAACTAATGCTAATCTGTGCTGGAGGTGTAACACCTGCATACTATTTATTTATTTATTTATTTATTTATTCATCAATCAAAGAACAAAGTTCTCTTATAGACTAATAGATAACAATGTTTCAATATGTAATAATATATACAAAAAAAGAAAATAACAATAATATATAAATATATACAAACGTCAAGTAGATCTAAGTACAATTAAAACATACATTTTAAAGGTATCTCTAGTGCAAATTCTAAAAAAGTCTAAACTATTACAAACTGAATTTGCTTCTCTGATGCAACGTGAAATCGGTTCATTACGACTATAGTTAGATCTATGAAATCGCTCGTAAAAAAGAATATTACCTCTGGAATTAAAACCAGGAACACAAATAGATATAACTGCAAGAAGTTGAGCACATTTAATATGGTTATTAAGTATATCTCTAATAAACATTATCGCAAAGTATGCACGCCGATTTGCCAAACTCTGCATACCAAATAAAAGACATCTAGTTTCATACGATGGAATAACAATACCTACCCCAATGAAGTTTATAATACATAAACCTTGAAATATTTCTCTGGATTTTCTCGATTCTTACAATTGAGTTATTATAGCAAGGGTTCCAAACTGTGTTGCAGTACTCAAGCAAAGATCGAACGAGAGAAATATAAAGAGTTTTTATGGTATACGGATCTGTAAATTCTTTACTATTTCTTTTGATGAACCCTAACATTTGGTTAAATTTATTTCTGATATAGTCAAAATGAGAAAGAAAAGAAAGCTTAGTATCAAGGACCTAAATCTTTCTTTTGTGATACACGATCCAAAATAGAACTATTAATTTGATACTCGTAAAAGATTGGAGAAATCGTACGAAAGCAAGACATAGCTTGGCATTTTGAAATATTAAGATATAAGGAGTTTATATTACACCAATCTGCCAATATATTTAAGTCATCATTTAATAAAACACAATCATCACAACATTTAATACAACGATATAATTTAAGGTCGTCTGCAAAAAGAAGACTCTGAGAATTTTGAAAAATGTTCGGAATATCGTTTACAAAAAGCAGGAACATTAAAGGGCCTAAGTGGCTACCCTGAGGGACCCAGGTGGAACTAATATTTGATTAGAGTGATATTCGTCAATCTTAATGACTTGAACTCTCGATGTTAAATACGACTTCAACCAATCCAGAAACTTCCTAGTTTCAAAAGTTTGTGTAATAGAATATGATGATTAACGCGGTCAAATGCTTTAGCAAAATCAGTAAAAATTATATCAGTTTGACTATAAGATTCAAAATTATTTATTATATAGTTAGTCATTAATGTAAGATTAGTGGTTGTAGATCTTCCAGATATAAAGCCGTGTTGGAAATCGGATAAAAAATCTTTTAATTGAAAAGTGAGCTTGTCACAGACTAATTTCTCAAATAACTTTGGAAGAGCAGATATTTTGCTGATTGGTCTATAATTTGTAATTTCTTGTTTAGATCCAGATTTAAAAATTGGTGTAATATAAGAAAGTTTCTAACATTCTAAAAATTCACCTTTCGAGAGCGATAGGTTGAAAATGGCTGTCAATGGA
This sequence comes from Eupeodes latifasciatus, assembly GCA_920104205.1. NCBI lineage: Eukaryota > Metazoa > Arthropoda > Insecta > Diptera > Syrphidae > Eupeodes > Eupeodes latifasciatus. Next base: position 155,760,599 of record OV049924.1, read on the forward strand.
ATAGCTAAAGATGAGGCACATTTAAGCAATAAAATTTGTGGGATCCCATCAGGTCCTATGTTCCTATGTTAACGATAGAAGAAACTCTTGGTATACAAATATTCGTTGGAGTGTTTGTGGAATAAACAGACTGAATATAAATAGCAAATAAGTTACAAATTTCTTCAACATCACTTGTTGATTTATTCAGATACTTCATACAGCTTGGATATCCATTACTTTTGCGCTTAGCGTTAATGTACTTCCAAAAATGTTCACTTTTATATTTAATATTGGACTCAATAGAGAACAAATAAGCTCGATATAAAAATTTATTAAGCGTATCGAATTCTTTTTGAATAGACATATACTTAGACCTCAAATTTAGATCATGGCGATTAGTTTTAAGTAACTTAAAAGATTTATTTTTTCTATTTTTAAGATTTATAAGTCTCTTGTTAAACCATGCAGGATTACTCCTAGATTTGGCTTTTTTATTTGGAACAAATCTACGTACAGATTCATTGACAATAGATAATAGAGTATCATTAGCGTTATTTAATTCAGTTTTAGATAAAAGCGATTCCCAAGGAATAGATAAAAAATACTCATTCATTGCATCAAAAATAGCCTTATTATAATTAGATATAAAAGTATTATTATTTAAAACCTTTTTCATAAAAGTATAAAAACATAAGTTACCTTCAAGTGCAATATGATGGACAGAGTTATTCACAATTGGAGTATCAGATTTTTCAACATAAATATTAAATTCTTTATCCATAAAAATAAGGTCAAGTATCCGACCTACGCTATTAGAAATTATTTGTATCAAGTCAAACTGACTAAAAAAGTCTATTAAATTAATCTCAATTTCAGAAGTAACTTCGAATAGAACTAACAAATTATCATCTGAGTTCAATAACCACTTGATATTTCCTAAATTAAAATCACCAATACAAATTACATGGTGCAATGGATTTAAGTTTTCAAAAATAGATTTACAATTATGTAGAAATATAAAGGGTGTCCCAAAATTAACGCAAGATTTGAATTTGCCGCCATTTGTGCAGTGAAGTGTTGGCAACCCTGAAAAAAAAGCAATTTGACAGCTAACAGTATAGGGTTATTAAAAATGGAGCGTTACACGAGAGAACAACGTGTCTTCATTATTAAAGAATATTTCAAAAATAGTGAAAGCTTGGCGGCTGCAGTTCGAAGCAAAATCATCCTAAGCGATGAAGCACATTTTCATCTTGATGGCTTTGTCAATCGCCAAAATTGCCGCATTTGGGGTTCGGAGAACCCACATGTGATTGTCGAAAAACAAATGCATCCACAACGCGTTACTGTATGGTGTGGATTTTGGGCTGGAGGCATAATTGGGCCATATTTTTTTGAAAATGATGCTGGTCAAGCAGTGACTGTTACTGGTGCTCGATATCGCGACATGATTACACAGTTCTTTCTGCCAAAATTGGATGATATTGATGTGTCCAATATGTGGTTTCAACAAGACGGTGCCACATGTCATACAGCCCGTGAAACAATTCAATTACTGCATGAGACATTTCCAGGTCGTGTACTCTCTCGTTTCGGTGATCAAAATTGGCCTCCTAGATCGTGTGATTTAACACCATTAGACTTCTTTTTATGGGGTTATTTGAAATCACAAGTCTATGTCAACAAGCCCACAACCACCCGTGCATTAAAGGAGGAGATTCAACGCTGCATCAACGAAATTCAGCCACATTTATGCAGAATGGTCATGGAAAATTTCAACAAAAGAGTGCGCATGTGCATGCAAAGCCGTGGAGGCCATTTGTCCGATGTGTTATTTCATACATAACCCTATCCTATGTACTTTACGAGTCAATAAAAATATAACTATCAAAAGACTAAAAACGGCGCGGCGTTTTCTATTTAATTCAAATCTTGCGTTAATTTTGGGACACCCTTTATTATAACATTCACAAGAATTCCTTGGAGGAATATAATCTATATATATAAAAATGAATTGCTGTTCGTTAGTCTCACTAAAACTCGAGAACGGCTGAACGGATTTACCTGATCTTAGTCTTGAAATGTTCGTGGAGGTCTAGGGAAGGTTTAAAAGGCGAGAAAAAATCGAATAATTTCCGGGAAAACCCTAAACACAGCCCTTTTCTATTTCACATACAAACGTTTTCTAGAGTCAATTTGAACTTTATTGCTATTCAATAAAGTTCATATTAAATTATAATCACTCACTGTTGTCTAAGCAATGTGTGTTCCTAACGCCAAAGAGTCAATTTCAAAGTCAAAGTTCAAATTCAATCATATCTTGGGAGGATCTAATGTCGCGTTCCGAAAATAAACAAAAGTGAATCGCGAACGCGACAAAAAATGTAATAAACTAATAATAGTACTGATTTCCAATTATTTTGGTCGGCTTCACGAAACTTAATTTTAGCTAACTTCAGTTGCAACTGTATCAGATTATTTTTTTAAGTTTGATAAATCTTTAGTTTTGTCACAAACAAAAAAATAAATACAAAAATCAGAACACGGAAAAAAGTATTACGATTGACGATATTGTGTTACGATCATGGTTACGATATTCTATGAGTGCATCCTTCTATCTTTGTGAGTGACGATTACCGCTACGTGTGCGAGAACTTTTTTTACTTTTGTGATCCTTTGTGATAGTGACATTCCAAGTAGTGTGCTCTTTTTTTGTTGATATTTTGTGATAGTGTTAAGTTACTGTTAAGTGAGCGAGAAATTTTCTCACTTTGATTAATTACGTTGCGATGCCGAGGAGAAGACGACTTGACTTAGGTCGTCACCAGCGTTGCCGCGAAGACAAAAATTTTAAGGGCCATTTTGAGGGCCATTTCCAAAATGTGCGGGCCACTAGCCCACTACCCTAGAAAAAATTTCTTTTCTAAATAAACTTATTATACTTCGAATTAAATTAAATATTCGAATAAGTCATCAAATCCGTAGCCAAAATATATTCAATTTAAGGGTTTCAAAAAATTGTCTAGGCTTTCTTAAGTACTCAGCTTTAACAATTTTTTTTAAAATAACATTAAATTTTTTGTTTGCGTTACAACAACTTTCTTTATTTTGGTGTTCTTCAAATCAAGATACTCTTGAGAAACTTTAAGTTCTTCTTGCCTTTTTGGGCTGTGTTTTAAGAAATTGTAGATATGACAAAACAAACAGACGAGCTACGTACTAGGTATGTAGGTGAAAAAAAAATAAAGTGGCGATTGGCGAAAACAAATGAAAAGCAAACATCATGTCAGTCTAAATGAATGAGTTCAGTGTCATTTTCAATATGGGAAGTTGTATATGGAGGAAACACATTGATAATTGATACTTTTGTTGATGGAATAAAAAGATTGGATTTGTTGTTTTAGAAAAAAGAAAATATATGATATGCGGGCCATTTCATGTTGGCCCCGGGCCACGGGCCAAAATAAAAAACTTAGTGCCAAATGGCCCGATCGGGCACATTTTGGCAACGCTGGTGCCCAGTGCCAAGTGGATGATAATTTAAATCTTGCTACAAAAAGTAAAAAAAAAGAACAAAAAAATGATAATTCTAATGTCTATTCCCAAAGAGTTCTTCGATCCAATTTACCGGTAGTTAATCTTTCGACTCCTAATAATGAGGGGACAATTGAAGTACCCAACAAAAATAATAATAATAAGAAAAACAGTACAAAGGCTGCTCTTTCCCTTCCAATAGTCAATCAACCACTACCATACCATTTAACGCAAAGGAAATAAAAAACTCTCTTTCAAATTCATCCACCGATAATTCGACGAATGATCTACAACAAAAAGAAAGTGTGTACACTGATGAACCTGCTTGCTCCGCGACTGTGGTTGTGGACTCTGCAAATATCAAATCACAATCTACCGACCTCTACTTTCTCTGATGATGTTGCCAGAAACAATGCTGGTATTGTTGATGATGATGGTGATTCTAAAGATGCGAAGGATGATAATGTTGTTGATGTGGATGCTGCTGATGAGGATGAACATGCTGTTGTTGATGTGTTGATGTTGATGTTCTCAAAGATGTTGCTGGTGTTGAAGTTCCTAAAGATGCTGCTGTTGTCAATGTTCCTGGGGCTGTTGCTAATTTTGTTGCTCATAAAGATGTTGTTGCAATAAATGTTGGAGAAATGCTTTCTGTTACTAAGTACTCTGACATTGCTGCTGGTTTATCTGCTCCTAACAATGATGTTGAAGGTATTGTCGTAGCTAAGAAACTTAAATGGGTTCATATATATATCAATTTTTCTCCCTACAACAACATTTCAAGCCATTATTGACTATGTTGCTCACCAATTAAAAATTCGCCCAATTAACATTTCCTGTTTTGCACTCATAAGTAAAACCAACAACATTGAAACAATGCGAACCATAAACTTTAAAGTTAACGTGCCTTTAGAATATGCGACGGTTGTTCTCAACTCAAATTTCTGGCCTGAAGGTGTTCGAGTAAGAGAGTTTTTTCCGAACCAAAAAAAACTCGACTGCCCAAATCCAAGTCGACAATTCATAACTGAGAGCACAATAGATCAATTAAACTTTTCTATTTACTACCAAAATGCTGGTGGAATGAGAACCAAAATTAATGAATTTTTTGCTGCTGCTGCTGCTGCTGATCATCATTTTCATGTACTAGCTCTCACTGAAACTTAGCTTACCAGTGCAATTGCAATATATTCTACTGAATTATTTGATAGTTATTATCACGTATACGAGTATAGAAGAGATAGGTATGACACTAGCGATCAGAAAGGTGGGGTGTTCTCTTAGCTGTAAGTTATAAATTTGTAAGTTATAAGATATCGTTGCCTTATGCTAGCGTTGAACAAATATGTGTTAAAATAACTTTGCCTGATTCTTCAATTATTACCTATGTGTTAGTTTCATATACACCTGGTAGTGACATATTGACATGTAATTCACATATTAATAATGTAAAACATGTTTATAATGTACTTGAAATAAATCTTACTTAGTTATTGTTGGAGATTTCAATCTCAGTTATGTTAATTGGGTCTATTCAGAAGATGATATACGAGTACGTATGTTTGTTGCCTTTCAATGTTACTAATAATATCGAATGTGAAACTATTGACTCTCTTAACTCTTTATATTTAAATCAGATTAACTCAATAAAAAACGACAATTTTCGATTACTTGATCTGGTTTTTATAAGTAATGATTTAGAAGCCTCAGTATATCCTTTTATTGAACCATTATTGCGAAATTCAAACCATCATAAAGCCTTATAGATTAGATTCAACTTTTTGCAACTAAATAAGTTAAATTTTCACCATGATGATCTTAATTTTGAATATGATTATGTAAAAGTTGATTGATTTTCTTTGATGTTGAATGGAACAGCTTTTTCGATACGAATAATTTGGAAACTAACTTCTCTAAATTTAGATGTAAAATTGAAAAAGCAAAAATGGGTTTTGTGCCAGTTAAAAAAATATTCAAGAACTGTAAACTTGTTTGGTTTAATAAGAGACTAAGTCATTTGAAAAACAAGCTCATTAAACTTTAAAAAAAAAATATCAATCCAGTTCAGTTTACCGTGAGCAGTTCAAAAACCAAAGAAAAGAATACGAAATTCTTTAAAAGTTTGTGTATAACCAGTATATGTGGGGTCTAGAAATGAAAATCAAATCTGACTCGAAAGCTTTTTGGACATTTTTAAATGGTAAAAGGAAATCTTATGGTTTACCCTTCAACATGAGGTTTGAAGATAAAATTTCATGCGATGAAACAGAGATTTGTGATATGTTTGCTGATTTTTTTCAGTCGAATTTTGTATTTGAAAACTCAAATCCAAACATTGTCATAAACCACCAGCCAATAACATGTTTAGGTCAAATGGAATTAACGGAAGAAGTAGTTTTGGAAGAACATTCGCCTTTGGATGACAATAAAAAACATGACAGTGATGAAATTGCTCCTATGTTCTTAAAATTCTGCAGATATGGTCTTTTTAAACCTCTTTTAAAATTATTTAATTTATCGCTCAGTCTTGGTCAGTTCTTAGATAGACTTGGAAAACTTCAGTCATTACTCCAATTCATAAATCAGACTCGAAGCAGGATGTCCTTAACTACAGACCGATTTCAAAGCTTCAAACTATTCGAAAAGTTTTTAAAGCCATTGTCAAAAAAAGGATTTATGAAAATATTAAGCAAGGGATTTCAGACAATCAACACGGGTTTGTGAGTAAACGATCAACAACAACTAACTTGTCTCTTTTTTTACACTTTTGTACGAAAAAGTATTGAACGGGGTAAGCAAGTTGATGTCATATACACCGACTTTTCAAAGGCGTTTGATAGGGTGCAGCATGACGTGTTATTAAAAAAACTAGAACACCTTGGTTTTTATTCTCAATTATTAAATTGGTTAGATCAATATTTAACAAGTTTGTGAAAATTGGATGTAAAACATCAAAAAGAATTTATAACTTTTCAGGGGTTCCACAAGAAAGCCATCTCGGACCACTTTTGTTTGTTCTTTTTATAAACGACCTTCCCGACTGTGTCAAATTTTCTGAAAATTTACTATTTGCTGACGATTTGAAAATTTACAAACGTATCAATGGTCCACTTGACTGCAATTGCTAGATGACCTCAATCGTATTTTTCAGTGGTGTGAAGATAACTGCCTTCATCTCAATATCTCCAAGTGTAAGCAAATGTCTTATACTAGATCACGCAACCCTGTTCACTTTGAATATAAGGTTAATAATACAAGCCTTGATTAGGTTTCGGTTTTTAAGGGTTTAGGTGTTGCCCCTTCTATAACCAGAGGTGCTTACCTCTGGGCTCAAGGATTGAAAACCCTTCAAATCAGAAGGAAACAGTGTTTTGTTCTTTTAGCCAGAGATGTTATATGTAACCATATATATTGTTCTATGCTGTTTGCACTTTACCCAATTCATGTTCCTTAAAGCCTCTCAGGGAAAGAAATACCTTTTTTTATACCCCGTCATTACACCAACTATGGAAAAAGTGATCCCATATCGTTCTTGTGCTTTTTTTAACTCTGTATGCCATGTAATTAACTTACAATGGAGTAAAATAAAGTTTAAAAATGCTTTAATTGAAATTTTTTTATGAGGCTTTTTATTTTGTAAATTATTTTACTATTTATTTAATATTATATTTATAGGTATTTATATTTTTTATATAAATATTATAATTAAGTATGTTAGTCTAAAAGAGATTGTACTCGATAGATGGAATAAATAAATAAATACTTGGGTGTCTAAAGCTTATCGAAGATCCAGATAATAACTCACCTCAATAAGATGGACGTCTTAAAATTATTTAATGACTTCAAAACTGCTTTATAGAATCGTCAAAGGATAATAAATGAAGACTTGTAATCGCTGCGTAAAGATTCTTTATGCTTATTGCAAGTTGTTTTTGAACTATTAAAAATGTTAACACAAATATTTTCTATTATGTTAGTTCTGTCAATCGGCAGACGGAAAAGATTTTCCAATGATTTTTTTGTAAACTATTAAGTAAAATTAATTTTTTAACAAAACAAATCTATCTAATTTAAAAAAAAAAACAAAAACAGGCTACTTAAAATATTAACTTCAAAATAAAGAATAACGTCCACTGCCGAGGACACATCAGATCAAAAATATCTCCTGATGTAGCTCATAGACAATACAACCAAATTGAAAACAATTCCTGTAGTGGTCTTTAGAATAAATGTTTAACTAGCTGCACAAAAATAAAATTTCATTTGTAATCAGATATCGCAGGGCAGTAGGTTCAAAACGACCATTTAGATGGCATCTTTTTAATACGAAGTGTTTATTACATCACATATTGTTTTGTGTACAGCGAAATAAGTCGAAAATGTCCTTATTCTCTCAGAATACTCGTATAATAATTTTTTGAAAACAAACAAACAAACTTTTCTCCCCCACTTCCTAACTTATTATTGTTCGTGTGTGGTAAAGTGTAATAGAATAAACGAGAAGAATTTAGCTCACATTGGACAAGGACATGTTGTCATTGTAATCCAATTTTCTGCTTTCTCACAGAGAAGGCAATATCACTATAATTCTAGTTAGTTATCCTTTTTTTGGAATTCAGAAAAGGAGATGGAGAAGAGAGACGGAGACTTAGCTTTCAATTTGGGTTTTTTTTTGTCGAAGTGAAAAAGTGAAGGAATGAGTTGACTTCAACCCACAAAGCAATTTTCTCAGGCCTGAGAAACCTATTTTGTTAGTTAAGTAGGTGTCACAACACGTTTCCAAAAATATGTGTTCAAAAAAATATGAACGAACTGAAATTGTTGTTGGTAAAAGTTGAGATAGAGTCTGTGATGGTGGTTCTCTGATTTCTGTTGATGTCTCTACTGGCCAAAAGGATAACGACAGAAAGTCGTGCAATCCTTTGGTAGATATAGGGATGGTTTTTTGTGCCTTGTCGTTGGCGTTTATTTGATACTTTAACCATCTTATACTATTTCGAGAATGAGATGATGATGAAGTGAAAACTACCTGTAAACCTGTGATAAAGATGAAGATAGTGATGAACATGACCATACCATACATTGTACATGATATGATAAAGACAGGTTCGTTTTTTGTTTGGCTTGATCCTGAGTCACAAATGCGACAAGTTTTTGGCAAGTTGAGCAAGTTTGGGAGAGTGATGGTATTTTGGGAAAAATTGATTCAAGTTGGTGTCTATTTTTTATGTATACATAAGTACGTATTCATGAAAATAGCAAGTTTATCATTTGTCTTTTTGATAAAACTGTCCCTAATCTAATCCTTAAACCAAAACTGGTTCTCCTGTCTCATCCTATCTCTTCGGTCGTATCGAAACAGTCCTATACTGAACCGAAGGCGCTCGGCCCCAGTGCGAGGACTTCTATCTACAGTTTTACGGCTGACGTGGTAGATTAGCGGAACTGCATCTCTATCCTGTATCAGCCCTCGATTGTCTAAATAGAAGAAAGCTTCGGGCGGAATGTTGCCGCCTAAACCTGGTTTTTTGTAGTACTCATTGTTGGGGCAGTAAGCCCCAAAAATTAAGCTGTTAGTCAACGACATCGCTCTCGGAATGCCTCTCAAACAACCGCATCTTTTCCATTTGAGATGGGGCAATGTTGAACCATACCGGGCGCCCATAGGCAATCATCGGCCGAATAAGGGCCATGCAGCAAATCACTTTCACCCTGCTGTCAAGACGGCTGCTAAAAAACAACCGTTTTGTCAGGGCAAAGGCTCCCCTAGCTCTGGCCAGAGCTGCACTCATATGTCTGTCGAAATACAAGTAATGATCCAATTAAATGCCAAGGTACTTTAATACACTTTTATTCGCCAGTGGCTGTCGATTTGGTCCAACGATCACTAGATTTGTCCAGATCTTCCTCGTATCCCTTGCGGCTCCATACAGCGGAGTCCTGAACAGAATAGATTCGCATTTCTGAAAGTTGATTTTCAACTTCCAGTCATCGCAATATTGCTAAATCCTGTCGAAGTCACCCTGCAAAAGTGTCTTGATAACCCCAATTTTTGGGGCCGTTCTGTACACAATTAGGTCGTCGGCGTACGCTATTGCCTGAGACAGACTTGCTATCATATCACTGGTGTAAATGCTGAACAAGATCGGCGAGTTAACCGCTCCCTGTTGAAGACCATTTTTAGTATCAAAGATGTTATAAGATGTTACATTGCCAATTTTGACAAGGAACCGTCTACCATGAAGCATGTCATAAAGCCTATAAAACAGTGGTTTACTCATGCCAAGTTTGGCCAATTTTGGATTCAGGCCCTCTAACCATACTGTGTTGAAGGCCTTCTCCAAGTCAACCAGACAAGCACCCGTACATTGCCTTTTAGATTTGTTCCACTGGATATCAGAAACAAGCTTAGACGCAGCATGAATAGTGTTATGTTCCGCCTTAAAGCCGAACTGATTATCCGGAATTATTTTACTGTTCGCAGCCCATTTGGACACAGCTCTATTTATAACCTTCTCGAATACCTTACTGATACTCTGCAGAAGACTTATCGACCGGAGAATCGCCGGATTGGAATTGTCCTTTCCCTTTTTAAGGAGAGGATGTACCACAGCTGTCTTCCAACGGACCGGATAATATAAATTATTCAGAACGTTGTTAAACAGAGTGGTAAAAATGTCCACAGCTTCCTGAGGTAAATGTCGTAGTACAATGTTGGATATACCATCGACACTTGCCGACTACTTTTTCTTTAATGAATCGAAGATGAGCTGGAGCTCTATCTTCGTCACTAATAGGGTATTAGTCCCGTTTTGCTCGGCTATGATGGCATTTGCCAAGTTGTCGTCATTGAACCTGGTTAAACCGAGGTTCTCGGATCGCCACTGCGTTATTTCTTTGCGCAGGTAGAAGTGGTGCTGCAAGGCTCTATTCTCCAGGTCGTGATTAGGGTGAATGCTAGAATTCACCTTGTACACGTCCTGCTTTCTCCTGCGGATATTCGACAACAAAGAATCTATTCCTACTGTCAGAAGTACGTCTCTATTCTCTGTCGTCCTCTGAAGCTTAAGACAAGGAAGGTCGTTATGATCATTCCTCCTAAAGATCTTGTTAATTTGCGGAAACATACTCGGGTCACTAGAATTAACGGCCCGAATTTTCTTGCCCACTACAAATTAATGTTGATCAGTTTATTTACGTTTTTTATCGACGCCTTCAATGTCCTAATCTCCAGATTGTTTGGGTCAATAAACCTCCGGTACAAGCGTTTATAAGCCTTGTCAGAAGTCTACTTTTGTGTCGGTGCAGTGCATCTGTAGTCGCGTTACAATACAAGTTTGTATAGTGTCTCGTTCCTTGTATTTCGGTTCGTTGGATTGTCTCGTCCATTTGTTGTAAATATCCGTCAATCTCGGTATTTGTCAAATTCCTGTCGATTGGTGGGGATATGTTTCTAGATCGAAGTTCTCTCGCTAAGGCGTTGGTGAAGCGCGGCCAGTGAGCCTTACTATAATTGTAAGAATTGTACGGTTTCGAATATTTGAATCTATTGAACATCGAAAATTATTTGGAACAAAGAAAAATAATAGATTAATAGATTGTTTGATGTTCGTTTTATATATTTAAACTAATTAGGCTAATTGTGTTTTAGTTGTTTAATTATTATTCGATAGAGTTAGTCAAAGTCGAGTCAAGTTCTAGTTAGGACCAAAAAATGTCTTTTAGAATGCTTGGAAGTTAAGGATTTAAAAAAAGATTTAACGACTTTTTTAAGAACGACTTTTAAAGCTAAAGGTTTCAACCGCATGTAATATAATTATCCTAACCGCATCTACGAAAACCCAGTCAGACTAAAATTGAATGTATTTAAAAAGAGAATGAATAGATTATGAAAGAGAATAGAATTTTTAACATGAAATCATTTAAAATTGTATATTTAAAATATAATGTGAATGTTGCCCGACGATGAAGACGCTAATACTAACGCTCGCCCGTCAACTTGGTCATCCTTCGTAAGTCACCGACCTCGAAACAATGGCATCAAATCCCGATTCCTTCGTTTGTTTCAAATAAATTGTATTCCTCTTATAAGTGAAAATTAAAATAACCTTCTCCCTTGTTGTGCCACAATGCATTACACACAGATACAAAAGTAATGAATGAGTACAAAAGAAAAAGAAGAATACTGAGCGAGAGTGAGTTTGTAAACAACAGCAGCAACGTGGCAACAATAGCGAATGCCCTTCATGTCTAATAACGTCGTCGTCCTCGGTCCTTGTCGTTGTCGTCGTTGATGACATGAAAAACCACACTTTGTGCACCGGCCATTCTTCTTCATCGTCATAGACGACACATCGTCGTCGTCATCGTAGTCGTCGCTTCGTTCTTTTTGTTAACTCGTCAGTGTTGTGTGGAAGCTAGACTGTAGCAACTAGTGGTTGTGGGTATTAGCATCATCATCATCGGGCATTGAACAGAAAAGATTTCTTTTTGATTTTGCAACACAACCCACACATAGTCGTCCTTGGAATCTAATTTGTCGCCATCCTCGTCGGTAGGGTGTCGTTCGTCATCGTCCATGCAAAATTTTAAAATGTATTCCATCATATTATCGCAGAAGCATTGTTTTTGTATTTTATTTTTACAAGTTTAGGGTAGGGTATTCGTATGTCTAATGCAATGGTGGCCAAGCAAGGAAACATTTTAATAATCTCGGGTGCACAATGCACATAATATAACACAGTGGGAATAAATAACAATTTCGGTGGCGTTATTTTACATCCAAAAACAGTCATGTGGTTTCCTTTTTTTTTTTAAATACAACATTTACAAAAAAATAATTCTCAAGCATCATTTCGATCTTGAGTTTTGAAAGGTGGTAACCCTATGCACTTACTACATGGAAACTATTTTTCCAGAAATTATTTAATAAAAAAAGGATAAAGTTCTTTGCCGTGTTATAAATCCCAAGCGAAAAATTAATTTATTTTATTGATTATTAATTGATTAAGATCATTTTATAATTATAAGTTTTACCATTTTTTTTATCGTTTAAATGTCTTTTAACAATATCAACAAATGCAAACAAAATAAGAATCAGACTTTAATTTTACAACGGAAGGATTGTTAAATTTTACACCTTTTCTTTTGATATTCTAGGTAAGCTTTTCACAATCAAAAGAAAGAAAGAGGAACCAAAAGTAACGTTGTCTATTGTTAAAGTTATGAAGCACGGCTTTTCTAGGCTTACCCCTCAAATATTTGTGTTTGCTCATGAGCTTTATTAATTGTCATAGCGAAACTAACTTTAATGGGGAATTAAAGACTTTTGAATTGGAATGGTAAATTTGTAGAAATTATTGAGTTTCAGGGAATATTTGCATATTCTCCCTTTCCAGCGCCTTTTCAACGGTTAAGATACTAGCACTAATAGGCCTCTTTCACACGAGACGGTTTCGTCCGTCCGGGTAAAATCCGTACGGTTTTTATCCGTGAGCCTTTGATAGTAAACTAATAAAATTAACTAAAGCTTTCACACTGGACGGAGACGGGTTTTTTCCGTACGGACGATTTAAAACAGCCGTCTCAACGACTGAAATATACGGCGACCGTGCCGTTGCCGTCTTATCAGTGGCGTACGTGACTACGCGAACGCATTCACAAAAGACGATTTTTTATTTTTTTAAACAAAATAGTTTCTTGATGCTAGAATCGCTCTTTGACTCTCTTAAAATTAATCGTTATGTATGTTATTTTCTAAATCAGGTTAAACACTGGCAATAAATTCAGAATAACTATGTACTTAATCACAAAAATCTTCCGTTAGTGTCACATAGTTCTTGGCATCGGATTTTAACCGCCTATTTTTAGACAGGCAGCACCTAATGGTATATGCTACTAATTAGTATTATAAAAATGAACATACCGAATATCAAATTGTAAGTGTTACCGACGAATCTGAATGAGCTGTGAACGAGATATTTCACCGCTGTAGAAAGTAGCTTAAAACAATCTCCAGCCTAGTAACTACCTCCACACAAAAAGTCGTCCTATAATATTCCTCCGTTGGGAAGTGAAGGACGGACAAACATACTCACTTTTCCACTGATAACATTAATATAGATAAACTATAATTTTCTTTAGAAAAAAAAACCTTTTTCGACCTGTAGCGCTCCCAAATTTAATTTATTTTATTGATATTTCAATTTTATTACATAAACTGCCCCAATGTAAGGGTGAGGTTAGATGTCAATACGTTATATTGCTCATGTTGATTTTAGTAATTAGTGATAAGCTCTTTTGTTTTCATTTTGCTGTATATTATTGCTATTATTTTAATGTCCTGCAAGCCTTTTTTGGAAGTTTGGTTTTATTAACTTTGTGATCTTTTAAAAGTTAATAAACTTACTAGAATATTTAATAACAAGCATTGCAATGAATGAAATTTTATAACAAAGGAACAGAGAGACGGAAGGATATTTAATAATTATGAATGAAATGAATAAAAGAGCGAATACGCCCATTCATAATGTTACATCAGCGATGTTTTTAGTGAAAATATCTATGCAACTATCTTTATAGAATGTTATACATAGAATTATTATTTCACTACAAAAACTCCTGTTTCATGACATTTTCTTTTCAATAAAATTATTCTTTTACAATTTCAAGTCCTTGTTTAGTTGTTAATATAAGTTATTTCGGGCAACACGACTACGTTTCGTAAGTTTTTACTTTCTTCTCCAGATAAGTCCTAACTAGTTTAAGACATAGAATCAACATTGAAATAAATATCTTAATCATTTGCATTAAAAATGATTACGTTTTTAACTTATTAAAAGACTTTAAAAGAAACGTGAAATTAAATGAAACTAAACTTAAATTAAAAACCTAAAAAGGACTTTAACATTGGAATGATTTAACTATTCTACTAAAGAAGCAATTAAAACCTTGTGATTTGTGGAATTAGATATCATTGCAATCGGTCTAACCAACTAACAGTGTTTTCTTATCTAGAAGATTTAAACCGAAAAAAGAGATTGAGATGCGGCTTACGCTCAAATACAAATTTTCCGTTGGTATTTTTTTTAACAAGTAAGTTTTTTTACTTAAAGAAATTGAAAGAGTAGGTATGCCATCATAAAATTAAGTTTTAAAACAATAAATAAGTGTTTCTGGTACGAATATGATTTAATAAGATAGACTGTCTTTAAATGTTAACAATAAAATATGTAGTACTTTTTTATTTTAGGTTTTTATTTAAATATCAATAAAATAATGTCTAACTTTAACTATTTTCGATAAATTGGACTTAAAAGTCATTTTCTTATTTCTTTTAAGAAAAATTTGAATTTCATTTTTCTAAAAATCTTACCAAACAACAATTTTTTTATTTTTTTTTTAGGTTTTTAGTTTTTGCATACAAATTATTGTCACTTTGAGTCTTCTTAAAAACCTATCAGATGTCAAAAACGATCTTCTTTTTGACGTAGATTATTTTTTTGTTTGTAAGTTATTCAATGTGAATAGTGATCAGGTATCACGTCACAGTGTATAATATGTAATTTAGTTGTTGTCGCTAGCTTTATTGCTCCGTGAGACATTTGGGGTCAACCAAAATTTTGATGTCAATGTTACAAGAAACCACTTATTTGATTTACATTAGATCGTCATATAATTATCTGCAAAATAAAATTTATGTCAATAAAACCCACGACTGGGTCGTATGAACTTGCCCATGTATCCAAAGAATCTGTTTAAAAATATTCAATCTATTTTAAGATTTTAAAAAAAAAATATTTTCAAAAATGTAAACGCCATATGAACATACAAATCTAAATTTTTATTTGAAAATCGTTAGAGCGTTTCTTTTTTTAATTACATTCGTTTATAATATTTATTAATTTTAGTTTAAAATTATTTTTGGTATGCAGGTTATTTAGACCTTAATAATATAATATGTTTTATATTTAAATTTTGTAAAAAATTGATGGCCCATTTCCAAGATATCAAGAATCAAAAATAAAAAACAACGACATTTTTGATCATGAAATATTAATGAGACAGTATAAGAGCTTGTGCCGATCATTGAAATCAGCTGATTATTTCTTGAGAGAACTTAAAAACAAAATAACGGTTCTAAAGGGGGTATTCTTCTGGAGCAATACAAAAATATTTGTTTATATTGAAAGGAGCCAAGTTAAGAAAACAATTTAGCGATAATTTAAACTGTTGATAACCGTGGTTAGTAAAAGAAATGTTTCGGGGATAAAATATTTTATTGAACAATATAACAATGTTAAACAAACAAAGAATAAATTTTGAGTAAAAAATATCTATGACAATATTATTTAGAAATCAAAAAAGCTTATAGATGAAAATAAGTTGTGAAAGTGAAAAGTAGTTTAAGTTAAAGTATATATATATATATAACTAACACCCGTCCTCAATTTCACAATTATAAGTTTTTTTTTAAATTTAATCGAAAGACATTCCTAAACGCTTAAAGCAATTTTTGTGAGCTGTTAAGGCTAAGGGTTTTGTTAGAGCGTCTGCTGGCATGTCTTCGGTACCAATAAATTCAAGATTGATTTTGTTATCAGCAATTGCTTTTTTGACAAAATGATATCGGATATCTAAGTGCTTGGTTCGCCCTTGGGTACTCAAATTTGTTGCAATAGCCTGTGCACTTTTGTTGTCGGTAAAAATTGTCACTGGTCCTTGATGAAGTCCAAGTTCTTCAAGTAGATTTCGTAAGAATGATGCTTCTTTTGCAACAGAACTAAGGTTAACATATTCGGCTTCCGTGCTTGAAGTAGTAACAGTTCTTTGTTTCTTTGAAGCCAATAAAATTGTTGCTCCTCCATAAATGAATGAAAAACCACTCTGTGACTTTCTGTCATTGAGATCACTTGCCCAACTTGCATCAGCATAAGCGTGTAGTTTCTCTGATGTTTTTCTATAAACGATGCCAATATTTTTCGAGCCTTGTAAATAGCGGAGGATGTGCATTGCAGCGCCCCAATGTTGTTGTCTAGGATCGTTGTTAAATTGAGATAATGCGTTCACTGCGTAGGCTATATCCGGTCTACTAAAAGTTGAAAGGTGGAGTAAACTCCCTATCAATTGGCGGTACCTGGTTTTGTCGACTTCCTTTTGCTCTCCTTTAATTTTCGGGATTTGTTCCAACTTCAAACCTGTAGGCATTGGTAATCGATCAGGCTTGCAGTCCGTAAGTCCGTATTTATTTAGTAAATTTTTGATGAATCCTTCCTGAGTAATGATAAGAGTGTCATTCAAACGCTGAACTTCTAAACCGACACAGAGTTTAGGATGTCCAATGTCCTTAATGTCAAAACATTCAGATAGGTTCTGCTTCATCAATTCAAACTCTTTGGAATCATTCGTTGCAACAATTAGATCATCCACGTAAACTGTATAATAAGCGTTATTTGATTGTTATTGTATTTAAAGTAAATACACCTGTCGCATTGTGAAGCACTGAAACCAAGTTTAAGAGTAGCATCCAACTTTAAGTTCCAAAGCCGTCCGCTCTGTTTCAGTCCATAAATTGCTTTGTTTAATTTGCAAACCTTATTGCCTTGTTCAAATCCTTCCGGCTGTTCCATAGAAATAAGAGTAACGATATCACCGTTAAGGTATGCTGACGAAACATCTAGATGATAAAGATCCAAACCATTTTCAACAGCTATTGCCATAGTCAAACGGATTGAACTTATATTTGCCACTAGTGAGTAGGTATCTTGATAATCAACTCCTTGAATCTGGTCAAAACCTCTCGCAACAAGTCGTGCTTTTCGCTTCTCTATAGTTCCGTCCAGCCTGTATTTTGTTTTAAACACCCATTTAGATTTTATGACTTTCCGGTCAATTGGTCTGTCCACCAAAGTCCAGGTGTTATTGCTAAGGAAAGAATTGAATTCAGTTTGCATTGCATTTTTCCATTCAATAGCATCTTCCAAACAAAATACTTCTTTCACATTTTCGGGATCTGTGCGCATCTTATTTGATGTTGCTTGTTGAACGATGTCTTCTTCGAATTCGTTTGCATCTTGCCATTCGTTTGAATCTTTTCTTTCGATGTCATTTTCAAGTTCATTCACTTCATTATTTGAGGTTGTATTTTCTTCATTACTTTCCGAATTATTGGAGTTATCTGTAAACGAGAATTTATAAAAATTACAGCTTTTTAGATCGTTGTCTTGGAATTTGACGGTTTGCCCATTGTTGATAAGCCTGATGTCTCTGCTTTGGATTACGCTTCGCTTGTTTTTCATCCAAATTCTGTAAGCCTTAGACTCTTCCGCGTAACCTTCTAAAATTCCTTCTTCGGATCTGTTTTCGAATTTACCAAGTTTTGAATCTTTTCTTAAAGTGTAAACTTTCGAACCAATTTCCTTTAAAAAGGATATATTCGGTTTCTTTCCGCTCCAAATCTCTTCTGGTGTTACATCTCCGTTGGGTTTCGTTGGACATCTGTTTCGTAAGAACGCTGAAGTGTTCACTAATTCAGCCCACATAAATTCGGGAAGTTTGCCTTCATCCATTAAACATCTTGCCATCTCAGTTAAAGTCCGGTTAGCCCTATCGGCTAAACCATTTTGTTGCGGTGTGTGTGGCACAGTTTTCTGGTGAAATATTCCGCAATCTTCTACGAATTTTTGGAAGTCCTTGTTGCAGTATTCTAATCCGTTGTCCGTTCGGAGTGTTTTAACTTTCTCACCAGATTGAGTTTCAGCAAAAACCTTAAATTTTTTGAAGGTTTCGAAGGCTTCGCTCTTCCTATTCAAGAAATAAACAAAAATCTTTCGTGAAAAGTCATCGATGAATGTTATAAAATATTTTGCTTTTCCCAACGATTCTGTACGCATCGGACCGCATATGTCTGAGTGGACAAATTCCAAGCGACGGGATGTCTTTTTTCAATTGTTGCTTGTAGAAAATGCTGTTAAAGTTTGCTTAGCTCTAATGCAAACAGTACAATCATCGATGTCATCTTTAAATTTATCGGGCAGTCCATGAACCATCTTCTTTGCCAAAAGCTGTTTCAAAGAAATTAAATTTACGTGTCCCAGCCTTTTATGCCATGACATGGATTCATAATGTATTTCAGATTTTTTTGTTTTATTTGTGACTAATTGTGTTTTTTAATTTGTAGGTATATAGTACAAACCATTCTGTTTTAATGCTACTGTGACCGAATTTCCTTTATTACCTAAGAATTTAGCTTCAGATCCTTCAAAAATTACCTTGTATCCATGATCTGTGGCCTTGCTGATTGAGATGAGATTGTCAGTCAATTTTGGAAAGAGAAGTGTATTGTACAGATGTAGTGGCACTTTTGAGCTTTTAACATTGATGTTTGACTTAACTGTTGATGTTCCTTCAACACTTACAACCTGGCTATCTGCAAGTTTGACATGGTTCGCATCTTTGTTTGAATTAAGGGTGATAAAACTAGATTCATCAGCACACATATGTGAGGTTGCCCCACTGTCCAAACACCATAATCGCTGATACAGTTGTTCATATGGTAGTTTTGAAAACGCTGTACATTCCTGTACGATGAAACCTTGTTCTTGCCGTTTCACCATTTTGAGTCAATCTTGTTTTGTCAGTTTTAGTCCAGCAATCCTTAGCCATATGACCTCGCTTCCACATTTTCTGCAAGTAAAAGGAAAATTATTGTTTTCGGTTCTAATCTTACATTGAGGTTTCTTGTAATATTTTTGCGAACGGTAATGCTTGGCACTGAGTACGTCATTGTTCAAAAATTCCTTCTTTCTATCCCCAACTTCAAGTAATCTGGTGCAAATAGTAGAAACGTCTGGATAATTGCTTTAAACTTCGAACGCAGATCTTATGTCCTTGTAGTCATCTGATAATCCATCGAGAAGAACTACAACTAGTAGATCATCGTCTAATTTTGCCCCCAACTCCTTTAATCGATTGGTTATTGTTTTGAATTCGCGAACGTATTCGGCAACTGATTGTCCTGCAGACATTTGCAGATTTGTGATTTTACGAAATTCTTCAGTCTTCTGTCGTGGTTCTTTATTATCGTAGCTTTCCAGCAAAAAGTCCCAGATTTCCTTCGATGTTCTCAAATTCGCTGCCAAAGCAACAATATTTGGTTCCATTGCAATAAGAAGCTCTGCCCGAGCATCTAAATCTTTTTCATCCCATTGTTGTTGTTCCACTTCTATTAATGATCTTGCGGTTTCGCCTTTTACGTATTGGAGAAATCTTCCTCGGTGAATTATGGCTTCCATCTGTGCCTTCCATGTTATATAATTTTCTCCATTCAGAAGAGGAATTCGGCCATGGACATTTGAGCTGGTCATATTTATGCAAATAAAATTATTAATTATCCAATCAATATTTTTCAAAGTTTAATTGCATTCAATGTAAAGGCCTGGGCCCATAACCTGTTGATAACCGTGGTTAGTAAAAGAAATATTTCGGGGATAAAATATTTTCTTGAACAATATAACGATGTTAAACAAACGAAGAATAAATTTTGAGTAAAAAATATCTATGACAATATTAATTAGAAATCAAAAAAGCTTATAGATGAAAATAAGTTGTGAAAGTGAAAAGTAGTTTAAGTTAAAGTATTTTTACATATAATGTAACTAACAAAAACAAAATTCGAATATTCCATTTTTTACCAAATTATTTGTATGGGGTCTACCGTTACTTTGTATCTTAAAAAAAAAAAAAAACGCTTAAACGAATCGGGTCAAAACTTTAATTTCCAAATTTGCAGTCAATCGACCCAATACTTTGGGCTGTAGAGGCCAGGGCTGACAGAAAGACGGAATTAAGGGACCCAATGTTTTTCGTCTCTACCATCGTAACGTCGCGTTTGGTTAAAATCTCCAGTTTAATATCTTTTACGAATGCGAAACTTTCCACATGTAGTTCTATATGTTAGAAGTAAAAAATTGAGTAGGAACAAAGGTATAACGTGTATTCCATATCGCCCAAACTTAAAATGTCATAGCGTCCAAAATATTTTGTGTTTTATGAAATTTCAAATAAAAAGAAGTGTTCGGTCATACTAAAATATCATAATGATAATATAAAATATTAAAATGCCCAAATTACTAATTAACATACCGCCCAAAAGATTTCATGTGTTTCAACATATGGGCATTCTAACAAAATGTTTGCTTATTTTGGACACTACGACGATTTACGCTTTAAATTGTATCGGCCAAACGCAAACATTGAACAAAAAAAATGTCAGATTGCCCAAAATCTCCAAACGTCAAGAAAGCACAAAGGGCAAAACAAAAAGAAAGATTTCGATAAAATATTAAACATATATAAAACTTAATTTTAATATAAAATGTTGTTATTCTTATTATGGAGATATAGGGAGGTTAAAAGAAACAAGGCAACGTTCAAAAGCAAGAACTCATTAAAACCTAAAGTATAGATTAGACTGTTCAAAGAAAAAAGCACAACTTCTTAAAAGTATAAAACAAATTGAAAAACTATGTATACGTCACAGTGTACCATTATTTTATTTTAAGCATTTCCAAGCTTACTAATAGGAATTTTAATTGAGAAACGACTATTCGTAAGATCTGTATATTGTCTGCTAAGATGTAAGACACAACCATTGGCCAGTGAACATCGGTTACACGAACAATTAGTCGGATGCATCGACTGCACCTTTAGTGCCTTGTCTAGTATCATAGATAGCTTATTTCGACTACCGACAGTGAATTTCTCACAGTTTTGTTAATAACTTATTGCTTTTGAAGTCAGATCTGTGATCACCTTGACTTAGAATTATGGCAATAGTCATTTTGAAGTGAACTCGTATTTCGATGGCTTATAATATATGACTTTTTTGATAAAATTTCAACTTAATTGTTTGGAAAAAGGCTCCCAAGTCTTTCACTTGTTAACAAAAAAAAATTAAGTTGAAATAAAGTACTACACATCAAAACAAATGCCTGTTTGTAGCGAGCTTTTTCGTTATGTTTGGTCGACTTTCATGAACAATTTCCTCAAAACTTATTTACTTAAATACATAGCATTATAAAGACTAGGATATATACCTGCGCAACAATCGACTAGCTATTTTGGTAAGTGTTCCACTACGCAGTCTTCCTCTATGAAATCACCTACCTTCAACTTTTTATCTGGGTTAGAATATTAGATTTATGATATCATTATGCTTATGTATATTTTTTGACATTTTTGAAATCTTCTATTTATTTATTCATTATCATTACAATTGGCTACCAATCATTTGTTTTAATAAAGAATGGAACAAACCCCATGCAACATTGTCACATTAATATTTTAACATTAAACTTCGGTTTTCCGCAAACTGACAGCAACTTCGTATTTACTCGTATCTTATTTTCGTAATCTGTTTTTAAATTTCTCATTTTATAAAGCTTTGATTAAAGAGCTGCTAAGTTCCCATCTGTTATTATACATCGAACCTTTATCACCTTTATTCTATTTTAATTTCCATGAATTGATTAGTTATTAATGCCATCTCAGTTTATTGATCATAACATAATTGTTACAATTTACTTCCCGATCCAGCTATATAAATTATGTATGTAGCCTTCTACCAGAAAATGAGATTTATAGGTCAATTTTGTCTTCCCTATTGACATTTCATCCATCAAAGTCTCATGAAACATGACTTTGAGAATATTGGGTTTAATTTTGGGGGTTGATGCGATGGCGATGGTGACAACTATGTTTCAACTTTTATGTTGTCATCAATTTGCTTCGATGTGATGCGTATTTTATCCTCTCTCTTTTGCTTTTTGTATATTCCCGCTTTGCCTTCACATAGCTCTTACTATTTTCTCAAAACAATCTTTTAGCTCAATATACATTTATGTATGTATGTATCTACGGGTATATGAAGTGCGTAGTATACAATCCAAGTTTCTATTTTATCTCATAAAAGTAAAAACTTTTTCAATCAATTTCCACTCCAAAGAATCTGATGACACATCTTTTATATACACTTATATAACATAAATATATACATATATGTATGTTTATGTATGTAGTTCCTATTAACCGAAAAAATAGGACCATTTAGGTATAGACACTTATATATACTGTTATACGCACTGAATAGCTTCTCGTATAATACCACAAAATATACGGACACTTCAAAAAATCCCTTCAATCTTTCATTTAATAAATAAAAACTCAAATTCTCACCATTTTTGCCATTGACATTTCTGACAACAAAAACAAAACCCAAAAATAAAAATAAATAAATATTAAAAAATTCAGACAGTTGGCGCGGTGCGGTGCGGCGTGGCGGCAAAAAGAAAATATATAACAAATTATCGATATTGTTGTTGGAATTTATTTTTTATTTTTGCCACAATTCTTATAACAATGATTTCGCCTTCCTTTTGACTCATTCTTCTTTATAGGAAGACACAATAAACTTTGTCCATTGTGACCGCCAAAAATAATAATCATAACAATAATTTCGCAGAATAATAGAAGAGATTCGCCGACACAAATTATACCTCATCCCCTAACAAAAAACCAAATCCAAAACCACCCTGCTACTTATCTCATAAATAAAATATTTTATAGGAGACAATACCGCGGAAAGTCTAAGACACTCCAAGCGAATACAAAATAGTTTAGTGATGTGATTTAATTTTTCGAATCAACAAAAACGATCTTCGGCATAATTCCAGAGTTCTATCTTTCCTAGAACTGGAATTAACCTTATTCATTCATTCATTCATTTATTTATTGTATGTAGATTAAGGTACAAAAGTCTTACATCTAACTTACATTCTTAAAAGTTTTAGAACTTAACATTTGTTCTTTTCAGCTTTAATACATTTGTATACAATAAAAAATAGATGAATTTATATAATATTAAATTAAGGGAAATTTCTACAAAACAAAACCCTTATGTAATACTTATAATCTAAATTGCACATAGGTCATTTATTAGACTGTTGTCCGAGAATTGACATTTATACATAAAATCTGATACATATTTTATTGAAAGGTTAGCAACAAGGTTGACATTAGTTTTTTCATGTAATTTCAATGTTGAAAATCGTTTAGGTAGTTTAAGAATTATTTTAAGTACTTTATTTTGTATTATTTGTAATTTTTTTTTATGACAGGTCGCGCAATCGTACCAAACAGGAACACCGTACAATAAGATAGGTTGAAAGATTGTTTTATACAAAATAAGTTTGTTTTCTGTACTAAGCTTTGAACTACGACTAATAAATGGGTAAAGTATTCTAATATACATATTGATTTTGTTTATGGTATCTATAGTATGTTTTTGAAAAGTTAACTTTTTATCCAATGTGATACCCAAATATTTACATTGACTTTCCCACTGTATATTGGTATTATAGAATTTAAGGCATGTTGATGGTAAATAACTGCTTTTCCTGCGACGTGTAAAGAAAACAGCTTGAGACTTAGTTGCATTGGCTTTAATTTTCCATTTCTTAAAATAGTTTTCAATCTCTTTAAGTGATGCTTGCAATGAAGACATAATATTTACAGGGTTTACATTGGTAGAGAATATTTCAGTATCATCTGCAAACATTGCCCAATGTGTATTGTTACATGTGACCCTAAAATCTGACACAAAGATATTGAAGAGGATAGGACCCAAAACTGATCCTTGAACGACACCAAAAGGAATATCCAAATATTCTGAATTACGGTTTCCAATAAATACAGAAAAAAATCTGTCTTTCAAAAAACTTTGGATCATTTTGATCAAGAATAGAGGAAATCTACACATTTTCATTTTATATAAAAGTGCTTCATGCCAAACAGTGTCAAATGCTCTCTCAATGTCCAACAAAACCAACCCTGTGGACGTTTTTGAAGCCAAGCCTTTTTTTATATGATTTTTTAATGTAACAACTTGATGATTTGTACTATGTCCCGATCGAAAGCCAAATTGTTGTTTTGGCAGTACTTGATTTTCTGTTATGTGTTTAACTAAATAGTTTTTAACTATTTTTTCTAAAATCTTACCTATATTGCTAAGCAAACTAATAGGCCGATAGCTAAATGGATTTGTTTTGGGTTTACCAGGTTTTGGTATGGCAACTACTTTTGCTTTTTTTAAACTGATTTGGAAAATAGTTTAAAGTTAAGCTTGCATTTAATATAAATGTTAAAAGAATCAACCCCTTCTTTGGAAGTTCCTTAAGATATTTGTTTCGTATCTTGTCAATTCCAACGGCTTTATTAGTTTTAGTTGTTCTTATTATGTCTCGGACTTTAGAAGGTGTTGTAAGGTACCTACTTTGAAGGTTGGATTCTGCTAAATCTATTTCATTAATACACTCTTTTACTGTAGAGATTGTTTGATCATCACTCAAGTGAGCAGTAATTAAATTGTTTTCATGAAAGCAAGATGCAAGTAAATTTAACTTTTCATCTTGGTTGTAAACTTTAACATCACCATTATAAAGCGCTGGAATGTTAGAATGCTTTTTAGAAATAACTTTACTTACTTTCCAAAATGGTTTGGACCCCTTTTTAAAAGAAGAAAGCAATACATTCCACCTTCTATTTCTATGGACAAGTATTTCATTTTTAATTTGCTTATTTAGTTTTGAAACCATATCGTTATAATAGGTCTGTCTATATCTTATCCAACATCTTCTAGCTGTGTTTCTTAAACGTATGAGAACTAGAATGTTGTTGGGTAAAGGAATATCTGAGTTGTTTTTAAGAGTTCTTTGAGGAACAGATTTATCAACTGCATCATTAATAATGTCGATAAAGTTTTGTAGGTACATATCAATTTGATAAGTTTGATTAATTTCATTTAACGCTAAATTTTGTGTGTCGATATTATTTGAAACATGTGCCCTGTACAGATTCCAATTAGCAGCTGAGAATACATATCTTTTTTGCAAATTAAACATAGAAGTTGTGCCTGTAAATGATGTCTGCACTGGTAAATGATCTGAACTTAAGGCTGTTAGTGTGATAGGTTGTGTAAAATATTCATTTTTGTTTGTAAGAAAGAAATCCAAAACTGATGGATTTTTATTTCGGTCAGATGGTATATATGTAGGGTTTACAGGGCTTATTAAATAATTATTATTCTGTGTGGTCATAATATCGTTCAAAATATTACCCCAAGAATTTGCCCTTAAGCAGTTCCACGACTGATGTCTGGAGTTAAGATCGGCACCTATCAAAACATTTTCTTTGATACGCATCAGCTTTAAAATATCTTTTTTAAACATGATTTTTCTTTCGGAATTAGTATTTTTACCGGGAAAATAAACGGAAAATATATCAAGAGATATACTTTCGCTTATTTGTACCCTTATCCCGACACATTCAATAATTGATAAATTCAATGTTCCTACCATATGTTGACAAATTTCTTTTTTTGCCAAAATTGCTACTCCTCCTCCCATCTCACTTTCCCTATCACGCCTATAGCAGTTGTAATTTATATGAGTTAAATTTATTTCAGGCTTAAGCCATGTTTCTGTAAGCAAAGCTATGTCAACATTGTTGCGAATCAAGAAATCAAACAATTCTAATTTTTTTTGGCGAACGCCTCTTGCGTTCCAAGTTATTATCTTAAGGTTCTTATTAAACATTTTGCTTGTATACATATTTTAATGCTAACATAGTTATAACATTAAACTGGTCAGCTTTTGATCTACATAGATTAAGTTTTGGCATCATTTCATTAAGTAACGACATTAGTTCATTTGGAGAAAATAAATTATTTTGTTTATAGTTACACTGCTCATTCTTGTTATTATAATGTTGTTGTTGTTGTACTTGCACAGCTTCTGATTCAGTAGGAGTCTGTATTGAAAATGTTCTACTTCTAGCTTTGTTTTTATGTTGGTCCGTTGGAAGAGCAGGAAAGTCACTCATAGAGAAATTTGGTTGATTTGAGACTGAGCCGCTCTTGCGTAAATTATGTGGTTTAGAGTTGTTTCGATTTGCAATTTGTTTTCTAATTTCGAAGAAATTTGAGCGCATTTTACAAATTGGATTAGCCTTATGATGTCCATTACAATTCGCACATTTACTGACGTCAGGTTTATCACAATCAGCAAGTTTATGATTCCCAGTACAGTTGGGACAAAACGTATTTACATTGCAATGCTTCTCTCCATGGCCAAACATCTGGCATTTATAGCATTGAGTAACTTTGTTTGGATAGTGTCTTTTGTAGTCCCATTTGACTATCATTTTGAAGATGGTTGAATGTTGTTTTTTAAGGTCACTCATCTTAATTGAACCACGTTCAATATAAATAATATATTTGTAACTTACATAATTAATAAATGTCTGCACAGTGATAGGTTTTACGTCGGTACATTGGATACCTCGAGAAATTAGTTCTTTCTTAAGTGTTTCACTAGGGTAAATATCGAGACCCGAAAGCACTACCTTAAATGGTCTATTATGTTTTTTTTGAAATGTATAGAACTCATATTTTTTCTTTTTGAGTTCAATTAAAGTTTTTTCATATGATTCAAGCGAAAGACACATTACTTTTTGTCCCAAAGAGATATTTTTAAGAACATAGTCTTCGATTTGGATTGATTGTAGTAATAATCTTATCACGTCACTTTTAGTTTTTAGAATCACTATTGGTGGTATCGATTCTGGCTTTCTTACATTTTCAGAAACATTTTGGACACCTTCATCGTGGTCCATAATACTTTGCAATGGTGCAAAAGAATTTCTGCGATCTACATTCATATTAGATGAAAATGAGTGAGATCCCTTGAAAGTATTTTTTTTGCTTGGATTGACGAAATCGTCATCATCCAAGCGATCATTTGCACGTTTCAATGAAGAAATGTTGTTTTTTTTTTTTTAATTTGTATATACAATTCGCCTCAGATAACTAATACACGTATTGATCGCGCGGGTGTTAGCACAAGACTGGAATTAACCTTAAATTAATTGCCACAGAATAGCTTTTTTCATGACGAACTTAAAGATCCAAAATCGTAATTTCCTGATTTAGTTTTCTTACTGAAAAAACAGTGGATACATTAGACCTTAAAGATATTATATTTTAGTCATCCAAAAAATTTCAATATGGAAATTGATCAACACCACAGCTGTGTAATGCTAATCAGATAGTCCTCGTCTATATGGAACCCCTCAGATTCTTCAAGAAAATTGTGTTTCTCTTTTTATCCAATTTAGGAGCTATACGGGCCTCTTTCTTATTGTTGATCTAGCGCACGTTTGCAGCCCCATGAAGTCGTGTCTTTTCCATTTGATCGGTGAACATTTTATATTGCTGTCCGATTGACATTTGCAGCAATTCCATTTTGTACAGAAACGCTGGGTATCCCGCATTTACGTATGCGGCAATGGTCACATTTGTGTGACCCATGTGTAAATGTTTTGGAGCCATGCGCCACACTAATGCATTGAATAATTCGTTAAGATTTTAAGTGTGGCCGCCCAAGCACCTAGTAAAACCACGAAATAACACGAAGAGGATAATGCGACTGAATTTCCGTGTCTTTCCCAAAATACTTCGAATTTTGTGCTAAAACTTTACACACATAATCTTGAATAGTTGTCTTATCGATTAAGCAAGAGAAACCTTTTGAAGGGATCGTGCTCTTAAGACTTCCAGTGTCTACATGCGTTTAGTTAGTTTGGCCAACGTGAGCCTACATACAATTATGTGTATCTACGTGATTCAAGCTCTTAGTACGTCAGTTTGCATAAAATTAAAAAAATTAGGTGGCGCAGCTGCTCATAGAGAATCAGGGCTTCTTCGTGCTATTAATGTGGGTTTTTACGCCGAATGAAAATACCTATGCATATCGCCGCGTCAATATTTATCAAACTTAAGTATGCGTGTTACATATTGAATCAATGTAGTACAGGAAAATAAGTCTATAGAACTCAGTCCACTGGGGAACTGAGATCTTACTAGGTATGTATATTATGGGTACTAAGTACACACTAAAAAGTATGAAGAATAAACTTATTTCTAAAAACAATTTAACAACTAGCTTCAAACCACAATTACATAATTATCAGTCTTGAAACTTGCTCTTTATTGATGAACGCAGTCCAATCGTCGTTCTTGTGCAATTAAAAAAAAAACAGGATGTTCATGAAATAAAAAGTTATATTGAAATAATGTTTTGATTAATAATTAATGATCGGAAATAAAATACACGCGATTTTTAAGAATCTTCAAAACTGTGTTTCGTAATTTTTACCAGAAATGTTGAAAACAGATTAGGAAAAAAGCCAGAAAACTAATTCAAAAGAAAACCAGAAGAATAAATAATATAATTTTGGGGTAGGTGGGATAACCATGCAATGAAACCGGTCGCGCAGAATATCGAATATGTCTTGAGCTGTGTGGCAGGTATCACCATCCTGTTATAACCATATGTCTTCGTGGTCCATTGACGTGGTCCATTGAGTGTCACAAGAAGTGGGTGATCATCGACCTATAGCGAAGAAGTAAGAATCGGATGCCTCCAACCCAAAATTCACATCAAACAGTAGCTTTATATGGATGCATTGGCTCCTTGCGAATCTTGCGTGGATTGGTGTCGTTACAAATCCGGCAATTCTGCTTATTCACGTACACATTCATCCAAAAATAAACCTCTAAAGATAATTTTACGGCCAACATTGGGATCAAATTCTAACTGTTCCAATATCCAAATACGACGTTGCGTATGGTCGGTTGGTTTCAGCTGCTGGGTCAGTTGGATTTGGTATGGGTAAAGGCCCAAATCACGACGCAGAAATCGATATGTTGTGGTGTGCGACATGCAAAGTTCTTTTGAGCGACGCGGAATTGGCTGCTTCGGATTCTGCATTGCAGATCTTGCGTTTCGTTGAGGTACGGATGTTGGCCGATGGACTCCTATAGTCGAATAGGCGACTTGAAAAGACGACCATGTACCGCAAAAAAAAAGACTCAACGTTGCCACTAGAGATCATCAATTTTTATAGTAAAGTTATATCATCAGCAATACGTTGATACAAGGAAGATATTTTGACAAGAAGCTAAAGAAACAATATAGCCGCCACAAGCTATCAAAATCAACACGTCCTTATTGAATAACCCGTTATAAAAAACGTTTGAGACTTTTTATAAATGCAAATTTTAATTTCTTCAAATGTAATGGCAAGAAAAAGGAGTACATTCCCAATTAAAAATACTCCTTAAACATCATACCTTATAAAACATTCTCTTAAAGGCGAAGAAGATTAATTGCCAAGTTCAATGAAATATTTATTCTACTTCTCTATCTCTATAAAATGAAGAACGTGTTTGGATTAAAATCCCGAGTCTGTGCGCTGTGTTTGTCTCCGTATATCTATGAACCTAGTTTGATGCTCTTATATTCCTAAGTTCAAAAATCTCTTTCGTGTGAAAAGTGCGAATAAATTATTGAAAAAAAACTTGATGAATTTCTTACGTTGTCGCTTATAAAATACAATAACAAATAACAGCAAAGTAGAAAACACTCTATATTAGTTTTCTTGACAAAAAGGGTGTCCTTTTTGATATGATAAAATTAATTTTGCTTTTTAAATCCCTTGCAAAAGATTTTAATTGAGTTTTCCGTTGTTTGAAGAGAGAAGAAGATACGCGAAACCATTAAAACAAAAAGAGCTTCTCATTTCTAGCGAATATATTGTTTATACCTATCTACACTAACCAAAAGACGGATACAAAGACGAAAACGTCGTACAACGACGTCGTCGTAGTGGATTCAGGACTTTCGGGGTATTGCAAAGTAGTCACCTGTAATTGAAGAAACTCCCATGTAGCCTCTCACTCAACAAATAAGGCCAGTAGAAAGTGTTGTGATAAATTTGGAAAATTAAAGGATAATAGGATTAAAATCAATGCGCTGACAAAATCTATCTACCTTTTCAGTGAAAATGCCGTAAAAAATATGATTGAAATGTGTGTGTATTGTCAAAATCTTCCAACAAAATAACTATCAACGTTTAAGTAGGAGCACAAAAACTGTTTTGTTAACAAGAGGTAAAAATTTCAGCACTCTAAGAGATCTCTATATTACAAAATAAATATCTAAAAGCTTAAGAGCGACATCTTTAACAGTGTGTAATGTGTATATCTAAATATTATCAGATTATATACATATGTATATCCTGTGGCTTTTTCCTCGCCAATAGCCGTTATGATGAAAAATGTTTTGTATACATATAAGGCTGGTAAGCGAAAAATCAAAAAAAAAGAAGACCAAGGGAGATAAAATTAACAAACAAAAAAATTCAACTATAAAAAACTTTATGAAATTCTAGTCCTGTGCAACTTACCTTACAGCCGTTATATTGTAAAATACTTCTACCTTTTCTATATGCGGAAAGATATAAGAAGACTATAACAAGGTTACCACTGTGGGTATATCAATTAATCAATTAATCGTAGTTAAAATTTCTAAAACTTAAATATCACTGATCTTTGGTTTTACTCAGACCCTTTGATACTTTGAAAAGAAAGAATTGTCCTTGCCAAAAGAAGCCAACAATGGCATCATCTTCGAAAAAGAACGCATTGCTTGCAATGATATTGGTCGTGGAATAATTGAAAGTTCCATAGCACAAATGCTTCCATGCGAGTTACTCGATCATTCTGTGGTAATATAAGCTTAAATTGGTTTATTAAATTATTCAGGATATGGCAACTCTGTGTGGCGGACGAAAAGCAACATGTGTACTTTTTGAAGTAAATATTTTTCAATTAAACAAACTTGGGGCTTTTTTTCGACTACTAAGACTAAGACTAAGACCAAGACCAAGACCAAGACCAAGACCAAGACCAAGACCAAGACCAAGACCAAGACCAAGACCAAGACCAAGACCAAGACCAAGACCAAGACCAAGACCAAGACCAAGACCAAGACCAAGACCAAGACCAAGACCAAGACCAAGACCAAGACCAAGACCAAGACCAAGACCAAGACCAAGACCAAGATCAAGACCAAGACCAAGACCAAGACCAAGACCAAGACCAAGACCAAGACCAAGACCAAGACCAAGACCAAGACCAAGACCAAGACTAAGACTAAGACTAAGACTAAGACTAAGACTAAGACTAAGACTAAGACTAAGACTAAGACTAAGACTAAGACTAAGACTAAGACTAAGACTAAGACTAAGACTAAGACTAAGACTAAGACTAAGACTAAGACTAAGACTAAGACTAAGACTAAGACTAAGACTAAGACTAAGACTAAGACTAAGACTAAGACTAAGACTAAGACTAAGACTAAGACTAAGACTAAGACTAAGACTAAGACTAAGACTAAGACTAAGACTAAGACTAAGACTAAGACTAAGACTAAGACTAAGACTAAGACTAAGACTAAGACTAAGACTAAGACTAAGACTAAGACTAAGACTAAGACTAAGACTAAGACTAAGACTAAGACTAAGACTAAGACTAAGACTAAGACTAAGACTAAGACTAAGACTAAGACTAAGACTAAGACTAAGACTAAGACTAAGACTAAGACTAAGACTAAGACTAAGACTAAGACTAAGACTAAGACTAAGACTAAGACTAAGACTAAGACTAAGACTAAGACTAAGACTAAGACTAAGACTAAGACTAAGACTAAGACTAAGACTAAGACTAAGACTAAGACTAAGACTAAGACTAAGACTAAGACTAAGACTAAGACTAAGACTAAGACTAAGACTAAGACTAAGACTAAGACTAAGACTAAGACTAAGACTAAGACTAAGACTAAGACTAAGACTAAGACTAAGACTAAGACTAAGACTAAGACTAAGACTAAGACTAAGACTAAGACTAAGACTAAGACTAAGACTAAGACTAAGACTAAGACTAAGACTAAGACTAAGACTAAGACTAAGACTAAGACTAAGACTAAGACTAAGACTTAGACTAAGACTAAGACTAAGACTAAGACTAAGACTAAGACTAAGACTAAGACTAAGACTAAGACTAAGACTAAGACTAAGACTAAGACTAAGACTAAGACTAAGACTAAGACTAAGACTAAGACTAAGACTAAGACTAAGACTAAGACTAAGACTAAGACTAAGACTAAGACTAAGACTAAGACTAAGACTAAGACTAAGACTAAGACTAAGACTAAGACTAAGACTAAGACTAAGACTAAGACTAAGACTAAGACTAAGACTAAGACTAAGACTAAGACTAAGACTAAGACTAAGACTAAGACTAAGACTAAGACTAAGACTAAGACTAAGACTAAGACTAAGACTAAGACTAAGACTAAGACTAAGACTAAGACTAAGACTAAGACTAAGACTAAGACTAAGACTAAGACTAAGACTAAGACTAAGACTAAGACTAAGACTAAGACTAAGACTAAGACTAAGACTAAGACTAAGAATCAGAAAATTTATTTTGGCGCTTACGATAAATTGGCGGGATGGGTTCGATATGTTCGATACAACATGTTCGATGCAATATTACAAGTTAAATTTCAAAAAGGTGGAGCTTTGATTGCGTTTTTCTATAAAAAAGTATTTTTTGATACTATAATTGAAGGCCATCAAACCAAAAAAGAATCATTTTTAACCAACTTTTTTCCTAAATCAAGTTTAAATAAATGTAAACTGCTATAACCATTGTTTTTTTTCACAGGTATCAAGAAGATGAGAAGACTTTTAAAAAATAAGTTCTAAACTATTTTATAAAATCAAGAAAATTAAAAATAAATAATACAAATGAAGAGAGTTTCCAGTATTTTGTATGTATTGTCTCTGAAAGTGATGGCACAACATATATAGCACACCATATTGGAAAATCTAAGGCATATTTTGAGTAATATCTCTCTCAGCTTAAAGACAAAAATACGACTGTACTGCTCAAATGTCAAAGCGGTGCTAAGATACGGATGCAGCATCTGGAAAATAACAGGAACGATTTTTATAAAACTATACAAACCTTCTTTAATAAGTGTCTACGAAACATCTTACGGGTTTTCTGGACCAATCGTATCTCCAATAAAGAGTTACATGACGTACAAGGAAACGGGTTAAGAATCATAGAATTTGATACACGCTTTGAAAAGCTATGACTGCATTCAACGGCAGGAATTGCACTGGAGTCCAGAGTCAATGAAGGTAAAAGAGTCGGGAGACCGAGAAGTACCTGGAGCTCAAACACAAACAAACATCGCTCGTAGAAGTTATTTGAGAACCTATGTTCTGCTAAAGAAAACTCACGGACGTTGTAGGTCTAAAGTCCTAAAATATTTAGGGACAATATTTTTCTTAAGAGTATATCCCCCTCTTAGTACCTAAATTATCCCGGCATTGTTACTGTCTAGTGTGGGTGGCAATAGTGTCAGAATCAACTCTACAACATAGTAATTTTCTTTTTTCGGGGGAACGAAACCGAGAAAAAAGGATACAAAAAAACAAAACAACAACAACAATATTCTTGAAAAAGGAATTCTTATTTTTGCTTCGTATATACATACGAGTACATACATATACATAATGTAAACTGTTTTCTTTACTTTCTATTGAAGCAAAAGAGTTGCAAGGTAGCAGTAGTTAGGTATAGGTAAGGTATGCATAGAAAGATGTACTGTGTTTATACATATATATTAAGGTATATAAATACAAAAATATATAAAACAAAAATAACTATTCGAGAGGAGATTCCCCTATAGATAAATGTAAGTTTATTTATTTTATTCGTGTTTTTCATTTTTTATTTTTCAGTTTTCATTTTTCAAAAAGGAAACTGGATAACTACGGAAACAGATAAGGTTGTGTACCTATTTTGTATTTTATTTTTTGTTTGGCATTTTTTCGGTTTAACTTTTGCGAGTTACGTTATATCGGAGACGAATGCAGTACCTAACCTAACTACCTTTTTGAGCGTGTGTTTGTTTTTCTTTTTTCTTGGTTTTATTTGTTTGCTGATGTGAAATACAGGAATTGGCAGGTAAGTGAGATACAGAAAGGTTTATATTTAGGTAGGTAAAATGTAGACCGAAAGCATAAGACGATTATGAAAAGAAGGATTTCTATAAGAGTTAGAATTGGGAGAGCTTATGGAATGGGGAAAGAAGGAGATTCAAAATGGAAAATATTGTCGATTTAACATCCCGTTGATCGTAGAGCTTGTTTATCAAAGGTCTATACAAACGCAGAAGTGAAAAGATGCGAGAATATTTTTATTTCTGCCAGTTTATTTAAATGCATAACATAAGGGGCATTAACCTCCTTGCTCCACGGAAGTCATACAAGTTCAACGCTCTTCGGAAAATACCCGTATGTACTAGACACATGTGTAAGGAACAGTTGTTTAAATTGCACTTCATATATTTATACAATATACATTTTCTAAAGGACCCATCAAAATTTTCATCCTCGTCGATTCGGAAAAGATAAACTGTGTGCGTGATATACAGATTCAGTATTTTAACATTCGTCACCTTACTAGCAACTCCAACTCCAACTCCAAAAAACAACCACATATATATATACCTCTGTCCCTAAATGATACGTTTACGAGGAAAATTCCACCATAAAATTGATTGAGTGACAGCGCGAGACGTGCGACATCTGCACAACATAAAATGCAGCACAAGCAACTTGTGCCAGAGCGCGTCAAAATATGTCAGTTTTTTGGAAGAGGTGTCGTCTGTCGTTCATCGTTTGTCCTCGGTAGCAATCCAATTTGGTATCAACGCGCACAGAGTGTGGGTGTGGGATGCCATTCAAGATGGCAAGAGGAGTGGGGTACGAATCCTTTTACAAAAGTTAAGCACCCTGATGAAAACTATATGTAACAATTCATTATGAGATTATGGATTCCTCTGCCTTACCATGCCTGATGCATGGAAAGATCGAGCTTGAGTTGTTACGACAATGACAAAACGAAGTCATATACTACTATACCTTCCTGCGTATAATAGGTATATGCATGTAGTTGCGTGATGTTGCAAAACACCTTATGGTGCAAGGATATGTATTATGCAGGTACACCAGATAGCAGTTAGTAGGTACCTATACGTCACGTGTAGGTAGGTACATCAATTAATTGAAAACGTTAACGTGTATAATCCTTTGAGTTTATATTTGTGTGTACTGTGATTATCCTTTTAAAATAGAGAAACAAAGAGAGAGACCGAGAGAAAGGCAAAGAAAATGTATAATGTGACTAAATTCGATGCAATTTGAAAACACCAGATGCATTTTAATTGATGAATTTTAATGAGGAATTTCACATTATCATCATCATACATAAGCTAAGAAATTTACTGGCTTTTAAAGACAAAGAAGTATTTTTTGAATCTTTGAGAATATTTCTGATTATTAAGAAAAAAGTTAAAAGTTGACATTTTGAGCTTCTCATGTATGTATGTTTGTTACAATCGACTTTGAAGTGATGATGTTGTAAAGTTCAAAATGATTTAAAATGCTGGAGATTATATCCTTTATTTTTGTTTAAAAAAGTGGGGTGAAAATTGCCGGAAAATATCTCGAAAAGAAAGCGAAAATCACATTGGTCATAGGATCCAATTGACAATTCTACCCTCTTGTCCTGTTGTGGATGCCTATTAATGTAGATTCTTAAAATAACATAACTTTGACTTAATTTCGACTTAGTGGAAAAAACGTATTAAATAAATGTTTTACAAAATAGCATGAAAAGGAATTACTTTACTTAAAAATAAAGTTGAAAACTCTTAACCACACAAAATGAGCAACATAAAATAATAATTAGATACATATGTTATGTTGTTTTGTCGGATAGAGCCAAATAAGCTAAGTTCGGTGAAGAACGTGTTATTGTATAGTATAGGCAGTGAATAGCTAAGATTCGAATAAAATTAAAACATTCAGCAAATGTTTTTCACAGGTAAAAAAAATGTTCATTTATTTTATTTTGTAGCCAAGAAACAATTAATTTGTTTGATTATTGAAAATTTAGTGAGGACGTTTAATAATAAAAACTATTAAAAACATTACACCAAACATAAAAACAACAAATTAAATTGCTTTAGTTTTGGCCAACACAGTATAAGCAAAACAACGCTGGTTTACATATATTGTGAAAGAGATGATCTAAAATTTAAAAAATTTAAAAAAATTAAATTCAAAATTTTCACAAATAATAAAGGGTGTATTTTTAAGATAAATTTCTTTCAAGAAGAATTTAGATTTATTATAAAGACAAAGGTTTGTCATTATGTTTTAAGAACGAGAAGCAGGGCCTATAGTGACTTAAAAATCTCTACCATTCCTGTGATGTGTGAGTAATGTCAGGGAAAGAGGAAACCTAAAAACGGCTAATTTGAGAAAGCACATTTAATGACAAAAAACAAAACTGTAGGTGGCACAGGCAGTATAGTTAATCATGTGTTTGATGTCAAAAAGACCAACTTCGAAAATTGAACAGAATTAAAACTACACGTCTCAAAAAACACCCTCTGGTTCAAACAAATTTAATAAGAATCATAATTTAGTCAACTTGCACTTTTACCTCCGTTTTACTTTATTTAAATGCACGTAAAAAAAGTCAATAATGGTATTTTAAAGACTCATTTCCATTTCATATTAAAAAAAGAGGCTGGGATGCGACCCACACTGATAACTTCCCATCCCGTCTGTCGATTTGTCTTGCTTAAAAGTTTGTCTATATGTATCAATTTTTACCAAATTTGCGTAGGTACTATTTTTTGTAGATTTCATTTTTTTATGAAAAAACAGACTATTGGATTTTTATATCGAATGATATATGAATATCGAAACCAATATTTTCTGTGAAATAAAATAAGTTTGAAGCCAATATTTGTAATTTTTGAAAATCTATTTGAGTCGAAAGTAAATTTTTACCAAGTTTTGGTATTGTTTTTTTTTTAGGTTTTTATTTTTTGTAAAAAAAATTGTAAATTCGATTTTTCTCAAAATTTTAGTGAATGTTGACAACAATATTTTTTGAAAGATTAAAGTAGTTTAAAGCCAATATCTCCAAGTTTTGAAAAGATATTTGAGTCGAAAATCAATTTTCAACACCTTTTATAATTTTTGTTTAGGTTTTTATTTTTTGTAAAAAAAACTGTCAATTCGATTTTTCTCAAAATTTGTTCTAATGTTGAAAACAATATTTCTTATAAGATAAAAAAAGTTTTAAGCCCTAATCTCAAGTTTTTGAAAAGATATTTGCGTCGAAATTCAATTTTTACCAACTATGAGTAAATTTTTTTAGGATTTTATTTTTTATAAAAAAAACTGTCAATTAGATTTTTCTCAAAATTTTATCAGATGTCAAAAACATTATTCTTCGTTGCACAAAATTGTTTTGGAGATGAAATCATATTTTGGTCGTTAAATTTTCGAGGTGACAATTTTTTTTTTCAGTTTTTTTGATTTATAAAAAAACCGTTAAATGGATTTTTTTTTCAAGAAATATAATTGTTTTGTATTACGCTACAATATATATTATAAAATTTAATTCAAGCCTCTAGCGTCATTGGTTCATGAGATATTTAGGGTTAACCAAAATTTTTACCTTTTTTTTAAACTGTTATGGTAAAAAAACCACCTACGCAATTTTCTTGAGAGCCCTTTCTGCATCTTTCTGCCTTATTATCTGTATAACAAAATTTATTTGAAGTCGATATCTCTTCTGGTTCTTGAGCTATGGAGGACGAAAAAAACGTCGCGAACGTACAGGCGTACGGACGTACGAAAGTACGTACACACGCACGCACAGACATCTTTCTAAAAATCTTTTATTTCGACTCTAGGGACCTTGAAACGTCGAGAAATGTCAAAATTTTCAATTTGACAAATCAGACCCATTACAATAACTTTCTATGGGAAGTTAATAAATAAATAAATTAGGTGGCGCAACAGTCCGTAGAGAACCAGGGCCTAGTGACTGACAACTCTCAACCATTCCTATGTGCGAGTACTGTTGTCAGGGATGGAGGGGACCTACAGTTTAAAGTCGAAACCGAACGTCTAATTTGAGAAAGCACTTTTCATGACAAGAATTACTCTTGGAGAATTTGTCAATTCCTCGCAAGAGGCAGTACCCGTGAAAAAAACTTTAGGTGGCACAGGCAAGGATCGAACCCAAGACCTCTCGCATGACAGTCCAACGCACTAACCATCATTTTTAAATTTGGTTCTAAATTTGTAATTGCGACATACAGGAACTATATGGCAAGTATTGTATTCCTAACAAATTTGAAATTGAGATTTGAATAAGGGTGACGTAATGAGGGTAGAGAAGTCGAAAAAAGTCGGTCCAGCCTGAATCATACAGTCGATTTACTTAAAACTTGTAAGTTAAGTTTTTAGATTGTTATTAAATTAACTCTAATTTTTCTTAATTGACTTCATTAAAAAATGCATATACATTTGTTCTAGAAAACTGCATACTAAAAATATGTTTAAACAAAATGTACGCATATTAAAAATTCAGTTTTTTTTTGTGAAATCAAATTGCATTTAAATTTTTCGAGACAAACTTGTTTTGCTTTTACTTTTCATAAGGTCTAAGTTAAGAAGTAAAATTTGGGTCAATGCTAAATCTTTTTAAAATAGTATTTTAAGAAATCCATTAACTAGTTCATTTTGCACATCATGATATTATAAATAAATAAATTAGGTGGCGCAACAGTCCATGAAGGACCAGGGCCTATAGTGACTTACAACTCTCAACCATCCCTGTGTGCGAGTAATGTTGTCAGAGATGGAAGGGACCTACAGTTTATATGCCGAATCCGAACGGCTAATTTGAGAAAGCACTTTTTATGACAAGAATTACTCTTGGAGGATTTGTCAATTCCTCGCAAGAGGCAGTACCCGTGAAAAAAGTTAGGTGGCACAGCAGGGATTGAACCCAAGACCCCTTGCATGACAGTCCAATGCAATAATCATCACGCTACGGGTACTACACATCATGATATTGTTATCATAATATTGTTATCTGCAAATAAAATGTGTTTGTTATAGTATCTTCAATATTTCGTTAAAAATAGTTGACGAAGGATGGCATCTCGAATGTACAAAGTACTCGTAGCATTCACAGACATCTTTCTAGAAATGCCGTATGTAGATTCGTTGGATTGTAGATAGAGTAAATTAGTCAATATTTTCTTAACTAAATTTGTGGAAAGATTCAAATGCTATGTTGAAATAGTAAGTATACGCCACAGTTCACGTTGTTTACTTTTTTAGGTTAAAAAAAATCAAATTATTCCTCTGGTATGGATCTTTATTTCATTATATCTGAAGTTTTGAAAAGCATTAAATGTAATTAATTCATTCGTGCTCAATTTCAGAAATCCCTGTTTTCAGCATTATTTTTAAATTTCTTTCCATATATTAAACAAACTTGACGTTAAGTCTACGAATTTGTAATAAGAAGAAATTTACTATTTTGCGTTTTTCTGTTAAGAACCTTTTTAGCATAAAAGCTTTAGCAAAGGCAGGTGAATGACGATTTTTTGAAAATAAATAATGATTAATGAATTTGAAAAAGAAACAAAAAACCATAGTGCACAAAACATAAAAATGAGCAATTGAAAGTTTTTATTTTTAATTAAAAAAAAAATAATATTCGATATGTTGAAAATGGGTCATCATTTTTTTACGAAATTGAAATGTAAAGCGTACCGGATTTGTCACCATATTATTACTTTTTTTAAGCTATCTCATAGAACGAGTATTCATAAACAAACCACGTACACTTGAAGCCCTGAATGCGACAATAACCCAAGCCATTCAAGCAAAATACTTTAGAGGAGTACGCAGAACTTCTCACAACGTCTGCAGGAATGTTTTGGCAAAAATAGGCCGCTCTTCACTGATGTGATTTTTCGTACGTAATTAATATATTTTTTCATACTTTGACTGTGTAGTGTGTTTGCAATGGCAACATCTTAAAAATATATTCATAAATAAAATTTGAGTTTTGGCGAAGTGGTGAGTGTGAGTGAGTAAAAGCTTTTTTAAATCTTCCATACCTCGCTGCCGGATCCTGTACAATACCTTTGAAATGATAACTTATAACAAAATGCAACTAGTTCTTGACTTGGTATTATATACACATACCAACTACTGGATTTATTGAAATAAACTGTCCTTTGAAGTATCAACCAAACGAGTTAAAGGTCCTGTATACCACAATGACCATACCATCAGATTCCTTAATCTTCAAATTAAGCATTATTGGTTATGAAAGCTCTATTTCAAAATTTTAGTATGCAATGGAATAGGATTTTCAATGCCATAGAATTGATTCCTGTCGAGGAATTTACTAGATTCATCCTTATCTCTTTACTTTTGTACCAAAACCATAGTTCACTTTCACAGAGACAAAGCAGTCCTTGGCTAGAAATAAAACAAATAAATACTTGGAATTTATGCTATTATAACGAGAAGATTAAGTTTTTTTTTATTATTATTTTCAATTTCAGTATTCCCATCATGAATACATTTATATGCGAATGTATGTAACTAAGGACATCATACGTATGTATGTATCTTAAAAATACATGTAGATAGATACAATGTAGTGTTGTATATATGTTATCTAGCAAAGTCATGTTATGAATTATTTGCTCATGCATATTAGGTTTATTATATTTTATACGATGATGCATTATTTGAATATAAATTAGAAACGAAAAATGTTAAAAGTTTTAGATAC
Organism: Eupeodes latifasciatus; assembly: GCA_920104205.1. Taxonomy (NCBI): domain Eukaryota; kingdom Metazoa; phylum Arthropoda; class Insecta; order Diptera; family Syrphidae; genus Eupeodes; species Eupeodes latifasciatus. Next base: position 155,801,841 of record OV049924.1, read on the forward strand.
AAAGAAAGTTTCTTTTTTTTAAGAATAAAGTTTATGTTCATTTCATTTATGAATTTTATTATTTCGAATTCTTTTATAAGGGAAAATGAAAAAGATCGATGTGTTATAGCTATTTTGTATAATATAGCTTTATACAAATACAAATACAAAACAAAAATTATATATTATGTATAGAAATGTTCGTATGATAAAATTTATTTGAAACGTTTTTGTCATAAACAATGAAAATATTAGCAGGAAATATTCTTTGAATTGATTTAAGTTGAAAATAAAAAAACACATAGTAAACCATGAAATAATATCTTCATAAGTTCGGTTCGAGAAATAAATTTTTCAATAACGGATTGATAGTAAACATATCTCCCCTTTTAGCAATTTTATTAAAAGCTGTTTCATTTAATGATTGGTAGTTTATGATACAATTTGAATACAGGGGGGGCATCTAAGGGCTTCTTCTTAAATCCTATTGCATTTTGACACTGATAGCTGTTTGTTCTTCGTAATGAAATGAGCCATTTGAAGATTAAACTTACTTACTTAAGGTGGCGCACCTATACGCGAAGGATCTGGGCATCAACCAGTATGTGTCTCGAGCCAGCTCAGTCCTTAGATAGCTGTCTTGAGTTTCGCTGGTCAAGTTGGTTGATGTCCTCTCACACAAGTGTGCGCCACCTGAGACACGGTCTTATTCTACTGCGCCATCCCTCAGCACTTGAAGATCTTCAGGGCTAGAGCGTTTATGCACATTTGCTCTACATTACACAGCCATCTAAGCCGTTGTGCTTTTATTCTTCGGACAAGATAAGTGTAGCTGTACAGTAAAGCCCGTACAGTTCGTATCTTCTCATCCAAGCTCCATCTATGCAGATGAGACCAAAAATCAAACGGAGAATTTTTTTCTCGTAGCATCCTAAGACGTTCTCATCTACGGCGGAGCCTCAGCGCCGTATGAGAACTGGGATGATGAGTATCTTATATAGGGGAGAATTTTATTACTCTTTTACCTTCTAATTGCAAAAAATCAGCGATTTGCAAGATTTCTTGATGACAGCACATACTTGGTGTTGCCCTAATTGACAAATATACATAGCTTGTCCACTTCCGTGACACTGCTTAAAAACGCTTAACTGACATCACGCTTTGATCTTCCAATTATGTCAATATCATTGTTAGCGAGTAATTATACAGATCTTTGGAAGATTTTGCCTGACGGTTGAGTATTGCACATTTCTTTCCAGAAAGATCTTGAAGAAGTCACTTGACAAAGCATCGTTTTGCCTAAACTCTTTTTTGACATACAAACCATCGCGGTTACTTAGATCTTGTTTGACCTGAATGGAGCAGCGGTCATTTTCCATACCCATTCTGCAAAAATGGATTGAAGCTTAAACAAAGTTGGCTCGGTGGTATAACCCAAACAGGGTTTTTTTTTTTTTGAAAAGAAGTTTTGGATGAAATTATATACATTCAGTTCGTATGACTAGTATGCATGTGGACAACACTCATGGTCCTCGTTGTCGTACGGTGCACACGGACGCAGGCTCGCTTGAGGAGAATTCCGATCAAAGATTAAGAAGCCAGTTATATGCATTGTGAAGTGGTCGCATCTTTGGACCATTTTTCTTTGAAAATGAGCTGGGAACAATTGTTCAGTAAACGGTGGACGTTACAGAGCCATGTTTACCGCCTGTCTTTTAACTGAAATCAAAGACATGAAGTTTGGACAATCTTTGGTTTGTGGCGGATGGCGTGTCGTTCCACAAAGCCCACTGAAACAATCAATATTTTGAGAACCAAATAAAAAAGTTTACAGCCTGGTCCCTTTTAGACTTTTCTGTGGGGAACCATGAAGGGAAGATTTTAACAATCATGAAAACATTTAAGGAAACTATTAAGCCACCCTTTATATTTTGAAAAAAAATAATATTTTTTTTTAATTTTAAATGCACCTTTCTCAAAAATGATGTCACAAAAGCAAAATTTGAATATTTCTTGGAAAATGCATTCAGTTTGGAAGTAAGTACATTTTTGTATATTGCATAATTCATTTCTTATTAACAATTATCCGATGAATATATCACGAAAATCCTACATGTTTCTATAGCAGTTGTTATACATTTAAAATCAAACAACAATTAATTTTATCATTTTAAAAAATTACAAAAGGTTGTTAGTCGAGCGGTGGACTCTCAAAAATATTTAATGTGATTGTTAAAACGTTCGGCAGTCACTATTTTTCAAATGAATAGTTTTGCAGTGAGATTTATAATAAAATCCTCCGTAATTTCAATTAATTTTGTAGTTATTACAAAGTTATTTTTTAAGCCTCTGATGTGGTCTAAGATCTTAAGTACTCGAGGTCAATATCATTCAATCGAATCATGTAGACAAATTCATGTTTGTGCATTTTATTGCATTTTTAAAAATAAATTAAGGGAAGCAACACAATAGACTCAACCCAAATATTATGAAGCCATATCATCTTGAATAATATCTAGAATATGATCGCAAACGCTGTGAAATGCATGTGGATGTAGTCGAAAAAGTCCAAACGCTGTGACAACATTGGTTGAACAGATAAGGAAGGACAAACCTCCAGCTAAGACATCAAGCTGTCTTGAATGCCAAACCGATTGTTCTCAAAGCAAGGTGTCCAGGGTTATAAAAAATTTACTTAGTATAAGAAACTGAGAAAATGCTATAAAAAGTTCGTATGCGGAACATCTTTCTCAAAGGAAACTTTATCTAATTTACATATTTCAGCTCAGTGCGTGTGAATATGAATGTGTGTCGCCCACTAACCAAAACTTAACTTAAAGTTAAATTCAATATCAGCTCTCAAATAAATTACTCTCACATTAAATTAAAATAAGTACATAAATTAGGCAACAGATCGTTGAGAACCATGGCCTAGGAACTTACAACTCTCGACCATACCTGCGAGGCAGGTATGGAAAGAACCTACGGCTAATTTGAGTAAGCACTTTTTATGACAAGAATTACTAGCGAGAGGCAGTACCCAATGGCATAGGTAGGGATTAAACCTCGGACCTCGGCATGACAGTCCTACGCACTAGCCACTGGTACTACAGTGTAGAATTTAATGCTTCAAAAACTTAATGAGGTCAAGTCGTAACCTACTCCAAAAGTCTTTTTTCATGAGTATGGAACTTGCATAAAGAAAACTAAACAGCTTTCAGTGGTCGGTATTTGTATAACAGATCACCTCTTATGGATATTCGATATTGCCAAAAATGCTGCTAGGTGCTTAGGATTTTTCCGACGAGACACGGTGCAAGAAATTTTTCACCCCTCCTGATCTAGCTCTTATTTACAAAGTCTGCATTCGTCTAAGACTTGAGTATAACTTTAATATGGGGGCAGTTGCCCCTAATACAACATTAAGTATTTTAGACAGACTCCTAAAAAGGGCTGAAAAAATGATATAAAAACGAAAATAAAAACAAAAACGAATATTAAATTTTAATTTTATATTATTATATTTATTATATATTTATTATATATATTATATTATATTATTATTTTATTTTATTTTATTTTTGAAAAACAATAATTTTCACAACTTTAATTTGTTTAATATATCGCGACGCGTTTCGGATATTTGTCATCCATCATCGGGCGTATAATACACGAACTTCTGGGAATGCCAATTAGGTAACCCTTGAGCTCTATTTCGAAAGTACTCTCACGTATAGAGTTTCACTATATTTTTTATCCGCACATCAAGAATGTGGAACGCTATTTTCACTCCCAATTAGATATTTAAAATCTTAAAACCAACGTGCATCTCGTATCTTGTGTTATATCCATCAATATTTTCTTAACACTCTCACTGCGTTTAATAAAATGTTAAAGATAGTAAAACCCCTTAAGTGTGTGTGAATTACACACACAAAAATGAAAACATATTAATATAAGGAAACGTGATAGCAGTAACTTTTTCCGGATAATATTTTTTCTCTCTTTCGTATAATTGTCTAAGTTTTCGTAAAGTACCTCAGACTCAATTGATTTCAATTTGACACAACATTAATTTAATGACCTTATACGCACTATATCTATAACTTGAAACTAAATTTATCAATTAAACCGAAACCTACATGTACATAATTATTATGTATATGTATAGATACCTTCACCTAATAAAACTAATTAACTTTTTATTGTCTCAAAAGGTTAGTCAATTAATTTTCTTTTCATGACTTTTACTAAGTTATACCAAAGGTATACATATAAAAGATCCAAAAATAATGCTATCATCTCCTCATCATTTATAGTATAAAGACTAACTCTTTAGTTAGTTTTTCTTCATAAATATACATCCTACCTACAAAGTATCAAAAAAAAAAAAGAATTCGTCGTTAATGATAGAAAAATTAATATTATCATCACCATATACTCAAACCATGTACATATCTCCAAAACCTATGTTTACCTTTATAATAGAAACTTTTACCTTCAATCCCAAACCTTCCACACCGCCAACATCAACTTCTTCCACGTCCTCACTTTTCACTACACTATCATACTAACTGAAAGGTAAACTTATTGTTGGGTTATAGCCTTGTGGCTGACAATGACTATAATGTACACAGGAGTTGAGACTAAAGTTTCCAGAACACGTGTTGTAGGTATATATTTTGGTATAAAGAATAAAAACATAAACGTTGCGTTGTATAGGCAACCACCACATACATGATGTCTATAGAAATAGATACAACATATAATACACCATATCCTTTACGTGCTTTGAAAGAAACCCAACTTTTTGCTTTAGGGGGCCTCAAAACAAACCTTCGCTTCGGTTCGGTTTGGTTGTGTTAATTGAATCCTGATTAATAGTTCACACCAGCTGTACACGGGAAAAAAAGCAAGTTATTGCTGTTAGTTGCGTCAATTTAGTGGCTTGTATCCACTATAGATTCCTCAACGACAATATGATTGTATTTATTATGTATGATTCTGTCTTGCGTGAAGTTTAAAATAATTATGTAAATACATTTTTATTGTGCTGTATTTGAATTCTTAGAATTTCCTCTGAATTTATTGTGAACAAAACAGGTTGAAATTTTTGTTTAATAATTAGCAAACACTCAAAGGGTTTAATATAGCTTTAATATGTAGAGTTATTCCACATTCACGTAGTACGGCTAAAGAAAGAATCACTGCACCTCACAGAATGGTGGAAGTTGAGCTCAAAGGTAAATTGAATAGCACCTTAACTTCACTAGAGTCAAGAAACATGACAACGATTTTCGAATGGCGTAAATGAGCAAACGATGCAGTTGTTAGCAAAAGTGAAAGTTCTGAATATTGATCCGGGGTCTTAAGTTAGTTGCAGCTGCAGCAGCCTAGAGATGAGAATTATACACTAGCTTTGAACGTATTTATGTAGATTATAGCCAGATCAGAAGGAAAGACAAGTGTTTTGCATTTTCTCAGAAAATTAGTGTAATTTTCGGCAACAAAACATTATATTAATTAAGTGCATTAAGAATTTTCGTTCCCTAACTTTGAGCTTACTTATGCCTTAAGTATAATTATTTGGCGTCAGGCAAAAAGGTCTTAAGTCAGAAATTGGTCTCACAGACTCAATGAAAAAAACCTACAATGCAATTAGTTGAGACCTATTTACCTAACGCCTAAAAATGTATTAACCGACTTAATCTACTAAGTAACAGTAAAATGGGCTTTATATTAGGGCAGATTTTGAAAGCGCAAATAAAAAAAATAGTTTCTTTTTTAAAAGTTGTTTTACTATGTGTTCAAAATGTGCAAAAACGGCTTGAATTACAATTTTTTTTGGTTGGTACTCACCTGTCTTCGATAAACCGCAAAACGAGGATTAATGAGGGCCTACGAGGATAGGTATACAGGAACAGGTAACTCCATAATCTTTAAGTATTTTACTGATGACATTCTGGGTTTTTCAAAAGTTGCGATAGCGAATGGCTCTCATTAAAGCACATAAAAGACTTTATCTTTACATTTTCCAATCTAGGAGCATGGTTTTTGAAAAAAAAAGTCACTGAGACAAGTTAAGATTGATGTATTGTTTTTAAATCATCAAAGACATTTATGAGCATAAATAAGTGAATTTACTTCGAATGTTAAATTGGGTAATCATAAATCAATGTTTCAAGAAGCTTCAGAAATTTGTCTTTTAACTTTTGAGATTATGAAATGATCTCACATTTGAAGGGACATTCTATGACCTGATTGCAGTTCTTGACAAAGGGATCTATCTTGACAATATCTAAAGACCATATCCACTCGTGACTCGTTTATCGCACAAGTAATAGGTCCAATTTCTTAAATTTTAAACTGTTTTTAATTAATTCCTTGCTAAGGAAAGCTTCTCAAATTTGAGCGAAAATGGTTAATCCTTAGTTGGGAGATGAAAGTTTCTCCGTCGAATGAAAAAAAGGTATGACCATAAAATCACAAAAAAAAAGGTATCCTGCGGTGGCTAAGATAGTGGAAACTAATCAAAGGGTACCTGAATTCTAGGTTTATTCCTGCATAGATCATATTAACATCTTTAGGATCATAATCGACCAATACGTTATGTTTCCGCTCCCCTTTCAACTTCTTGTTATCTATTTTAAAAAGGCTTTCGAGATTTTATTTGGTTAGCCTTGCACAGAAGAGATTTACCTGAGAAGCTTTATAACATTATCAAACTATCTACGAGGGGAAAAGTACCTAAAGACTTCGAAATTAATAGTATAGTTGGGCAGGGTGTTATTACAGACGAAGGTGTCAACTGCAGAATAGGCAAAGTAAAAGCATACTATACAAAGTGTGAAAGAGCAACATAACATACCACACAGACCAAGCTGTGACTGTCCAGTTCTAACGCAGAGTACATCTAACTTTATGGATTTAGGAGTAGGAATAGGAATTTGACCGCCTCTATCACTCATAAGCTGCAAACGATTCTGAACTGAGGTGTCCCAAGAGCTCGATCGCAGAACTGCCCGAATTCCTTCAACGTCCTTATCTGTAAGAAAAAGTGATTGTGTGTTGAACACACCCTACGACGATTTAAGAATCTATCGCCATACAAGCAATGGAGTGGTATTTTTTTTTTTTCAGTCGAGAAGGAATTTCAGAGTTGTTGATGCCTTATGCCCCACGCCACGGATAGGTCAAGACGGTAAGTATAAGTATAACTAAGTAAGATATCTTGGGAACTAATGTTTTGGAAACCTTATTGGTGCCAAGTTCAATAAAAATTTATCAAAATATAATATTTAAGAAATCAAAGACTTTTCATAACCAATTTTTTCTTTTTCTGAAATTTCCTTAAACTTAGAAAAATGCTGTTCCAGTCATAAAAGAGTGGTTTAATAGAGAGTGGTTCAATAGATGTCGGGAATAATAAATACAAAATCTACCAAAATTTGAAAATACGGATTTAAAAAAGTTCAAGTTTTCCAACAAATATTTTCTTAGGCTCAATACTTAATTTAAAAAATATAACTGTCTTGAACTTACAATGGTGAACAAATATTTCGTTTTTTGCAGTGTACACAAATTAAATGAAGTTAAATATTTCAAGAACATCATTGGAGCTTCTTTTAATTTTTTTTCGTTTGTATTTCTTTTTGTTTGGTCTCACATCGAAAAGAGTTGTTATCCCACCATCACCACTCTATTCAAAGTAGGTTCCTATAATATAATATTATTTCCTTTAAAAGACTCTTGTGAGTATAGTGATAGGTTGGCTTGTGCTTTTTTGTTTTCAGAGAGGTTGTCCCTTGGAGCAATGTCTACGGGAATGGAGCCCAGAGCGCAGTAAGCAGGGTGAAGTTGGTTCATTCAGCAAGCAACTATATATAAATCATTAATACTTAATGGATCCCACGGGAGCAATAAAAAATGACCGCACATAGAGTTCACTTCTTGCGTCGCCTCTCTTCGTCCCCAACCTCCTACTCACCTCATGAGCTTCCCTGCACACTGCATAGTAATGGTATAATAATAAAAATAAAAGCTCATTTCCTACTTTTCCGCGCCTTGCCAAACTTTAGACCCATCGTTTTTATATGCCGCCCTCTGCACGCCATCCATGCCATGCGCGAGTGGGTTTTTTTCGCTTGTGCATATTTTGTTGGGGTTCGAGTTCGAGGATCGAGATGGTATACGACACAAACCTAGATACTTTTTTTGCTAAGGAATTTATTACTTTAAAAGTATGAAATAAATTTTTCAACAGCAAAAAGTGAATGAGATTTAACAACTGTATATTCAGAGGGAAAAATAAAGGGGCAAAGAATGATACCAAGGGGAGCGGGGGAGTTAAGTTTTCCAGTGTAAAAACATAAATAAATTGCATTTACAGGGTGACATTGCATAAATCAAACTGAGTCCTCGAAATTCATGCACCGCCAACAGAGGAAAAACGACAAAAACAAAACCAACACTAAAGCAAAAGTAAAAAAAAAACGATTCTCTCGCATGGCATCGGTTTGAGTGGGTGACATGGAAATGTGCGGTCGGACAAACTGACAACAGACAGACATGGATGAGAACGAATGTTTTATTTTAACAAAATGGAAATAATGGTACGGCGAGAATGATGAGGACGATGAGGACAGCACGATGCAAATGTAAGATTTTGGGTGAAGGATTATATTTGTTGAATGATTTTTTTTTCTGTTTTGTTAAACTCATGATGATAGTGGGGCAAGTAGTGTAATGTCTACCTAACTAGACGTACGGCCAACAACGTACCGTCGTCGTACATATGTAGCAAGAACAATGTCTATCAGCTTCAGTAGCTGCAGCAGCACCAGGAGCATTGGGAGAACAGCTTCACCATCATCGTTTTGGAAGCGCATCAACATCAACATCACTGAACACTGGGAGTATATAAATTTATAAATACATGTAAACTTGCAGATTTTGTTTCACTTAGTGAATGTCGTTTTCATTTTTAATGCAATTGAGTTTTTATTTTAAGTGAAGGGCGAAGTGAAGGTATTAAAATAAGAGTGTTTATAAATGGCTTGGTTGTTTTACTTGTATGAATTTCTAGGCTGGAGCTGGCGCTGGCGCTGGATCTACAACTACAACACTCTGGCCAACAATGTTTAAACGAACTACAATCGCATTTTGTGATCGTTTGAGCTTCTTTAATTTATTTTTGAACCCATGTGTCATGCTATGAAAAGATGATTACGTTTTGGATTTCGTTAGTGGTGGTAGTGTAGTTGATACTGGTACTGCCATAAAATTAAGGAAAGAAAGTTGGAAATGTAAAAAATAAATTACCTTTGTGTATATGGAGGAAGAGAATCAAAAGAAGAAAATGTAATTCAAAAACAAATAAAGCGCACGACTGGGTCGCACGAACTTGCTTCTCTATCCAATTACTATGTTTATATATATGTAGATAAGAATCATATTTAAGGATTCAAAAATTTATCTTCAAAAATGAAAATGCCATTTAAGTACCCAAAAAAACCTTCATTTACATCTTTTTGTTCGAAAATCGTTAGAGTTTTTTTTTAACACAGATGGTTAGGTTAGGTTAAAGTGGCTGTCCATGATGGAATCGGATGCACTTAGGCCAGTTTAATGGCCCATTGTGATACTACATGAATCTTGAGGCTTAAGGATCGTCAAAGAAGAATTCTCCTAGGTAATTCTTGTGTTTTTGAGCTAGAGCAGGGCATGTACAGAGAAGGTGAAGAACTGTTTCCTCCTCTTCCTCGTCCATACAGCTTCTGCAAAAGTCATTTGAGAATACGCCTACCCGCATGGCGTGATTTCCTATAAGACAGCAAAGGTGAATATTAAACTGTTGTGACATCTCCATTAGATGATCGACAGTTATGGACTGTTATAGAGTTTGTAGAGACAGAGTCCAGAGATTTTGTAGCGGCCTGACTATCTGATATCACGTTTTCTTTAAGCCAGGACAAGACTTTTTTTATAGCCAAAACTTCCTCCTGGAACACGCTACAAGACTTAATTTCAGTCGTTCAGAGTGCACACCTCCACCAACCCCTTCCTTTGTTTTTGAACCATCAATATAAAAATGGATTGACTCGTCTTCCAGGAATGCCCTATCCTCCCAGAAATATCTGAAAGGTATAGAAATCTGGAAGTCTCTGTCGAATTGCAGTTGGGGGATGGTGTAGTCTGTGTGCTTTGGAATTGATTCTAAATACCTAAGATTTACGGAGTGGCCAATGTTGTTGTAAATCCACTGCGACGAAGCTTTGAGGCGAATAGCAGAGCTTGCAGCTATTTGTTTGCTAAATATATCAAGAGGTGTTAGGTAGAGTAAGGTGTCCAGTGTCCAGTATAGCTTTCTCTAAAGCAGTCCACCATACTGCCACACCGTACATTAAAATCGGTCTAATTACCGATGTGTATAGCCAATGCGTGATTCTGGGTTGTAAGCCCCATTTATTACCAATAGCTTTTTTTGGAAGAAAAGAGAGCTACAGAGCTTTTTTGACTCTTTCTTGTACATTGCGTTTCCAATTTAGTTTTTTATCTAAAACAAGACCCAGGTATTTAGCCTCGTCTAAGAATTTTATCTGGATTCCTTTAATATAGGTAGAGTTGACAAAACTAATTTTTGTATCTCCTCGAAAATAAGACTAAATCGGTTTTGTGTGGGTTAACATCCAGTCCACACCGATCAGCCCAAAGTGTTAGTCTGTCTAGGGCATTTTGTAAGAGTTCTTTTAAGATGTTAGGATGCTTTCCTGAAACTGCTATAGCAACGTCGTCCGCATAGGCGATCACTCTGAAACCCTCCGTATCCAGACTAGTTAGGATTTTATTCACCACTAGGTTCCAGAGGAGAGGGGATAGAACACCACCTTGCTGTGTCCCTCTACTAACCATTCGTCTGCTCTTTTGAGTTAATTATTCTGCTAGTCAGCATTAAATGAATTAACTCCCCAAGCGAACTCTCTACGTTTAGAGATGTTAGTGCAGATGTGATTGCAGATGTGTCCACGTTGTTAAGAGCACCTTCGATGTGAAGGATAGCAACTCTCTATGATGGAGGGAGTATTCAATGATGCGTACTAAGGTGTGTAACACCTTTTCCACCGATTAACCTTTACAGTAGGCATGTTGAGATGAAGACAGAAGTCTTGTATTAATACTTGCCCTTAAATGGATATCAATAAATCTTTCCAAGATCTTAAGAAGGAATGATGATAGACTTATAGGTCGTAGATCTTTAGGATTGACTTGCGAGCATTTACCTGCTCTGGGTATAAAAACAACTTTAACTTCTCTCCATGCCAAGGTAAAATATGGACCAGGTAAAGACAGCTGGTAAAGATTGCCTCAAGGATTGTTGCAATTATGTCAGAAGTTTTTTGTAGCTCGGCTGGTATTATTCCATCTGGTCCTGCAGATTTAAATGGTTTGAAGCTGTTGAGAGCCCATTGTAGCTTGTCCCTTGTGATCAGACCTTGTGGATATGTTGTATTGGAACTTGAACGTATATAATTGTTGCAAGTTTCGGTAAGAGCACTACCAGGAAAGTGAGTGTCCAATAGTAAGTTCAGCGATTTATTCCTTGAATTTGTCCAGGAGCCGTTTGTATTTTTCAAGCAGCTTGGCATCGCTGGAGTGGTTGAAAGAATTTTCCGTAACCTGGAGGCTTCAGAAGTTTCTTCTGTCGTGCCACAGAAGGATCGCCAGGAAGATCGCTCAGATTTCCTTAGTGCCTTCTTGTAAATTCTTAGGAAGTCTTTGTAAGAATCCCAGTGAGAGGCTAATCTTGCGGCTTTGGCTCGGTTGAAGAGTTTCCTGCATTCTCTTCTGAACGAGTCAAGCTCTGAGGCCCACCATTGTGGTTTGCTCTTTCGTCTTATGGGTATAAGTGGCCAAGCAATTTCTAGCGATCTGTTCATAGCTGAGATAAGGTCATTGACTTTGTTGTCAAGTTCGTTAGCGTTGGAGGAAGGACTTGATAGTCCAGGTTTTAGTAGACTTTGTAATAATTTCTTGTGTGAAGCCCAGTCAGTTTTCCGAAAGTTTCGAAAAGTCAATGGACTAGAGTTTTCATCCACATTGATATTGAACTGGATATATGTATGATCAGAGAACGAGTGTTCTTTAGATACTTTCCAGTCCAAGATCATACGGTGTATAGTATCGGAGACAAGAGTTATGTCTAGGACTTCTTGTCGAGTTTAAGTGATGAAGGTTGGTTCATTTCCAACATTACTTACTAAGAGGTTAGTACCAAGAATATAATCAACATTGACTCAATTCTGTCGTTGATATTCGTACTCCCCCATACCGTGTGATGAGCGTTAACATCGTTCCCAATAATTGGGCGGATCCTTTACCGTTCCGCTTCAGTTATGATTCTCTCAAGGATTTTTCCAGGGAGAAGGCCAAGGTGGGCATGGCCAAGATACTCCGACACTATAGCCAGAAACTTCCTTTGGTTGCTTCCAGCCCAACTATGGGGGTATCTTTGTCACTGAAATTATGGAGTAAAAATACATTAATGCTACGTTCTGGGTTCACCTTTATCTGTCTCATACAGTGTGTAGTACCCAGGAGTCTTGAGTCCTCAAACAACGGATCTCACAATCCATGGCTCTTGGATCAGAACAATTTCTTCCCCGTTTCTTGCCAAACTGAGAAGAAGTGAGGCCGAGGCCTTTATGGAGTGTTGGAGATTAATCTGTGCTAACTGCAGCATTTTGGTTACAATTAGGCAGACCAACCTACACCACGGTTTTGTTCTGATCCTCTGAGTCTGAGGATGAACGCAAGAGTTCGTCCTCGCTCAGAAGAATCATATTTAAGTTGTCCTCAGTCTCCATTAAGGATGGAATGGTTTCGACTTTTTTAGAGGATAGAGTCGTGATTGGAGAGGGCATGGGTGTATCGTCACCCTCTGGTAAGAGAGAAGAAGACGGCCCAGGCCAACCAACCGCGAGTTCACCTTCGGTTGTTGATGGAGGCCCACATTCCGCGATAGCCTCATCTTTTTTATATATTCGAATTTTGATGGATTCGAAACCATAATTTATGGAGCCATCGGTCAGAGCTAGAGGAGCCAAGGATTCTTTATTGAGTATCACAATGGCACTCCTTTAACACAGATACAAAATATAATACAAGTAAAGAAAACAAAATTTGGAGAAAATTGTATAAAAATCTATCGGCTCGTTTTTGAGAAAATTCGAAGTTTCGATTTTTGACCAAAAAATTTGGACTGTTATTTTTAGTCTTTAAAAAGAACGCCTAACACGAATCTGATTTAAACCTTAATTTCCAAGTTTAAACTCAGTCGACCTAATGGTTTGGCCATGCAGCCCAAGCCCGAGGACAGACAGACAAATATTTTTTTACGAATGCAATACTTGCCATGTAGTTACTTTTTGTCCAAAGTACTAGCGGAACCGGTAGACGTTGCAAATACGATATTAATTTTATTGGGATTATGATATTTAATTTAATTATTCTTTATTTTTGAATAACACTAATTTCTCTAAAAAAAAAAAATCAGTTATTAAAAAAACTGCTCTTGGATTTGTATATAAATTTAACCAAATGTTAAAATTAATGTTTTATATGAAGTTTTTATTTATTTTTTTGAATAAGATGACCTGAAATTAAAACTGCAGCCTATGAAAAAACTTACCTTCTATCTTTTAAGTCCGGTCACCTACAAATGGTTAATCGTGTACCAAAAGTCCCCAGAACTTGAAAACCTTTGTTTTCGAAATGTTGAAATTTTAGTGAGAACCCAATGCACTGCCAAATGTTCTGATTGGACGTTTCTGATTTACACGACGACCATTTACATCAAAGCTAAATTCGACAACTTTAACCTAATATCCGAACACGACCAAACCAGAAAAGATGGATGGCAACACCAAAGATATGTCCTATAAGCTCTTGCACAAAGCATATGAGTAGTGCCCTAGCTACGATATTAAAATTACTTTGAGATATTTTATTATTTTAAGGCTCATCGATTTTGCTGCGGGTTAAAGCGTCATGGTAGCTAGTACGCACTTTTCACACCTCAATATCTAAAAAAAATTTTTAGTTATTCACCACATTGACCATATTGGGACCACGCTTCCAACATAATGGATTTCCGAAATTGCCAAAGAGCTATCATCGAATCTGACTAGTACCAAGTTGTATCCAAGGCAGCACTTCGGGTTTCTAGACACAAGCAAAAACATCTCTCTCTGCTGGAAGAAGATACAACGTTGAACGGCTACAATCGCAAGAGATAGCAAAATTCTTCTCCGACCGAGCCACAAGTCACCACTTCTCTGCCGCCAACAAAATGTATCGACAACTAGTAGCAACATTGCCAAGATGCAATCATAGAATCCGCCTCGGACGTGCTCAGTTTCAAGCAGCCACCAACAAGAAATCCCTGGTTTGAAGAGGAATGTCGGCAGGCAAATGCAGTCAAGCAACAGGCACACAAAGAAGCTCTGCATATAGAAGGACACGAGCTCTATAACCGGAAGAGGAGAGAGGGACACCGACTTCTCAGAAAAATGTATCGACAACTAGTAGCAACATTGCCAAGATGCAATCATAGAATCCGCCTCGGACGTGCTCAGTTTCAAGCAGCCACCAACAAGAAATCCCTGGTTTGAAGAGGAATTGTCGGCAGGCAAATGCAGTCAAGCAACAGGCACATAAAGAAGCTCTGCATATAGAAGGACACGAGCTCTATAACCGGAAGAGGAGAGAGGGACACCGACTTCTCAGAAGGAAAAAAAGAAATCATGAGAAGCGTGTTAAGAGGTTCAAGAATTTTATGAGCAGGTGAAATAAAATTCACAACTCCATAAACCTCGAACCGAAGGCTGCAAAGACAAAAATTGAAACGTCTTAGTAGAATCACAGTCAATGGTTTCAATATTTAAGGCCCACTTCTGCAGATTGCATAACTGCTACTCCGAATCGAATTCCGCTGTCAGACAGGATAATCCAGGATAATCTACCCCACGTAGACGAAGTAGAAATTTCCATGTCTAAGCAGAACTCTAACGAGTCCACTGGAGCAGATGGCTTTAATGCCGAACTCTTCAAAGCAGCTGGAGATAATATAGTTAGGAGCATGCACCAACTTATCTTTAAAATATTATCGGCCACATATGACAACATGTGCAGAATGACCTGCACTGCTCCATAAAGATTGGGAAACAACATAGACGAACCTCTTGATGTAAGAAAAGACTTGAGACAAGGTGATGCTCTTTAATGTGTTTTCCTAAACATCGTCCTTCAAAGAATGGTACAGTGTTCCGACGTCAATACTAGATACACCATCTTTCAAAAGTCTGTCCAATTACTGGCATATGCTGATGACATTGAATTAATCGGAAGAACTCAGCATGATGTCAATAGGGCTTTTGTAGGTATTGAGGCGGAAAAAAGAGTTTAGTGGTTAATTAGGGCAAAGCAAAGTACATGCTGTCATCAAGAAAGGACTAACAACACCTACGTTTGGTCAAAACGCCACTACCGACAGACGTAACTTTGAGGTACTCGTAGTTAAGGACTTTGTCTACCTGTTCAACTATAAATGCAAAAAACAACACCAACGCTGAGATCAAAAGAGGAATTACTTATGTATGCTTAACGTTTGTTTCTGTTTCTTTGGGCTAAGAAAGCAACTGAGTAGTAAAGCATCTTGCACATGAGCTACGAACTGCGAACTGCGAACTGTGGATGTTCGCATATTTTGACTTTTCTTTCACATGAGCTTTATTTATTATTTCTATTCGCAGACAGCGACGGATTATCAACCCTTTTCTCCATGGGCGTTTTTCTTTTTTAGTTCAGAGCTGAGCTCTGAGCAGACTCTGAGCGAACAGAGTAGAGTAGAGTAGAGTTCTGAGCAGAGTATGTTCAGAGCTCTCTGATTTAATTATTAAACAACTTGAGGACTAAACTGTCATGATTTGAAATGTCGTCTGTTTGAAGGCGTTTAAAAATTTTCTTTAAATAAATAAATTAAAAAAACAGTCATAGCGTTGGTCCATTTGACACCTGAAATAAATTTGATTCATAAAAATGCTATATGCAATTAGTTTTTTCTAAATTATTATTAATTTTTCCTTCTGCACTAGAGCGACCAGCCTCTTGCGCCATTTTTATTGTTTTGACGATGATTTTTTTTTAATTTCCCGGCTTTCAACATCAAATTGTTTGTGTTCAGCATTTTACTCCGTTTACTCTGTTATTTTATTCTGAGCTCACGGAGCGCGCTCTGAACATGTTCAGAACTAAAAAAGAAACACGAATTTGAAGCTCTGAGCGATCAGAGCTCAAAAAGAAACACAATTATTTTTTTGACAGTTCGAGCTCTGCTCTGAACTAAAAAAGAAAAACGCCCCATATTTTTCTCAGCCATGATCTTTCACACAAAAACAAAACAAGAGTGGTATAATTTTGAGGTTAAGTTGAGCGCGAACAATTTATTCGTTGCAGTGTGGATGGTATGTGGAACGCGAATAGAGTTTGACAGTTCGTAGCAACCACACTGCAATTCGTTACTAACAAATTGTTTTTACAAAATTGTCTTATTTTAGAGAACAAAATGCAAATTTCATTATCCTAACATGATTGTCAATTGGTTTCTTATAATTTAAATGTGTTTTTGTTTGGAATTGACTTTTTGAAATATGTTTGATGTCTCAGTAAGAATGCAAAAATGTTGAATATTATATATACAAATTTTATTTGGTTTAACAAAAACAATAATGCAGTAATTTAGCAATTAACTCTTAAACAAGAAAATGATGAGCCTGACTCGACGAGATGCAGATGCAGACACAGAATGAACAAACCAGCCAGAACCACGATGATGATGACAGCTGAGCGTTCAGGGAACGATGTGGAGGTTGACTGGTTGATTTCATTGCGGCTGCGTTCAGCCAAGTGGCAGAGTGGTGAGTCCATACTACGTGTCTACTTACGCTACATATGTAAAATCACGTTTGTTCGTCCATTCGTTGTTTGCTCTCATGTGCAAGGCCCTTAAAGCCTTCTCTCGAGCAAATACAGTACACAAATGTTAAGTGACCTCACCCAACTTTGGAAACTGGAGCCATTTAGCTAGGCACAAATTTGTTGGTGTGGCCCTAGTTCACACAGGACTAAAGCGCCAGAGTTCTACACGATTAACTGACTGAAAAAGTACCTAGCAGGCAGTTTCTTAATTTACTAATCGATCGATAAAAACATAGAAAACATGGAACGCTTTTGTTGTTCCATCATTTACCCTACTTATTTTTAATATTGTTGCTTTACTAATTTGAGATTCATGTCATATAATGTAGAGTTACTAAAAGAACCATGCATCATTGAAGCACACACACACACAAAAACTGTTTAGGGGAATTCATTGATTTATGTAACCCATTGACAAAAACACAAGACACAATTTTAATTTTTACTTTGTATTATAATGATACAAATCTTACATGTTACTTGTTTGGATCGCGACGACGACGGTCGGACTGCAATTGAATTGAATTGAAAAATAAGATACTAAAAAAGACTCCACAATCCTACTGAATTGAGGAGTTTATACCAATTTTTATATTTTGGGTTTTTGATTTCCAAACATTCCTTGTTTGGAGAATGTGTAGATATTCTCTCTTCCATTGTTTCCAGAAGAGATCTCGCATGTGTTGAATTTGATGATAGTGACTCAATCTGTCAAAATTACTGTGTAGTTGTGGTTGAGGCAAATCCGTGAGAGTACCACCTACTAAGAAGTGCGCTGGCGTGAGAACTTCCATGTCTTGAGGATCATTAGACATTCGGGATAAGGGCCTGGAGTTCATTACAGCCTCAATTTGGCTTCCCAAAGCCCTCCAAAGTGTGGAGCTCTAGGTGGTATGAAGTGCCATTCAATCCTTCGACCTGACAAAATTGCTGTACTTCTTCAGAATTGATAGCAGAACCCAAACTGCGACCAATTTTTTCAAGTTCATTTTTAGCACCTGTAAAATTAGTTCCATTATCAGAATAAAGTTTTAAACAATTACCCCTGCGTGCAACAAATCGCCTTAGAGCAGCCAAAAATACTTCGGTAGATACGTAGGTCAGGCAGGTACTAGTTCCAGGTGCACTGCCTTGACTAAAAAGCATACAAATACGCATAATTTTAATTGGGGAGCGACCTCGAATTCGCTGTGTTAGATTTAGATATACTGGACCGCGAAAATAAATCCCAGTGATTGAGAAGGGTCTGGCAGGAGTAATCCGGTCTGCTGGTAGGTCTACCATTAATTGAGTTGATAATTTCGGAGTAAAACGAAAACATGTTAAACAGGATCGCAAAACCTTTCCAACGTTTCGAAGGCCATCTACGATCCAAAATTTCCTTCTGATGATGATGATGTGTAGGACTGTGTGATTACCTGCATGAAGATATTTTAAATGATAGTACATTATAATTGAATTAGTTAAGGGGTGTGAAGGGGGGAGTATAAGTTGATGTTTTGAATCATAATTAATTGAAGAGTTACGTAAACGTCCTCCTACACGAAGTATCCCTTGATCGTCTAAAAACAATCCAAGTCGAAGCACGTTGCTTTCAGTAATTTCTCGTCCTTGGGAAATAACCTTTATTTCCTTCTTAAAATACACCATTTGTATGTTCCAAATTACAGCCTTTTCGGCTTCATCTATCTCTCTTGATGATATTGCCTTTGTTCTGTCAATTGCTTTTGACCTCCAACGGCGAACATAGCAAAATACTAAAATTAAACGAAAGTATGAATTTAAAAATTTGCAATTTAAAGTAAGATCAGTGACTTCATGATTATTATTATTTGCTAGAAAAACAAAATTTTATCTTTTTTGTTCAGGGCAGTCATTTGAAATTCGAATCTCCAGGTGCGGCCACAAGTTTCTTTCTAGTTCCAAGAATTGAGTCATTGAACCACAATTTGTTTTTTAGTAATTCTTCAGGAAGACATCCACGAGAAAAAATGTCTGCGGGATTGAACTTTGATGGAACATGGTTCCATGACTCACAATTAGTTAGCTGTTGAATTTTAGAGATTCTATTTGAAACGAAAATACTCCATTGATTTGCTGTAGATGTTATCCATGAAAGTGCAATAGTTGAATCAGTCCAGCAAAAAGTTGATTCAATATCAATGTTGATAGCTAAATTAACTCTTTGAATAAATTCTGCAAGCAACAATGCTCCACAGAGTTCCAGTCGTGCTAAGGATTCACACAATATTGGTGCTACCTTTGATTTAGCACACACCAACTGGGTGTTTACCCGTGGCATGATGGTTAGTGCGTTGGACTGTCATGCCAGAGGTCTTGGGTTCGATCCCTGCCTATGCCATCTAAAGTTTTTTTCACGGGTACTGCCTCTTGCGAGGAATTGACAAATTCTTCAAGAGTAATTGTTGTCATGAAAAGTGCTTTCTCAAATTTGCCGTTCGGAATCAGCTTAAAACTGTAGGTCCCCTCCATCCCTGACAACAGTACTCGCACACAGGAATGGTTGAGAGTTTTAAGTCACTAGGCCCTAGTTCTCAACGGACTGTTGCGCCACCCAATTTATTTTATTTTTAACTGGGTGTTTACAGTTCCATCTGAACATAAACTTCGAAAGTAAATGCAAGCTCCATAATCTCTCATGCTTGCATCACTAAAACCATGCAATTGTATTTTTGCTCTAATAAATAGTACTAACCTGGGTATCCTTAATTTTTGTAGATCCCGTATTTGTTGGTAGAAACCTTTCCATTGATAGTGAAGATCTTGTGGTAAACTTTCATCACAGTCAAAACCCTTTGTCCAGAGATGGCGTAAGAATAGCTTGGCATTCACAACGACAGGATTGATAAAGCCCAAAGGATCAAATAAGCTTGCAGCCTGGGAAAGAACACTGCGTTTTTTTAAGTTAGTACTAGTAATGGTTGAATTAAAACTGCTAAATAAAAAATTATCAATAGAGGGATTCCAAAGTAATCCTAATACACGAATGACTTCATCATTATCAATCTTCAGCAATGTTTCCTTATCGCTTGGATCTATATCAGCTAATACTTCCTCCGCATTTGAGCACCATTCCTTCAATGGAAATGCGCCCTTAAGTAGTATTTTTGTAACTTCATTTTTTATTGTGTTAAGCTCCTCTGTTGTGTCAGCTCCTGTCATCAAGTTGTCGACATAAAAGTTGTTTAGCACATGGTGTGCTCCTATGGCTTTGTGTAATTTATCTTCCTGGGCTAATGTGACCATACTCTTTATAGCCAGATAAGACGCTGAAGTTGTCCCATTAAGACGGTAGATTTCAACAGAATACATTGCATGTTTTGATCATTTTCATTAAGGTAGACTTGACGATATATTTTGACAATGTCTGCGGTAATGGCGTATTTGAATTATCTGAAACGAATTAAAATTTCAAATATATCATCTTGAAGTTTTGGACCATTCATTAGTAAATCATTTAAAAAAATTCCGTTACTGGTTCTGCATGATCCGTCAAATACTCGTACTTTAGTTGTAGAACTTTCTGGTTTTATGACGGGATGGTGAGGTAAAAAATAATTTGGGCTACCCAGCTCTGAATTCGAAATCCTTTTCATATGTCCTAAATTGATATATTCCTGAATGAATTCTGTATACGCATGTTTTAATTTATAGTCCTTGTTGAGTCTTTTTTCCAAATTAAAAAACCTTTTTAAAGCGATTCGATGTGATTCACCTATAGAGTTGGGAGTCTTGCGATAAGGAAGTCGAACTACGAATCGGCCGTTCCTGAGTCTGCTATACGTATCAGTATAGTACTTGTCACATGCTTCTTCTTCTGGAGAAAATGTTTGATTATTTTGACATGAGTCTAGTTCCCAAAACCGTGAAACTACTTGGTTCAATGCAGAATCGTTTTCAGATTGAGACCTGTTTTGAGTAAATAAGAAACAATTATTTGTTTCAGTTTTTATTTCACCCGATATAATCCATCCAAATAAGGTTTTTTGCAATACTGCTGTTGATTGTTAACCCAAACTGGCCTACGGAGAGAAGATTATAAAAAATCAATACGCTGAGAAACATTAAATGATGGATCCGCTAAGGGAACATTGTTAGGAATTTGCAGCTGATGTATATCAAATCTGTTAACTGGAATGTTTCCAGTGATGTTTTCCAAAATGATGGCTTCAATATCTGTGCTGAATTCATTTATACGAGATTTCAAAGTAACCAACGACTTATAATTTGAGTTTATACCCGACGAACCAATACCATTAATATTTGTATTAGAAAAGAGTCTCTTGAGACCCAAGAGTTGTATTAATCGATTTGTGATAAAGTTTAATTGAGAGCCGCTATCAAGAAGAGCCCGATATGTAATGAACTTATTATTTGAAGATTTAACTTCGATTAAAGCAGTAGAAAGAATAACTTGCGATTTAGAAATGTCCGAGATTGTTTTAATAGTTGGTTCATCATCAACTGTGTGTAGTGCTTGTTGAGCATTTTCTGACAAAGAAGAACTTGGTGATTTTTGAGCTGAGTTAGTTGAACTTATTGGTTCCTCAGAAGCAAAGAACGTGCGATTTGGCTTGTGATTAATTCCACTTGATGATGGACTATACTTAAATGAATTCTGATCTCGGCGCAATAATGTATGATGACTACCTTGACAATTTCTACACTTACTAGATTGGCAATTCCGAGCTCCATGTCCAGTCTTGAGACAACTAAGACATAAATTAAGTGATTTAACTAAATTATAACGATCATTTTGGGATTTAGACGTAAAATTCGAACATAATTTTGCACTCTGACAATTTTGAGTACAAAAAGGACAGTTTATATATTTTGTTACTTGAAATGAGTGATAACGAATTGGTTTGAGGCCTTTATCCTGCTGTTTGTGTGACGAATGTTGCTTTTTATTAAATTCAATTAGTTCTAAAGTTCTACATCTTTTTTGTACGAAATTAGAGAAGTCTTCCCATGTTGGAAGATATGCTTTACTTTTTACCATTTCAGTGTTTGAATTAGCTTGATCCTTTACAATTGATTCGTCTAGTTTTATTACATGCTCCTCCCATATAAAGAAGCAGTAAAGGAGTCCAATTTTGATGTAACCAAAGCGAGTAATAAACCATCATCCACCTGCTCTTTTGTTGATAGAGAAAATAGAGCCCTCATGTTAGAATTAATTGTATTGTTAATGGATACTAGATGATTAACTGAAGCAAATGGAATATTTTTTAAATCAATTATATTACCAATATGTATGCGATACAGATACCTTACCTTTTGTTGTCATACTGATTCCTTAGTATACGTAATGCTTCTGGATAATTTTCTGCAGTTGGTTCCAATGACCGTATGCATTCATAAGCGTTGCCTTCAAGCAAATTCCTAAGACGTTGGAATTTGTCACGAGGGTCAGCAACTTTTTCTTCAACCATTATGGAGTACATACTCCACCAATCTAACCACTTATCAGGTTCACCAGAGAAAACTTTTAATTTATGTTTTAGGAGGTCTGAATGCGTATTTGACGACCCGCCGAAAAACGTTGTATTTGCAGCCGATTACCGATCAAAATTACCATTTATGCTAGTTAATATTTTCGATTTGAGTTCTGAGTACGAATCTTCAAACTCATCGCATTCTGTTGGACCACTTGCATCGATTTCTTCGAGTTGGAATTGAATCCCATTAAAGTTATTAAAGTAGTTTTTTAGAAGCCCTAACTTTGTTTCTAGTTCGAAAGAGTTCATAGATTTAATTTTTTCATCAGTTAAAAGCGATTTGATACGACTTAATTGTCCTTTTATTACACCCCGACACGGGCTTTTAATTTTTTGTAATTACATATATCAATTGATTCGATTTTATTCAATAATTAATTCAACGATTTGTAATGAAACATGACGAGAAACGACACGACGAAATACCAAGAAATGTGTGACGAATTGCACTTTGCTATGTGTCCAAAAAAGATACTGCAAAAATACTAGTAGTGTATTATGTGCGCGATAAAACATACACTTTTTGTTTAATCGAACTGAAGTTGCTTATGTTACATAAAAAAAATGGTGTGACGCAACAGTCTGTTTGAGAACTAGGGCCTAGTGACTGACAACTCTCAACCATTCCTGTGTGCCAGTAATGTTGGCAGGAATGAAGGGGACCTACAGTTTAAAGCCGAATCCGAACGGCAAATTTGAGAAAGCACTTTTCATGACAAGAATTACTCTTGGAGAATTTGGCAATTCCTCGCAAGAGGCAGTACCCGTGAAAAAACTTTAGGTGACATAGGCATGGATCGAACCCAAGACCTCTGGCATGTTACAACCAAAACATAAATTTGAGCGACGACGCGACGACATTGACGAAACATACGACTGAGACGAGCGAGATAGAATATTTATTTTAAGAATCACCTTTTACAAATTAGTGTTAAGATTGCAAATATTAAAAGCAACATAACCACCATTGCAAAGGAAACTGTAAATTTTTCCACGAAAGTTTCAATATTCCCGGGTATCGTCACCAAATGTTTAGGGGAATACATTGATTTACCTAACCCAATGACAAAAACACAAGACACAATTTTAATTTTTACTTTTTATTATAATGATACAAATGTTACATGTTTCTTGTTTGGATCGCGACAGTCGGACGGCAATTGAATTGAATTGAAAAATTAAATACTAAAAAAGACTCCACAATCCTACTGAATTGAGGAGTTTATACCAAGAAAAGACTTTAATAAAAAATTGAAATGTAATTGTAAATATGAAGCCAGCGATTGCGCTTTCCCCAATAATTATTGTTCTTAGATTAATTTCTTAGAATTGAATGATAATGCTTCTTGCAACTACTTTATATTGTGGTAAAAAAATAGAGCAAATTTAATATGAAGTGCCATATATAAAGTATGCATAATGATATGACACTGTGGAATGCCAATTTATCTTTAAAACTAAATGTGCTGAGTTGAATAAAAAATATGAAAAAAGCTAAATGTATTGAGTTAAACAAACACACTTCTTCAAAAACAGCATGCAATATACTCATACGTTAAAAACGTAGAAATTCAAGTCATTATTATGATGCAGAATAAGCTCCATTTCATTATTACTATTTTGACTGTTTTTCAATTCGATGTATGTCCTTTGAATAATTGTCCATTGCCTAAAACAGACAAACACAATGTGAATTAAGTAAATTGCCTTTTCATTGTTTTTCGAAAATTGTTCCGAATTCATTTGTCGAAAAGGAACACCAGAGACTCAAACATCATTGAGCAAAGTTATGTTTTATATGATCTTACATGTATGTAGCATGAATTATATACCAAAAATAGGACCATGATGAAAATGGAAGGGATCAAATGCTTTGAGTCATAGTCCCTTTTATACACAAAACCAAACTCTTGGCTTTGCACATACACATCATATATAGCTGAAATTGCTTGTGGTCCTGCAACCACTCAGGCAAATCACTACGGCCCTACTTACATTCGTGTGCCTTAGCTTACCTTAGCTAGCTGTTACCTTAGCTCTAACAAATCAACTAAAGCCAAAGCCAACTAAATGTTTGCATATTCCAAAAGACAGAATATACGTTTACATCCTCCTCGACTGATGAGGAGTGGGATTATCTGGATTTGTCTGACTTTGTCCGTCAGTGTGGACTTCGTCTTGAAGATTCTGCAACCAAAGCATATCAAAACACAATACCTATAAGAAAAGGCTTCATGTGAATGTTCAATGTTGAGTGAGCAGGTAGCTACTCCACCAGCTCATTACTTCAATCACTCACGAAATTATTCTTTTTATCGAAATCCCTTTTTTATACACAAGAACAAATAAATATACCTGGACATCATCATAAGTACCATATTATGACCTGACCATATACTAGTTGCGTGACTTTTAGGTCTTAAAGGAAGATAAAGATGTACTAGAACACATAATTCTCTTCTTGGAAAAAGCAATCATCTTATTAAAGATTTGTGAAGCCTATGGCTGGTCTAATACCTCCTTAAAACGCATACAAGAGCTGTATAATGTATATCGTACAACACACACTTAACAAATTAAATTTAGTTAATTAACATGCATAAATCAGTCACATAAGGGAAAAAGACTTAACTTGGGTGGGATATAAAGTCAGTAGAAAGTTTGATAAAACTTCTCTTATACGCCAAAGAGGGAGACTCCTATATAATGTACCTCCTAAAACAAAGGTAAGCCGCACATAAGAAGGAAACACATAGCACATAATCTTACACCCATTGAAAATGATGCAACATCACATCAGAGTGTTGCAAGTTGTATCTTATTGCAGTTATATAAGTTGCCTCTTTTCAAGCCTTTTCACACATGTGGTCCTTTTCGTCCTTGTCATGATGAAAAGTCTGTCAAATATTCTCTAGGATTACAAAAACAAGAGGTATAAACTTTTACCTGTGTAAAAAAGATTATAAACCTAAAACAACCTACATATTCTTTTACCTATATACAACAACTTGTTGTAGTTACATTCAAAAAACCTCGACCTTCTTATTTCACCATAAAGATACTTATACCAAGGTAGGTACACGACACCTATTGCTATTTGCTCGTTCTTCAGAGATGTGTACCGAAGGATTCAAAAGTTTTTAATTAAAATCAGCAGTATTTCAATTCAGAGTTAACATTCGTTATGAGTGTTTTTTTTGTTTGTTTGTCAAAGTATTTGTCTACATCTTGTATAGGTACGTGTATGTGTGTGTTTGTGAATAGCTTTTTCGGTTGGTTTATTTTGGACACGAAGGAGCAAAAGATCCTGCTGAATGTCTCCGAAGTAAAAGTTTTAGAAAATTACTATTTTCGTTAGCTGCCGCAGAGCGCAGTAGAAAAGTCGATTTTGAACGCTTATAACATGAATATACTTTTTTTTGGGGTCACTACAATAACGGGAATACCTAACCTAATACAACTATGCTACGTAGTTAAGTTTGCGATTTACTTTTTAAGTTTATTTTTCGTTTTGTTGTAATTTGAGTGTGTGTGTTTTTGGAGGATTTTCATTATTTTTGTAAACCTTTTGTTTGCCGCATTCAAAATGGCTTTTCTCCAACTCCAACATACTTCGTACGTCCAAAAACTACTAATAGATATACATACATCTATAATATATACACCGGGATTTGTAGAATAAGGCCAGCCAGTCTGGGGCTGATAGGAGTATAAGCAGGTTGTTTACATTGTGTAATGTAAATTTGAAAAAAACTTTGGGATATTCGATGTTTTTGAAATTAGAGAAGCTAATAAGTGACACGGAAAGTGGATGGTATACAAGTCGTGTAAGATGTTTAAGGAAGTTTCCTATTAGGAAAACACAACAATATATGTACTGATGATGTTACTGTCATTGGTTTTTTGCTTAGCAAAAATAAGAAACAAAAAACCTTGCGTGGGAAGCAGGGACAAGAGTTAAAGTCAAATTGATGTTGAATTTATCTGATGTTTTGATTCCTTTGCAATAATAAAATAACAAACAAATTATAATTTTAGGTTACTCAGACAAATTTTAAAATTGATTGTGTTTTATAATTCTTTTAAATTTTCTAGACTCTTGGAGTTATTTGATTTCATGAGTTATCTCTTTATTAGTTATTTATTGTTATCAGGTTGGAATTCGAGATGGATTGGTCTCTCAGCCGCAGGTTCAACTATCGAATCGGGAAACTGATAGTCGAAGATTCTTTTGGCTGGAACAATGAAAGTTTCTACGTAAATATTTATTTTCCGTGTTAACGCCTTGTTATAGAAAAGAATATCGTATGATAGTATGAAGGTTATAGACCTTCATATTTTCAGCTTCGCTTTACAGGTTGTGCATGTGTCTGAACCTGACTTTCAAATTTCGCTAAAAGAACTTGAGAACGTTTTTAGTGTTATGAAGAACAACAAAGTTCCGGAAAGTGATGGCAGCTGAGTTTTTCAAAAATGCTACAGAACAACTAAAGCAATACATTGTGGATTTTTTTCAACTTGATCTATAGCAAACACTTGCGTGCCAACAAGTTTTACGAAAGCAGTTATCTTATATATATAAAAGGAAGTCGTGTTAGTTGCACTATTTATAACTCAAGAACGGCGGTACCGATATGGCTGAAAATTGGTGAGTTGGGTAGCACAAAAAAACAAAAAAGAATCAGACTTGGAATAACAAAACGCAAATGAAAGCTATGTAATGGACGTACATCTTTATTTATGATCGCAATATTATTGTATTGCAAATTATTTGCCTATTATTCGACAGTCACAATTATCTGTTAGCTTCAAACAATTCTAACAGACGGCAACATCTGTTGACTGGATTAAGTTAGTATTCAATAGATGACGCTATGTCAAACTTCCAAACGTTGAAGTACAGTGAATTTTACTTTTTCAATTTTTGGTGTTAGCAATTTTCGAACAATTACTAAATATTGGGAACGGTAAAATAGAACAGCAAACAAACTGCCAGACAATTTCTGCACTGTTCTAAAGGAAAAAATATGAATTGATTCAAAGTATATTTACGGATATACAGAGTAATTACTTGAATCATAGCTGGCTCAGTCATCGGGCTATTGATCTGATGTCTTTTAAATCAATCGATACTTTTGTAAATGGATATACAGAGTGGACATACCTGGAATGCCACCACATAATCTTCGATTCAAGTTTGGTTCACATATTATTCTCCTGTGTGATTTGAATCCACCTTAATTATGCAACAGTACACGTTTAATCATTAAGATTATCACCGGAAATATTCTTGAAGCAACCATTTTAACTGGAAAATTTAAAGGAAAAGTGATCCTGTTGCCACGTAGTTCGTTTAAATTTTGACATGTCTATAAATAAGCCTCAAGGCTCAACAATGTCCATTTGTGGTTTAGATTTGGAAAATCCATGTTTTTCTCATGAGCAGCTATGTGTTGCATTGTCACGTGTAGGAAAACCGTCAAACCTAATTGTGTTACCGAAAGACAGGTTGACCAAAAATACTGTGCACCGATTAGTGCTACATTAAATTGAATTTAAAAATATTTATAATTCAAAATAATAAATATTATTGTTAGAAGATTTTAAACTATCCGCCCTACCTACCTCATTTATAAGTTTAACTGTCACATTTACTAAAAACTTTGTTATATATATTTTGTTACAAACTTGAATGTAAGTTATAATAAATTTTGAATTTAATTCTTTTGTATTGATTTTTGATTGTACGAAAATTTTGATCAATTGTGTTCAAAGTCTTTCCCCTTCAAATTTCAAACCAGTAAATTTGTATAAAAGCTTCAACGTTTCCCTTCTTCGTTCGTAAGTAATAATTTCATTGTAATAAAGGGTAAAGGTAGTAAAACATCAGTCATGCAGGTCGCCATATGTTTTTACAAATGGCATATATGTTTAACAGATATATTATTTAATATTCAATAAAAGGCAATCAATTTATTATAAGTATAGGACTTTATTAAACAGCTCTGCTATGGAGCTCGTCTCAAACATAACTGAGCCTAAAACATTCTGTTCTTCCTCTCCTCTCTTCTATTACAGTGTTGCCGTTTCGGTTACAGTTTCGGCCATACTGTCATCATCGACGCCCTCGTCGAGTTCCTTGTCGAATTCTATCCACGATTTCATCCTGTCAGCTGCCCATACCGATGAGTAAGGTTTTTGATTCCTTTGAGCGAAAGGCATGTCAGCAATTTGATATCTGTCGTGAGGGAGTTTTGCAACTACCACATAGGGTCCTTTGTATTTTGCTTCAAGTTTACGTGAAGAACCGGTTGAATTAACAGCACCGTTTTTCGACATTACTAAATCACCTACGTTGTATTGTTTTGCTTTTCCATATTTATTGTCATGCTGAGATTTCTGCTTGGATTGGATTTTAGTGATGTGTTCCAAACCGTTCGAACGAATGATTTCGAGATTTCGATGTTGTTGATTCAATTCTATCTGTTGAGCGAGAACATCTGGCCAAGGATCGCGAGGAATATATCCCATCAGCATCTGTTGAGCAGTTTTTCCTATTGAATCGTTGTATGTATTGTTTATGGCCCATTGCACCGGCTTTACCTTTTGATCCCAACGATCTTCATCTTCTACACTTGCAAGTAGAGCCTGAAGGATGGTGCGGTTATACCTTTCAACTTGGCCATTCGCTCTGGGGGTTCTGGTGGCGTTTTGAACGTGAATAATTCCAAAATCTTTAATGAAATTTTCAAACATCTTCGATGTGAACGAAGTTCCTCGGTCTGATATAATACGTCTGGGTGCTCCAAATGAATAAAAAGATTCCGTCAGAAAGTTTAAAACTGGTTTCGTTTGTGTGCTTGGAAGTGCCTTCATGATCGTATATTTAGTAAAAGCATCTACTACTACTATCAAATACGAGTTTCCTTTAGTGGATTTAATGAATGGTCCCAGGTAGTCTATATGGACCGTGTCAAAAGGGATATCTTTCTTTTCGATGAGATGTAATTCTCCACGGGGCTGAACTTTTTTGCTGTTGTTGGCACATTCAACGCATGATTTAAGGTATTTTTTCACCACTTGTCTCATTCGCGGGAACCAGTACCTACTTTTCAGATGATCTAACGTTTTCCTTTCAGAGAAATGTCCCATCATGTCGTGGCTATGGGTCAATACTCGATTACGAACTCCCTTAGGCATATACAACCAAAGATTGTTTTCGCCTCGTCTGTATACTCGACCATCCTTTAGAAGGTAATCTATGTGCATTTGTTTCTCTGCATCGTTGTTTTGTTGGTTTTTGAGACATTGTGCGATTTCAGCGATGCTTTCGTCTTGGAGTTGCAATGAATACAACCAATCAGAATCGTCTATATTTATTTTGAGCACGTTCATCTCGAAAACATCAGGCTCCTGTGTCTCTTCATTAGGATGTCTGGATAAGGTGTCCACATGCTGCATAAGCTTTCCAGATCGGTGATTAATCTCATAGTCGAACTCAAGCATTTTTAGCCACCATCGGGCAATTCTTGAGATTAATTATTTTTTGTTCATAGCTGTTTTAAGAGCTTCGCAATCAGTTATTATTTTGAAATACTTGCCAAGCAGAAACTTTCGGAATCGATAAGTAGATTCCACGACGGCTAGGGCTTCAAGCTCATAGCTATGGAAGAAACTCTCGTCCTTTGAAGTCTTTCTGCTGTAATAAGCCACTGGGTGGAGCGAATTATTTTCCCGTTGTAGCAAAACTCCTGCTAGCCCATGAGAACTGGCATCAGTATGGAGTTCATGGTCACTGTTCGGATTATAAAGAGCGAGCAGTGGCTTGTTGATAAGACAATTTTTGAGAGTTTTAAACGCATTGTCCTCTTGTTGACCCCATTGGAACATACAATTCTTTTTCATTAGATTGGTCAGGGGCAGTGCAATTAGTGAATAGTTTTCGATAAATTTCCGAAAATAGCTGGTCAGTCCGATGAACTGTCGGACTTCATGTTCATTTTCTGGTGTCTCAAATTTTTCCACTGCCATCGTTTTTGTTTTCCCGGGTTGGATTGTTCCGTCTTTCACTAAATATCCAAGGAACTCTATTTCTTTCTTGAAGAAAACACATTTTCTAAGATTGAGGGTTAAGTTGGCATCTTTTAATATCTTCAAAAATGTTTCCAATTTTTCTACCCCTTCTTCAAATGTTTCAGACGGAATTACTACATCATCCATATAGCAAACAATTTTGGCCGGTTTCATCTTTCGGACGATGGTGTTCATTAATTTTTGAAATATGGAAGGAGCATTAACAAGACCAAAAGGCATTGATGTAAATTCGTACAAACCGTCATGAGTGATGAAAGCGGTGTAATGGGTGTGCTCTTTTTTAATCGGGATCTGATAGTATCCGGAGGCTAAATCCAGGCACAGAAGTATTTATAACCTGCTAGGTCGTTCAGTTGTTCTTCAATTAATGGCATTGGATAACGGATTTTCTTCGTGATGGAATTTAGTTTCCGGTAATCAACACACATTCTGTCCTCGCCATTCTTCTTTTTGACTAAGACCACCGGTGAAGCATAATCAGATTGTGGTTCAATGACAAGTCCACTTTTCATCAGATCAGAGATCATTGTAGTTAGTATCTGTCGCTTTGCATACGGTACTTTGTACGGTTGATGCACTATTGGATCTTGTTTCACTAGCTCGATTTCCATTTCGATGAGCTTGGTTCGACCCAATTCTTGTTGGTTCATTGCAATACATTTACGGTGTTCATTAAGTAGTTTAACAAGGACAGGTGTTTCTACTTCTTCGCCTAACTGAACGTCAGAAGCAGATATTGGGCTAGATGAACAAACTTCAACATCCACTCTTTGTACCGTTAAGCTATCGCCTTGTTTACGCATATTACAAATGGGATTGTTAAGAACATCCTTTCCGATTAATACTGGTTTCGTGAGACAGCTATCATCAACTACAACTGCATGGACCGGAAAAAGGGCTCCATCTATTTGGATTTGACATTTGATGCTTCCGATGGCTCGACAGCTTCCACCTCCAAACCCATGTAAAGTGGTTTCAAATTTTTCTATCGTACCGTTTACATCTGTCGCTACTCGTTTGGTTATAATCGTCTTCTCGCTTCCAGAGTCTAAAAGAGCTGCATACCTTTTTCCATGTACGAAAACATCTTTATGGTAACAATCTCCATTGTCGTTGTTAACAATCACATTAACGCGATAATTCTTTTCTGTCTTCGTTGCTGGATTTTGGTCCTTATTATGGTCCCAATGCCTTTTCCTCGACTGAATGCAATTTTTTGCAAAATGTCCTGGCTGATTACAGTTGTGGCAAGTGATGGGGTTCTTCGGGACTGGTTGACGATTAGGTTGCCATTTGGTAGACTCATTGGTTGACGGCCTAGGAGATGTAACGAATCTTGGTGCACTTAAGTTGTTTGCTTGACGAGAATTTATTCGGATGCCTTGGTACCATTTGATCTTTTCAACTAATTCAGCAATATTGCTAAGGTTTCCAGCAGCTAGGGTGGTACTCATTTGAGTGTCGTTTAAGCCAGTAAGAATGTATTGTATGATGGTCTTGTCTGAAAGGTCAATCCTTTTTCCTATAAGATTCATCTCAAAACAGAAGTTATCGATTGTTTCCGACGGCTTTCGTGTCCTCTTCATCAGCTGCTGATGTACTTCTACTTCGCTGCAGTGGTGTGGAAATTTCGATTTGAGTCCTGTGGCTAACTGGGTCCATGATACTGAGACTTCCTGGCATGAATCCCACCAGTGTCTTGCTGGTCCATGCATTCTTGACGAGGCTGCCAGAAGTAGTGCCATCTCATCCCAACCATAAATATTTTTCAAACACTCTACACGGTTAATCCAACATTCAGCTGACATCGAAGTAATGTCTCCAGGGGAAAAAACAGGCAGCGCATCTGCGATTTCTCTAATGGTGCAATTTACTCTGGGTCTTTCTGGAACAGAATCTCGTAATCGTGTGGTTGAATCTAGGTGCCTCAACTTTTCGGCTATTTCTCGTTCTTTTGCGAAAAGTATTTTTTCCTTTTCAAGGAGATCTCGTTCGCGTTTAATCAAAGACCATTCTCTGGCTCTCAGCTCCTCGTCAGTTACCGTACCTGAGTCTGAAATTGTTGTTATATTTCGGGTTTCTTCTTCGATGGTGCCAGTTTGTCCAGTTTGTTGATTCACAATCTCGTCAGCATGCGATAGAGTTTCACCTGTGTCCAGTTGTCTATCATAGTCGTTTATCCTTTTAATGAGGGTTCTTTTGGAGCCACTTATAAGCAGGCCCCTCTTCCTCAGCTCATCTTGGAGCTGTTTCACGTTCAAACTATCCATTTTGCTTTATCTAGAATCAAATAGACAGCTTTTGAATATTTTATACTAATTAAATTTCAGTTGCAATCATCACTGAAATGCATCCACAAAACTTTGGATAACATCTGGTGTAAAACCATTTATTACCAATTGAAACTATCTTAATCTTAATAAATTTTTCATTTGTTTTGTACGAAACAAGATATAATCCCTTCAATTATGTGTATGCATGTAAAAGTGATGCATTACAATTGTCACAGCAACTGTTGCCTTAAAAAAATGTTAATTTAATTTATCCAATAAGCATATCTACCAGATACCTGACTAAAAGCGAGAAAATTCAGAGCATACTTGAAACTTTTACTTTCAAACTGATTCTGTCCTGAGTAAACTTAATATAATTATATTAATATCGGGTGATTTTTTTGAGGTTAGGATTTTCATGCATTAGTATTTGACAGATCACGCGGGATTTCAGACATGGTGTCAAAGAGAAAGATGCTCAGTATGCTTTGACATTTCATCATGAATAGACTTACTAACGAGCAACGCTTGCAAATCATTGAATTTTATTACCAAAATCAGTGTTCGGTTCGAAATGTGTTTATCGACAAATTTTGTTCAGCGATGAGGCTCATTTCCGGTTGAATGGCTACGTAAATAAGCAAAATTGCCGCATTTGGAGTGAAGAGCAACCAGAAGCCGTTCAAGAACTGCCCATGCATCCCGAAAAATGCACTGTTTGGTGTGGTTTGTACGCTGGTAGAATCATTGGACCGTATTTTTTCAAAGATGCTGTTGGACGCAACGTTACGGTGAATGGCGATCGCTATCGTTCAATGCTAACAAACTTTTTGTTGCCAAAAATGGAAGAACTGAACTTGGTTGACATGTGGTTTCAACAAGATGGCGCTACATGCCACACAGCTCGCGATTCTATGGCCATTTTGAGGGAAAACTTCGGAGAACAATTCATCTCAAGGAATGGACCGGTAAGTTGGCCACCAAGATCATGCGATTTGATGCCTTTAGACTATTTTTTGTGGGGCTACGTCAAGTCTAAAGTCTACACAAATAAGCCAGCAACTATTCCAGCTTTGGAAGACAACATTTCCGAAGAAATTCGGGCTATTCCGGCCGAAATGCTCGAAAAAGTTACCCAAAATTGGACTTTCCGAATGGACCACCTAAGACGCAGGCGCGGTCAACATTTAAATGAAATTATCTTCAAAAAGTAAATGTCATGGACCAATCTAACGTTTTAAATAAAGAATCGATGAGATTTTGCAAATTTTATGCGTTTTTTTTTAAAAAAAAGTTCTCAAGCTCTTAAAAAATCACCCATTATAATTATTCTTACAACCATTTTACTCAGCTCATATAGCGATAACAACATGTTTTTTCGTAAACCGAAAATACAAGTTCATACCAAGAAACATTCAACAAAATGTTTCTTTTACACTCTTTTTTCATTTCAGATAAAGATAACCACATGCTTTTTCGTATACCAAAAACGCACTTCAGCCGGCATTTTCATGCCGCACTATAATTATCTCTTTCACATCAACCACAGTATGTTTTATGCTTTTCCGTGGACCGAAAACGCACTTACGCAATCATTGTTTCTTCCACACTCTTCTTTCATTTCAGATAAAGATAACCAAATGCCTTTTCGTATACCAAAAACGCACGTCAGCCGCCATTTTTATGTCGCACTATAATTATCTCTTTCACATCAACCACAATGTGTTTACCACCATATATCTATTTTATGTAAATATATACATTACCACAATATTAAGCGACGCAGACACTTCAACGATGTTTTTTCTGCTGAGCAACAGAGACAGTATTACTTTTCCATGGACTGAAAATGCAACTACAAACCGTTTTACAAACAAAAATAACGGTCGGTGTCGCGCCGCTACTAACACCCAAAATCTTAAATCAACTCGTCATTATGCCCGAATAAAATGCAGTTTTGCAAACCAAAACCACACTCATTAAAACTTATCATCATCATTAATAATCTTAGTTTACGTACAATGTTGACCACAATATGCTCTGAACATTCACGCTATAAATATCAACATGATCACTTTACACACATGTTATCAAAAGCAACTCAAATGTTATTTATATTTATTTATTTCACTTATCTTGAATAAGGCTGAGTCTCATCCCACTTCTGAACTTTAACAGATATATTATTTAATATTCAATAAAAGGCAATCAATTTATTATAAGTATAGGACTTTATTAAACAGCTCTGCTATGGAGCTCGTCTCAAACATAACTGAGCCTAAAACATTCTGTTCTTCCTCTCCTCTCTTCTATTACAGTGTTGCCGTTTCGGTTACATATGTATGTATAAAATCATGCCGGTGTCTGATGTTCTTCTAACGTTCTCCTTAAATAATGTAATATGTCGAAAAACGTTAGACACATCAACGCGTGGCCGGGTCTGCTAGTATTTGATATATGTAAAAAGGGAGATGTAAGCCAGGTTGAACATTATAGGGGAATTTCTATTCTCAATTCACTAAAAAAGATTTTTTCCACAAATCATATTTTTGCTATAACTAGTATTGCTAGAAAATATATCGAGAAGAATGAGAAGCTGTATGTGTATTTTGTGGACCTTAAAGATGCATTCGATACGTTTAATAGGCAGGTATTGATTGATGAACTGGTATCGATCGGAGTTTAAACAAAGTTTTAATGTTGTTAGTGAAATTTCTGGCAGCTGCAAGAAATGGTTCATAATATTTGATACGTCTACAGGTGTACCGCAGAAATGCATTTTGATTAATAATCTGCATGCGGGGGCGTAAACTTTGCAGGAGATCTCATGAAGGTACTTCTCTATGCAGATGAATTGGTGCTGATATCAGATAATACCTTTTTGCTTCAACTTCAAATAAATTGATTACAAACGTACTGCAAGACATGGGATCTTTATATTAACATATTGAAAACGAAAATCATGATCTTTGAGAATCGACAAAGAGGAAGACTCGGTGTATTGTTATCATCAAACTTAAACTTTGGCAAAAATGCAAAGGAAAAAGAACTTGCCTTTAAATATCAAGTCTTTTACTGTCAAAACGTCTATGTGTTATAGAAGGAAGGCGTTTGAGGTCAGCCCAATTGAAGAATTTGAAGCTGTTCAAGAATATTTCTTTAAGCAACAGTTGCATTTACCGAACTCTACCCCAGCCTCCAATTTATCTTCAAAACCTGAAAGTGCATTGAGATTTTTTAATAAAAGTGATCAAAACAAATGAAAATAGTCATCATAGATCAACCACTTTAAGATTATTGAGAACCAATGCTTCTTCTTTCATGGAATTGACAGGTTTATCACATCACATAACGCTATTGCTATCTGAGAGTTACGTAAGTGATTGGCAGGACATATTTTCAATGACCATAACTAAAGTCGACGACAAAATATCTGACTAGCACTTAACTAGAGTATTATTATCAGCCTCTAGTCTGTTCTACGAAAGCCTTAACCATCAATAGCCTACTAGAGAAAGTTATTTCCATAGTAACTCTTCATCTGAGGTGATAAGCACCATTTCTAAAAGCAAGAGTCGAGATGACAGATTGTCCTATTTTACAAGAAATCCGAAGGCTATATACTTTCAGAAAAGTTTCCTGAAATTAAATAGTGCCTACGATAGATTAAATGCCTCTCGGGGTTGGTTCATTGTGTTTTTTTTCAAATTTACTAGAAATATTAAGGAAAAAAGTTATTATTACATCTAAAAGCAAGAGTCGAGATGACAGATTGTCCTATTTTACAAGAAATCCGAAGGCTATATACTTTCAGAAAAGTTTCCTGAAATTAAATAGTGCCTACGATAGATTAAATGCCTCTCGGGGTTGGTTCATTGTGTTTTTTTTTCAAATTTACTAGAAATATTAAGGAAAAAAGTTATTAAAAAAGTAAGATTAAAAATCAAATCTATTTCGATATCTAAGTACATGATCGGAAACATTTTAATTGCTTTCCAACCATCATAACACTTTAAAATATCCTTGTCTCTTTTGAAAGCCACCATTTTTCTTAGCTTTGATCAAATCATACCTTAAAAACAGATCCTATGAGGTAAAATTTAGAAATTGTCATTCAGAACCTTTTGTTGCTCAATCTCATGTTCCCCAGGGAAGCCCTCTTGGGCTTTTTCTGCTTATCCTGCCTATCCTGCTCAAGTGAAGTTCTCATTTTTGCTGATGACATGAAGATTTTTAAGAAAATAAAGTCCACCCATGATAGTATCCTTTTAGAAGCCGACATTGATAGTTTCACATTTTGGTGTGGGCAAAATAGCCTTGCCCTTTAAAATGCCATACGATAAATTTTACTAAAAAACGAATAGGTAGTGTATTTTATTATTGTATATCACAGCAAAAACTTTGGCACGTCTCCACATTTAAAGATTTAGGTGTTCATTTCTGTTCAAACTTAGAATTTACACATCACGTTAATTTTATTGTTAATAAAGCAAGTTCTATGCTTGGTTTTATAAAACGTTGGACAAAGGAGTTCAATGATCTTTCTTTGTACATTTGCTATATTCGTCCTCATCTTGAATATGCTTCGCGGGTATGGACTCCCTATTACAAAATTCATAGAAAACGTATTGAATCAATTCAACATAATTTCATTCCCTTTGCCCTTAAGGGTTTTCCTTGGGATGATCCTTATGATCTGCCTCCCTACGAACATCGTATTCAGCTTCTTCAAATGCAATCTCTCCATCAAAGGCGGCGTGTTAAAAATGACTTAATATTTCTTCATCAACTCATTAATGGTGAAATTGATGCACCTTATTTGCTATCTTGTGTACATTTGAATTACCGAGGCGGAACTCAACACCTGCGTGCATTTGATTTTATACATATTGACTTCAATAGAACTACATAACTATGGGAAGAATAAGGCTTTAATTCGAATGAGCATTTCATATAACTTAAGCTGTTCATCGATAGATTTTAATCTAAATAAGGTGGGATCAAAATCATTGTTTCAAACCAGTGCTTCACTATCGTAAACGTCTTTATTTTATTTTTTGTTCTGTAATAGTTCTTATTAAATGTTAATTATGTTTTGTATTTTGTGCGTGTGTTAGGCTTTAATTGTATTATTTTCTCACTAACAACTAACGCATGCACTTATGAAGAGCCTTTGATCGTAGTGTGACACTTTCTATAAGCTAACTACTTTCTGAAATTCTGAAGTGTGAAAGCAAAAACCTTCTCAATTTTTGAAGAACTGGACTTGATGAGGATTGCATCGATTGTTGATAAAAATGATCATTTACCTTGGAAATGCAGTTGTAAAATGCTTCACGCCAGCGTTCCCTCTGCTAATTAGAAAGACGGAGATCCACTCCATAAATACCCGAGATATAGAACCATTCCCGAGAAGGAGAACTCTAACTAAATCTCAAGGCATGCATGCTTTTTTTATTTGGCCGCAGCCTTACTTTAACTATAAAGTCAGCATTCGCTTCCAAATTGTTTGTATAGATTTTCGGTATACCTGATTTTACATGCAAATCATACGTAGGAGTTGTCTAAGGGCAGCCTAAATATTTTGAAAAAGAAGCGTTGTGCTCCTTAAAATTCTTCAACAAATCTATACCCATAGACCTTTGCGTAGCGAAGACAGGTATTTTATGTAATTATTGTTGAGTCAAGAACTCTAAACTTTGAGGAAGAATCTAAATTCTGATTACAAAAGAATCTGCTCTGGGTATCTCACTGGGTGTGATTGGGCCTTACTTCTTAGAAAACGACAATGGAACGACTGTCACCGTCAATTCGGAACTTTTTAGTCATATGATAACCGACTTTTTTTTTGTCTGCTTTTGAAGAACACGGGTAGCACCCGTGGCATGATGGTTAGTGCGTTAGACTGTCATGCCAGTGGTCTGGGGTTCGATCCCCGATCTAAAGTTTTTTTCACGAGTAGACTCTTTCAAAGAATTGACAAATCTTCCAAGAGTAATTCTTGTCATGAAAAGTCCTTTTTCAAATTAGCCGTTCGGATTCGGCTTAAAAATGTAGGTTCCCTCCATCCCTGACAACAGTACTCGCACACAGGAATGGTTCAGAGTTATAAGTCATTAGACCCTAAGTCTCAACGGACTGTTGCGCCACCTAATTTATTTTGTATTTTTTTTACAATGGGTGATTTTTTTGAGGTTAGGATTTTCATGCATTAGTATTTGACAGATCACGCGGGATTTCAGACATGGTGTCAAAGAGAAAGATGCTCAGTATGCTTTGACATTTCATCATGAATAGACTTACTAACGAGCAACGCTTGCAAATCATTGAATTTTATTACCAAAATCAGTGTTCGGTTCGAAATGTGTTTCGCGCTTTATGTCCGATTTATGGTCTACATAATCGACCAAGTGAGCAAACAATTAATGCGATTATGACCAAGTTTCGCACTCAGTTTACTTTATTGGACATTAAACCAACCACACGAATGCGTACAGTGCGTACAGAAGAGAATATTGCGTCTGTTTCTGAGAGTGTTGCTGAAGACCGTGAAATGTCGATTCGTCGCCGTTCGCAGCAATTGGGTTTGTGTTATTCGACCACATGGAAGATTTTACGCAAAGATCTTGGTGTAAAACCGTATAAAATACAGCTCGTGCAAGAACTGAAGCCGAACGATCTGCCACAACGTCGAATTTTCAGTGAATGGGCCCTAGAAAAGTTGGCAGAAAATCCGCTATTTATCGACAAATTTTGTTCAGCGATGAGGCTCATTTCTGGTTGAATGGCTACGTAAATAAGCAAAATTGCCGCATTTGGAGTGAAGAGCAGCCAGAAGCCGTTCAAGAACTGCCCATGCATCCCGAAAAATGCACTGTTTGGTGTGGTTTGTACGCTGGTGGAATCATTGGACCGTATTTTTTCAAAGATGCTGTTGGACGCAACGTTACGGTGAATGGCGATCGCTATCGTTCAATGCTAACAAACTTTTTGTTGCCAAAAATGGAAGAACTGAACTTGGTTGACATGTGGTTTCAACAAGATGGCGCTACATGCCACACAGCTCGCGATTCTATGGCCATTTTGAGGGAAAACTTCGGAGAACAATTCATCTCAAGGAATGGACCGGTAAGTTGGCCACCAAGATCATGCGATTTGACGCCTTTAGACTATTTTTTGTGGGGCTACGTCAAGTCTAAAGTCTACACAAATAAGCCAGCAACTATTCCAGCTTTGGAAGACAACATTTCCGAAGAAATTCGGGCTATTCCGGCCGAAATGCTCGAAAAAGTTACCCAAAATTGGACTTTCCGAATGGACCACCTAAGACGCAGCCGCGGTCAACATTTAAATGAAATTATCTTCAAAAAGTAAATGTCATGGACCAATCTAACGTTTCAAATAAAGAATCGATGAGATTTTGCAAATTTTATGCGTTTTTTTTTTTTTTTTAAGTTCTCAAGCTCTTAAAAAATCACCCGATATATTGTGCGCGCACTAAAGGGGTTATGAATACCCATATAATGATTAAACATAGTACGAGCAATTAAGAAAGGAGGATAGGATTAGAAAGGAGAAACCGATGCACATTGGTTTCGAATGTCTGCACATTGTAATGAGTGGGAAATATTAAGTCAAGTAAAGCATTCCACATTCGCGTAGTGAGGCTAAAGAAAAAATCTCTGTACTTTACAGTACGTCCGAAATTGGACTCAAAGCTAAAATGATGGTAGACAGCATTGAGTTTTCGAAGCATACAATTCTACACGGTTTTTGATTCCCCATTGCACAATGCTGTCAAGATCAGAATTTAATTAGTTTATCATACGCTGCCGTTGGTAGTCCACATCTGAAGAACATCAATGAGAATCTAAAAACGAATATGAAAAGCTGAGAATATTGTCATCAGCGAAACAATTTAGTGGGTTAGAAGTTTCAGACAAAAGATCATTTATAAAAATTAGGAAAGGCGTCGGAGACAAAACGGAGCCCTGGGGCACACCAGCGTTTATTTTGTGAATATGAGTTTTGAACCCGTCGAATACTATACTTGAATTGAACGGTCCGAAAGGTAATTTCTAACCCAGAAAAGAAGACATTCATCATATACCAAAAGCACGCATTTTCGATAAGAGAGCTTGATGCCAAACTTTATCAAATGCATTTGAAATATCAAGTGCAATAATCTTACTTTCTCCAAAACGCTGTAAAGATCTGTTCCACTGTTCGGTGAGATAAACCATGAGATCACCAGTGGACCTATTACAACGCAAGCCATATTGCCGGTCATAAAGAAGCTTCCGTTCTTTAAGATATTTTTGAAGCTGAAAATTGACAAGTGCAGTTTTCCATCCACTCGGAAAGAGGCCAGTAGAATAGGACAGATGGAAAAGCTTAATTGGAGAATACGACTTGGAAAATATGTGGTTTCAATAAGACGGTGCCACACAACTCGAGCTAATCTGGCTTCATTGTGAGAGTAATTTGCTGGCCGCGTAATTTCTCGTCGTGGTGATATCAACTGGCCACCAAGATTATTCGATTTAATTTGTAGATTCCATAGGTTGCAATAGGAAGGATTCAGCAAGTAAGACCAGTCGTCTGCGTATAGCAGCATCCTTATAAGTTCGTCACCCGCCCTCACTCCACCACTAAGATTTTGGTTGCATCATCAATGAAAATGCCTGAACTGTGGAACAACTGTTGTAGTGTCAAAAAATTCAGTTCAGACATGGTGATGCCATTCCATATAGAAGAACAAATATCTGATCCACCGTTGCTTGACCTATAAGAAATACATTTTGAGAATAGCTAAGAAAGTTATTTCTTTCTACCCAGTTAATCCAACTATGGTATAGAATATTGCTTAATATTTTTCTCAAAGCCGTTGTCCACAAGAGTACAGTCACCCTTTCTAAATATTGCACAAATTATAGACTTCAAAAACGACTGCGGAACTTTTTCTTTTTTTTTTATATTCAGCTACGTAGAGATCTGGTAAAGCATAGTTGAAGGAAGAGGGAATAGCAACTGGCAGAGGAGGTTTTTTTTAAACAAGCTCCACCTGAAACAATAAAGGTTTTATAACCAATTAATACTCGAACCCTAAGCCAAAATGATTTAGAGACTTTGGCAAGACACAAGACTTTTTATGGAAATGTTTATATACGTTTTCTGCTTTTCCTTACCAACTCGTTTGTATTGTTAGTTTGCAGAAATATAAACAGTCTTAAAGAAATTAGAGGCAGTTCTCCTATATAATTTTAGTAATCGAAAAGATTTTTTCCTGAGCTGTTTACTTCTGATATTGTTAGATTTTTGATTAATTAAACTATTCTTTTAGCCACGCGCTCACACGATAAATGATCCAGTTTCGCATCATTGCCGTTAATATCAAGATTTGATTTGTAGTGACTGATCGGACTTTCTACCCATTTATGTTTCTCGACCGCAATAAGAATTGACCTTTCAGAGTACTATCATAAAATGGACTTTTTATTTTGAAAAACTTTATGTCATCAGCAAAAATGAGAATCTCACTTAAGCGCGAATATGACGTTAATGCCTTTATAGACCAAGATGAACAGAATAGCTCAAATTTGGCATCCCTCTGAGAAACACCAGATTGAGCAACAAAAGGTTCTGACAGACAATTTCTGAATTTTACTTGAGTGTATCGATGGTGTCTTTGGTTTTATCTCGTTCTATAGATTCAGCAGACAGAAAAAAAAGCTGTCATACAAACAATCGTCAATATTCAACGTGAATTTTTGCCAAATTGTCGCATTGATTACATTGAATAGTCAATATGACAACCTTATTTTTAAAAATTGTGTACTGGGGCCTAAACATTGTAATGCATTTCGAAAGCAAATATTTTCGAAAACGAATATTTTGTACTGTCTATTTCTAATGCGGATAAGAAATCTAGTACTTACGGAATGACGAATCCGCATTCGGATTTTTTTGTACCATGCGTTTCTGAATGTCAATAGCGTTCGAAAACGGAAATTTTGTTTCTATACCAAGAGAGGTAGCGGATTGCAATTCGAAGGTTATTTTTAAAGGACACAAAAGAAAAATTGTGTTAAGTTGTGTGAACTTGATAAAATGTTAGTGAGGAAATAATAATTTTATTCAAAATTTAAGCAAATAAATTT
Organism: Eupeodes latifasciatus; assembly: GCA_920104205.1. Classification (NCBI taxonomy): domain Eukaryota; kingdom Metazoa; phylum Arthropoda; class Insecta; order Diptera; family Syrphidae; genus Eupeodes; species Eupeodes latifasciatus. The sequence continues at coordinate 155,844,903 of OV049924.1, forward strand.
CATTACAGAGAATCATCAGCGAAAAATGTGCATACCAAACAAAACCTATTTGAAATTATGGTGGAATTCATATGTGCTCATCCCGATTTAGCCACTTTAACTTCAATATATCTGGCACAGCAGTCGCTCTCATGGGAGTGGACAATCCTCTCGAATAGCATTCAATACATAATTGAAAGCGGTTTTTGGTAGTCTAAAGTTCTGTACAAAACTAAACAAAAGCAATGGTTGAAAAATTAAAATAACTCACGCATTATTTTAAACTTCTATCACACATTTCAAAAATATTTGATTTATCGCGTATTGTTCTACGTTCAAATCGTTCTTCTCTATTTTCTTCATCCATCCACAGCGCAACTGAATCAATTTTATTAACTTTTTATTGAATTTCAACTTCCTCGTCTTGTTTGTGATTTGTTTTTATTTTTTTTTTTATTTTTGCTTTGACACATCTCATGAGAAATACTTCGAGACTCGGCAAATCTATTCCATAAATAGAAATACATAGATGTTTGTTTTGTTCGATTCGAACATTTTACAGAGTAAGAATTCATAAACGAATCGAATATCAGATTCGAATCGGATTGGCTTTCGAAACGCATTACAGAATAGGGCCCCTGGATAGTCAATAGAACAATTTTCGATTGTCAATTTTGTTAGTCAATACAACAAAAAAGTAGTCGATAGAACAACTTCAATATCGAAAACTATCCCGTTGTCAAATTATATTTCGATGTTCATATTGACTATCTTTTGGCTATTGGCTACCGTAGTTATCATTTTGACTCCCAAAATTGACTATCGAGGATTGTTATATTGACTATCCGTCAGTCAAATTAGATTTCGATTTTCACAAAAAAATTGGTATATTGCGACTACCACAGTTGTCATGTTGACTACCGTAGTTATCGTATAGACTACCGCAGTTGTCATATTGACTACCGCTGTTTTCATATTGACTACCGCAATTGTCGTATTGACTAAAACGCTAGTCAATATCACAACCGTAGTTTCAATTTCTTGTATTCAAAGTTGTCGTATTGACTACCGAAGTTGTCATATTGACTACCGAAGTTGTCATATTGACTACCGAAGTTGTCATATTGACAACCGAAGTTGTCATTATTGACTACCGAAGTTGTCATATTGACTACCAAGTTGTAAACAAATTTCGGATCCAAAAATTTAAATTAATTAAATTTACTGCCTCTTAACAAACTTTAAACTTTTAGAATTTAAACTCAGTTTTTGAAATTAAATAACTGTGAGTAATACATTCTTTCCATTTTTTGTCGTGCCGATTTTAAATGTGTGTTTCAAAATCTGTATTTGATCCATACATATAGAAATTGATTAGCCCTTTATTTAAAGAAAATGTCATTCATGTAGGATCTTTTCTTTTAAATTGTAAAATTTTAAAATCCCAAGATTCCTTGCAGATCATAAAAATTTCAAAACTATTGAGAACACAACCTTTTTATTTCACAATTTAAGTATCAAAGTTTAAGAACTTCCCATCCTTTTTTTATAGCTCCCGCAACTTTCAGCAGCATAATCCATCTTAAAATTACACCCTGCATCATCAAACACTCCTCCTCCTAAAACTTATTTGTCCTCTTCGTCCCTCAAAGGAATCAAACAATTTATTTTGATTCCACTTTCCCTCAAGTCCTAATTTTTTTATTTTTTTTTAACTTCTTGCACTCGCATTCAAAATCCCAATTCACCGATATGGAAGAAGGATGAACTGAGCATAGGTAGATTTGAGTGCAAAATGCACCCAAGATAGGTACAATCAAAAGGCAAAAAAATGATTGCTAACTTCATTACCGTTCTTCGTCGTCGTCATATAGTCATCGTCATAGCATAGCCATAGTCATCATCGATGATGTCGTATTTGTAGTCGAACATCGTCATCGTCATCGTCGTTTTCGTTGTCATTGTCGATGTCGTCGTCGTCATTGATCAGCTTTGAATGTGGCGTAAAGTCCTTCTAGTCATCAACTTTCTAGGTAAATTGCCAGAGGATTTGAAAGGATATTCGCATTGAAGATAGAAGAGCAACATATATGTACATATACATATACCTACGTACACATGAGTCATCAGGTAAAAATGAAGCAATGCCAGTATGAGTGAGGTTTAAGAAAGAACAAAAAAGAAAACAAATCGAAAAGACATACAAAACGACAGTGGTAACATTACACTAAAAGCACTGACACATTAATTCCCTACAGACGTGTTGTGTCCTTTGTGTGTTTGAGACATGTCCTCACTTCCTGATATGGCTTAAAGTGAATGGAAACACCAGAAAGGTAGTTTGGTTAGGGGTTATGAGTGGGTAGGTAGGTAGTAAGGAACATTGGCGCCGTAATCAGACACGTTCAATTGATTTGAAAGCCAGAGTTAACGTCTTTTAAGCGATTTTCGAATATGAAATGACAAACTTCTCAAAAGGACTTGCGTGTCGGATAAGTTAATAAAGGAATATTTTGCGTGTAGGCAAATACTTACCCTACATATTATGTAGGATAAAATATTGAAAAAGAAAATTTTGTAAGGGCTCATAAGAAATTCATTATGCTACGCTGGTATTTTGTTACAAGAAAAAAAAATATTAAAATTGACAAAATGTCAAATGAAAGCAGAGCGAAAAAAGAATTAACTTCCCTCCCCCTACCCCCACAACTTTGACTCAACAAAAAGTTACATGGCTCTGCCCCCGTTGTACCTACATACAAGCCCCATCATTGCACTTCACCCTTTTTCGCTTAATCACGTTTTTCAGTTCTCTATCCTCCACTTTTTTATTTGTGCCAAGAAAAACACATTCTTCGTCAGCAGTATTCCAAATTGAATTTCCATTTGAATTTTTATTTTCAACGGAAAAAAGAAAAGAATGAAACAAAAATGTCACCAAATGATTGGAATATATGGGTGGGGGTGGTTTATGTGCATCTGTTTGTCAGAGTGAGTTGAGTATAGAGTGTAGCACGATGAGGCTTTTATTGGTATCAAGGAGACAATAAAATGGGACGCGACAAATTGCATGAGAGACTATTTCTACTCCTTTTTATTTTGTTGTATAGGTAAGGTTTTTCACTATAGATGCGGATAGATGAATACAGCTAGAAAAGTGTACGAGTATATTGCGAAAACATAATATTCAAATATGAATTTGTTTATTTGGAGGAGGGAGTAGAGGAATGTGCTGTGCAGGGATGAAGACGACACGTTCGCTATTACACCAAGGACAACAAGGAAACAAAACAAAACATACAAATTGACAACAATAATAAGTGATGAAGGGAAATTGGAATATTAACAACAGCAACGATGGGAATTGCATTTTCATTTTTGAAATTTGAAGATCTGTATAATGGAAGAGGGCTGTTTCAAGGTTCATAAATACAGTTATGCCTTGGGATCGCCATCATCGGGCTCTTTAGATTTGTGATACCATAAAAGTTTTGTTAAAATCCAATCAATGAAAACAATATTGTTGTTGATTGAATATTGATAGCTTATAAAAAGTAGACATGAGAACGGCACTACGATTCACAAAGTAAGTAGATGTTTGTAGAATTTGTGTATCAATAAAAATGTACGGATATGTCGTAACATAAAATTAAAAAAAAACAAGAGCATTTAAAACTAAAATGTATCTATGCTACAAGCATTTATTTGTATTAGACTATTACAAGTTCTACGATCTTTAATATAGGTACAACGGTGTAAGGTACATACCCGGAAATCGGTTTTTCCATGTAAGTAAGTAAGTAAAGTAAGTAAGTAAATGTATAATAAATATTCAAAAAAAATTAAGGTATAGTATGTACAAAATGGATTCATAAATTCATAAATTAAATAATATTAACACTAAACATTGCATTTTGCATCAATGGCTCTGTTGAGCCGTCTGTTGCGATCAAATATCCTTGTTGTTGTTCTTTTTGTTGTTGTTATTTTTGTTGTTGTTGTTGTTGTTGTTATTTTGTTGTTGTTGTTGTTGTTGTTGTTGCTGTTGTTGTTGATGTTGCTGTTGTTGTTGTTGTTGGTGTTGTTGCTGTTGTTGTTGATGGTGTTGTTGTTATTATTGTTGTTGTTGTTATTGTTGTTGTTGTTGTTGTTGTTGTTGTTGTTGTTGTTGTTGTTGTTGTTATATCCATTATATTCTCTTATAAGTGCGTTTCGATATTTCATAGCTAGAGAGAGTGGACAAATGTTTCGTCTTCTCTCAAGTTACACAAGGAGCATTGAGTTCTTCTGTTGCCTGTTTTCCATGTGCAGAGGATGCAGTGATGAGGAAGAACAAGTAAACACAGCCTACTTCTATGCCACTACTCGCGGCATTATGCCACACTAGAAACAAATTCATTCTTAGGTAGACGCTTCTTCACCAAAGTCTCTATATGGCTAAGACCAAACAACCCATAAATAAAACACTTATTAAATATTTTTGTTCATTAAATTTTTTTTTATTATAAAGTCTGAACGTTGACTTTATGTATGAAACTCTATACATATAATTTGAATTACCACCACGCGAATTGTTGCAAACATCGATTCCTTTGAGGTTATATTTGCCCACTTTTTGACACATATTGGGTGTTATCCTAGCCAGCGGTGTCAAATCGCATGATCTTGGTGGGTAGTCGATAGGATGTAAATCCAAAAATGCAGGATAGGCCATATTGTGCCGTACGACAGTCCTAATACTTGAGAACAACGAGGAATCGACACTTTCGGGTTTTCGGCAACACTTTCACTTACAGCAGAGATATTTTCGGTGGTACGAGCGAAACGATGTTGCAAAGGCTTTACAATATTTTTAACTATTTTGCGAATTGCTTGCGTAGTTGTTCGATTATGTAAACCATAATCTCCTCTTAAAGCACGATATTTGGCTGTGGCAGAATCAGCATTTTTGTAGTAGGTTTTAACAATTTGTATATGCGTTATGCGATAGCTAAGCAATCCATTTTCGTAAATGTCAGACATCAAACTAAAAACAAAATTGGTTTAAAAGCTTAGTTTGATAGATGTCGAAATTGATAACCCATTATAATAGGTTTAATCACTTTTTAAGTTCAATACTTCAGGGTTCAATGAATCTTCATTGATCTGAGTGTGACTATAATATCCAATCGTCAGCCCGTCAACCTATCCTATTACTATAGACTTAAAGGTAGGTAGGTAGAAATGGCAATCACAAGCAGCCCCTTCTGCAAGTCTCAATTAGCGCTGGAAACCACCGTTTTGATAACACAAAATCGTAAAATCTATGCATTGAAAACTTCTACCTGAGCGTCGAACTTGTCGAGTTGTAGAAGCTGAGTAAGGTCAACGATTCTCGGGAATTATTTCTCCAGAAGAGTCCTGAAACCAAAGGTCGCTCGCCCCCTCCCCTTCCCAATCCTTTACCCCCACCACCGTCAGCTCTGTGCTATTATGCTGGCTGACGTCTCCTTATCCCTTGACTGTATGGTATATAACTGTCTGTCAATGCCTAGTTTCCTTCCTGGGACGCTTATGGCTAAATTGCTGTTCGTCTCTCCTTTTCCAAAACATATCCTTTCCTTAAACTTCCCAATTGGGCTGGATCTAAGGTGTTATACGACCCGTGCTGATGATCGGCCAGGCTGAGGGCCCAATTAAAAAACTAGCTCAGTCGCTAACGGAGTATCCGGATACCTGGCGACCTCCGGATTAACTAGCCTTATCTGTATACACGGATCTCTGTACAGATGGACCACCCCTTATCCGCTACTCGTGGGATTCTAATGAAACAAACAAAACAAGCAAAACAAAATCAAAAGACCGTACCGGCCAGCAGTACGACGGCAAAGTTGTCTGCTGCTCATCCCTCTTCCACTGGTGCTGACATGGCTGTGAACACTCACAGCCCTGTTGTCGCCAGTGGAATATCGGATAATCAGGTAATATTACCTTCTTCCTGTAGTGAGGCAGTTGTGAAGAACGGCTCTTCTACTACCACAGAGAGTAAACCTCTCAACTCTTCTACACCGCGAGTCGGAGGTAGTAGGGCTATGGTGCCAGGTCCTTCTACCTCCAAAGCAAATAATCCCAAAGAAGGTCCTGGGGGAGATGGACGTAAGCTCCATGGAGCACTTCGCTCCACCCCCTCCGCCTCACTAGATGTTCTGTTCCATCTAATACCGCTGGACATTTTCAGCAAGCAAACAGCCGCTAACACTGCCATACGGCTTCAAGCCTCCTCTCTGTGGATCAATAATGGAATTGGCCACACCACTATTTTGAACTCGTTCAGAACTATAAACAGTAATATTGACTACACCATACCCCATCCTCAGTTTAATAACTATAGCTTCAAAGTGACTATACCTCCCAGGTCCTATAAACTTCTATACAGACGGATCAAAAACGGAGGATGGGGTTGGTGGAGGCGTATACTCAGATAGACTAAACTTAAGTCTCTCCTTTCGTCTACCCGATCATTGTAGCGTGTTCCAAGCTGAAATCCTGGCTATAAAAGAAGTCCTATCCTGGCTTAGAGAAAACGTTATATCAACTAATGATATACGCATCTTCTCGGATAGCCAAGCTGCATTAAAGTCCCTAGACTCTGTCTCCACAAACTCATTAACAGCCCTAAATTGTCGATCATCTCTTACGGAGATAGCTACACAGTTCAACATTCACCTTTTCTGGGTGCCGGGCCATAGAGACATTCCAGGAAATTGCAAAGCTGACGAACTTGCAAAAAGCGGAACAACTTTACCTCTGCTGGCTCATAATGCTAACATAGGTATCCCTCTAGCTACATGTAAACTTATGCTAAAGCAAGATACCATAGAGAAAACAAACCTCAGATGGAATAACACCACCACCTGTGTCGCAACAAAACTAATTTGGCCTATTCTTAGCGCCAGGCGCTCAAAACAATTAATCTCTCTGAGTAGATTGCACATTAGCTACGTTATAGGTGTCCTGACTGGGCACTGCTTAATAGGAAGGCATGCTATTCGACTTGGAGCCCCTGCAAATGATTTTTGTAGGAGTTGCATGGACGAAGAAGAAGAGGAGACAATCTCTCATCTTCTGTGCACATGCCCTGCCTTATCACACAGACGTAGAATCCACCTTGGAGACTACTACTTTAACGATACCAGCGATCTAAAAAATTCAGACATTACTAGTCTCGTACGCTTTATTCGAAGCTCCAATTGGTTCAACGAGTTAAGCTGATTAACTGATCCATGTGGTATCACAATGGACCATACTTTGTTCTAAGTGTGTTGGATGTCCCAACCAACAGCCACTTTAACCTAACCTAACCTATGCATTGAAAAAAAAGTTAAAGAATATTTTCTAATGGATTTATATATACACAAAATTAGCGATGTAAGAGTAATTTCATCGCATTCAGAAAGGAAATCAGGTCTTTTATATGCATCTCGATTCTTAAGCTTGAAATTCTAGAACAAGCCAGGGCGAGGATATTGACAGAGAAAGTGAATCACAGTTTTCCTTTTATGTTGGTCTCCTCACCTACGGAAATGAGTATTGAAAGGGTACCCAACTTTGCTGCATGCTCTTCTATCGCCCAATGCCCAGACCCTGGCTATATCATGCTGGGTCTGCATAAAAGTTCGATAGAACGGTTTTTGTTATAAGTGGGCCATATCTTCTTCGATATAGTAGAGTCTGTTGCGTCTGCACTGCGGTTGGATTCTTTCAGAAAAATTGAGAAAATTTTGCTCTTCATAGCTCTAAGAGGAGTATATACCTTTTCCGCAAGTGAGCTATGAAGGGATGGAACCATGCCATCCTCCCACTGTTGGCTTAAAATACTGAATTCTTAGAATATTTTAGAGCCGCAATGACGAAAGGAAGGTTCAAAAACGAAAAAGAATATGAGATGAGCTTGTGAAACTTGCTGTGGTAAATTTTACCGCAACAAGTTTGCAGTCGATTCACACCGTTCACAGGAACTGAGCTTGAACAACACTTTACGATTTTTCACATTGCCACATGGGCTTGCAGCCGTACAAAACTCAAATGACCCAGGAGCTACAGGTAAAGGATTATAGACAAAAATTCTTCGCTTAATGGACACTATGTAGCAGCGTGGAACTGACTCTAGTTTGTATCAAAAGTCATCTTCTTGAATGATTTTTGAAGGAATGCTGGTGAGGTGGGTGACATGACCATATTTATTTCAAAACGGCGCCAGCGTTGACAACGCCATCACATCCATCGCAAGGATGGCGCTGCGGGTCACAATACTAAAGCGTAACGTTAAATTTCAGGCCATTTTCATTTGTTTTAGGCTAAACCTCGTAACACTTTTTTCTTTTTTGAGTTTTATGAAGAACAGATCTAAGCGCCACAAACCACGGCTGGCCTTAAACCTCTATAACCCTGCCATCAATCAATATCATACTGTTTTATGATCTATTCTAGAGTCATGAAAAATTAGATAAATTCACGTGTTTCATTGAGGTATCGAATGGTCTTTTATAAACGAATACCAAATTTCATACAAGGTTTGGCTGACGGCAAAAGCCAATGCTATATTTTGTGTTTAAGTATGCATAATGTATCTCAATATTTTGTTTTAAATAAAATCACTACTACTACTACTACTACAAGGTTTGATTTATCAAAATCTAAAGGTAAGCGATCAATAAAGAAGCTCGATGGGGTTTTGACTGAACTACTTCGGTTCTGTTTTTAGTTTCGGTAGTCAAAATTTACTCTACACGCATTAATTAAATAAAACAGATGTGTCCCTCATCGTCAATCAAAAACAAACGTTTGATAAATTGCTATAGCCGCTTTGACGAAAGCTATTTCTATCATGCTTATAAATTATGGTAGAGAATAGTTTTCAATTTGACTACCAACAAATTAACAACCGTTGTTGTATCTTGGCCAACCAACACAGAAAGTAAGCTCACTCGCAAAAGTTTTGCTGAAATTTCAACTTCGTTTTTCTTGTTTTGTTCCCAAATCCATAACTCGTGAAGTAGCATCTAATGATTCCTTATCGCTTGTAAACTTGTAATGAATTAAAAGCCAAAGTCAAATTAAAATCTAAAGTAACCAAGGTCGAAAAATCAAGGATAAACGAGAATCAATAATTCTGTTTAAACCTCAAGCTGCACTCATAAATCGATGATATTTGCATTTTTGCAGAACGAATCTAGGTATGTATACTACCTCCTTCAATCAAGGTTTAAGTTCTTTCGTTGGGAATATTGTGCACAGAAAGGACTATAGGTTAAGAATCATTTTCGTTACAGTTATTATATGTGCAGAAAATAAAAGCCAACAGCAACAAAAACTTATTTGAAAACTTTGGATTCAGACTCTTCATAGGAAAGCACCTTGCGCAACAATCTACCTCTTCACCTATGGATGCAACTGTAGTAAATCAGAAAAAAGGAAAAAACTCCTCGCCCTCACACTGTGGCACATTACAACATCCTTGTAGTCTGCCTACCTTTCTCAATTTTCTGTTTACATCAGACTCTTGCCGGGCATTGCATCATAGACAAATAGACAACTAGACAACCAGAAAAGCAGACAATAGATCAGGACACTACAAACGAATGGGTAGTCGTCGAAAAACTGCATTAGTTCGAACATAAATTTGCGTATGTCATCTGCATGTCGCATTAGCGCGAACCTCATCAGCCCAACCCGTTCCCAAACGGATTTGGACTTCAGTGGTTTATTTGTTGTGGGGAATGAGGGGCGTGGGAGAGACTCCAACTACGGCTACGCCGACGATAAGGACGACAACGGTGATTTGGGGCTGTTGAGCACAGTAGTTGAGGTTGATGCATTTTCATCATTGAGGAGGATAATTTATATGGCGGATAGTTGCAGTAGCAGTCACAGTCGCAGTCGCTGGCAGAATACGCGGATGTTGAAATTGCGTTTTAGTTTGTTTCGCCAAATGAAACATGATGTATGTATGTGTCGTCTGTTGGTGTTATGGCAAAAAAAGGAGGATGTGTAGGTATACGATTTTTGAAAGAGAAGAGCTTCGGCAAGATGTGAAAATGACTGCTGCAACGTTAGTTAGAACGTTTGTATATATATGCATTAGATTGTGATTAGATTTTGAATTGATGCGTCAATTTAAGCATAGTGACTAAAAGAAACTTGAAAAAGTAGACACAAAATTCGGCCTGAAGTGTCACATTCATATAGACGAAAGTGTTCTTTAGACAAAAACAAAAACAAGGCTGCGTTTTATATACGAGTATAATATCGATCCCGATATCGAGTATTGGATTCCAGTTTTTTCCCTTTTATGTCTTTGACAGTAGGTGTGTGTTTTTATCGCTTATAAAATTGAAAATTTCGACATTTCTTTAAGTTTCAAGGTCCCTAGAATATAAATCAAAGATTTTTAGAAAAATGTTACGGTAAGTTCGGAAAGTTTTTTTCGTCATCCATATCTCAAGAACCAATAGAGATATCGACTTCAAATAAATGTTGATAGACAGATAATTGACACAGAAAGATCTGACGTGATGCCAAACTGGTATAATTTTGAAGAAAAAAAATCAATTAACGGTTTTTTTATAAATCAAAAAACTGAATAATATATTGTAACGAAATAAAAGCTGTTCTAAAAAGCAGACTTTTATTCTTGAGATAATTTAAAATTGTGTTGGAAAAATCCAAAGTCACCTCAAATTATATCCTCATTAATATACATCTGCTAAGGAACTTTACCCCCTGTGAACCCACCAGAACGACAAAAATGCTAACAGGTGCATTCAACCCATCCTGGCAGCGGACTAAGGGTGTCTGGACCACAACCGCTAGGCATGCTTGCTTATGCACAAGGTAGCTCGTCGGAGGGGGGGTCTTTGCTGTTGTTAGGTATAGACGGTCGTTACGCATTTTCATGCCTATTCATTTTATAAAGGCGAGGCCTGATTTGTTCCATATGTTTATGAATTTTGAGCCCTGATTTGTATCGAGTGAAGGAGTTTTGGTGTTTTTGTACTCCAAGGACTTACCCACCCACATACTTACACCGAAACGGTGAGGTACATTCGTGGCTATCACGTCCTAAAATCTTGTTGTGATAACCCCTGACCTTAAAAAATGACCTACCAAAAATTAAGTTATATTATATCCATCGAGAAAGGAAAATACTTCCTATAATCTTCCAATCACATCATAATTAATTTGTCAGGAATCCTTAACCAAATGGACCACTGTAAAAAAAATACATTACAAGAACAAAATTCTGTACACCATCGCTGTCACCTCGAGTTATAGTTGTTACATCCACCACTAAAAATTCTAAATAAATAAATAATAATAAATACATCTTCCTTTAAATTTTCATATATTCAAGATGTTTATTAAATTAAAAATAAACCTTACATACTAGCAAAAAAAAAAAATGAAACGATAATTTTGATTATTATAAGTAAAAAAAATAAAATTCATAGAACAAAAAAAAAACAAATCTTCCTAGAAAATAAAATAAGAAAAGAATAATCAAAACAAACCAAAGTGGTTAAACTGTAACTTCAATTTGACATTTAGCGGGTTTCGCTCTCTTATCGCCTAACAGCATAACTTACATAACATCATTAATTTACTAAGAGAAGTTTTATTCGAAAGAGATGGACATACTACAGCTATGATATTATTGTCGCAAATTCAATATGGCAAACAAAATTTTATTAAAAAGAAATTAAAAATTATTAGAAATTATTTTAGAATTTAGGATTAGATGGATAGAGATAGATTTCTTAATAAGTTTTAATTCATTTATTTCGCATATTTATCTACTTACATTTTACATAATTAATTTGAAATTAAAAAAAATCGATTAGTTCCATTTATGTATGTATACAGATGTATGTATTTTGTTTTATATTTTATATATAACCTACATATATACATTGCATAGAATTGGAAAAAAAATCAAACAATCGTCCAAAATACAATTTTTGATAGTAAAACTTACCAACAATAAAATTTAAAGAAAAACTTACAAGATGACATATCCTTGATGTTGTGCGCACAGCATTTCGGGCAGGTTATCCTTAATTCACACCTGTTTTTTTATTTGAAAAGAAAGTTATTGTGAACGAGATTTGATTCTTTTTTTTCTTTTTAGTAAATATTAATTTCACTTAGCAATCAATTTTTTTTTATTTTCGTTTTAACATTAAATATATGTAAATGACATTAAAACAATACTATATAGAAACTACGAGTATACAAAGAAAATATACACAAACAAAACTAAAATAAATCCGCTGCAGATGAAATGATGATGTTATTTTTTGTTTCACGAGTTGAGATGATCATCTTTCGAAGGGCTATAGCAGGGGTGACTCAATCGGAGGAATAATTTTATCCATCGATACGACCCGGGAGTTATTCTTTTTTTCTTGAAGATGCGGACACAGGTTAAAAATGGACTTTTAAATGGTGACGTTACTGAATAGTTTTCTTTTTCAATCCACAATGATGGCTCTCTTCCGGGACCTCTGATATCAAAACGATTTTGACCAAAAAATCGTAATCAATATTTTAAAACTTATTTAGGAATTTATTAATAATAAGTGTGAGGTTCTTAGACTTTTTGAGTCAAAATCCTCCGAAATATCAGGCACCGGAAGTCTTCCATGATCGCATACACTTGCATCTATCATTGGTGTGGAATATACATAATTTTTTGAGCCAACGATATGGTGACTATATTATGCTGAATAGCTGCGCTCTTAAGAGAACTCATGAAGAGAAATTTGTGTGGACAAATTTTACTTTCTTTCCGATCGATTATAATCGTTTTTAAGGGTTAGTTATTGGAGCATTGATTTCCTAAATAGATTTTAACAAAAGTAACTCATATAGAGATTTTTCAAAAATCCTTAGTCAATATGTAAATTTTTTTTTAGCAAACTTGCTTCAATTTAATTTTAAAAAAATGCACTGGGCGTATGAGTGATATTTTGTTCGTATTAAATTTACTTAAATAAGCTAACCCGTGTAGAGGTTTCCTACAATATTTGCCAACTCCAATTTTTACAAACAAAAAATAATTTTACACCAAAAAAAATGTATGCAACAAAGAATAATGTTTTTGACATGTGGTAAAATTATGTAAAAAAATCGAATTCATTTTTTGACCAAACAATAAAAACCTAAACAAAACATTACTAAAAGTTTCTGACACAAATATGTTGGAAAAATTAAAGATATTAACTTTTAACAAATATTTTCTTATAGAAAATATTGTTTTCAACATTCAGTAAAATTTTTATAAAAATCCAACAGTAATTTTTTTTTAGAAAAATTAAAATCTACAAAATTGGTAAAAACTGATGTTCGATTTTTGATATCAATTGAATAAATGAAGAAATTGACTTCAAAATGATTTCTTTATGCGCTTTGTATGTTTCTTGACGGAAGAATGGTTTTAGAAAATATAATCTGTATTTTTTTAAAAAGCTCTACTTAAATTGGTAAAAATTGGTTTTCGACTAAAAATCTCGGGTACAAAATCTGATATTGAAATAAATCATATTTTATCATATGCAAAATATTTTTGCTAACTTTAAATTATTTTTTTTAGAAAAATTCAATTGATAACTATTTTTACAAAACACGAAAACCTACAAAAACAACAAAAAAAGTGATAGGAAATGGTTTTCAACCCAAGTATGTATCTTGTGAATAAACGAAATATATTGACTTCAAATTTTATCTCACACAAAATATTGTAATTAATATTTTGTAAACGTTTCAGACAAACCGACAGATGAGATGAGAAGTTATCAGCGCGGGTGCATCCTAGCCTCTTTTTGGTACTTATTATTGTAACACAAAAGAACATACTTGTTTTTGGGCAGTGGTACCTTGCCCCAATTTGATACTAGTGAATAAAACAACAGAATGAAACCGCAATTGAAAAAAAATACTTACCTCTCAAAACTGAACAAAACTCAAATCTCCATAAAAAGGATAAACGGATAGTTTAGCCCGCGAGGGTCGTAACAAAAGAATGCTCCTTCCAATCGCCAAAATAGATACCACAATCTTTGAACAAAACACCGAATAAAATTAAAAACTGTTTTTGGTTCTTTTCCAAGAATTTGAGTACATCTGCATTTTCACATATAAGATTCCAAATGACAATAAAAATCCAAACAAATGTTTAATATCGTCAACCCCTCCCTCAACCAAACCCAAACCCAAACCCAAAACACTCATACACTCGATATCTATCTATCTATATTTGTAAGTATCATCATAATTCATATCCTTAGTGCATTCAGCTAACCAACCGGAAAACCAAAGAGTCATTCATGGTATACCACACACTTACTATACCAAATGAGACCACACAAAGCAGTCATACAGCAGTCATATGCAACACGCATAGCATAGCAAAGCAAAGCGTATAGCATCAGGATCCACAAGCAACAGCAAATACAGATGATACAATATTCACAGGGACACAAAAATAATAATAATAAAAAATATAGTATATTGCATTATATCCACACTAGATGGAGCCACTTGGTCGCAATTGAACCCCCAAAGACCGAAACCAAACCATCTCCAGCTATTATACCCAACAAAACAGTTACAAATGCAATTTTAATTTAAATTTAATCACATACATAGCATTGCCATTTTGTGGAAAAAGAAAGAAGCAAGCTCCAGGATGAGCGGTAAATTGCATTTCAAGTGTATACACGTAACTCCGTTATGTTTCGCAGTTATTTTTCAGTAGTATATAGTAAAACAAAAAAAACGGAAAACCCTTAAAAGCCCTAGCCGAATATCGACCTCTCAGATCCTTTATCACCCCCCCCTCTTTCTCCAGACCCTACCCTATCAAACTTAACGCCCTCGCTTTTGTATTATTATTACTCTTGCTGGTTTGGCGATTTTACTTAATTTTTTTTTTGTCTTTGTTTTCATTTTCAAAACCGTTGTTTCACTGAATATAACAATACAATAACATCAACGACAACCCCAGCGAGTCAGTCCCATTGTAGGTATAGGTAGTATAGGTACGGTACAACCCTCCATGAACAAACAGAATTTAAATGAATAAAATAAAAATAAACAACAAAGAAACCCTTACGATATGATGTGATGGGTGAAAACTGGAGCTGCTGTTGGAACTGGATGCTGCCAATGCCACATGGAGTGCAGCAAATTTTGTTGAAAGAATGCAGAGACCGGGCAGAAGCCGCAGAAAATAAAACTGCACAAATCGGATGGGTGCATCCAGAGCGGTAGACGGCTTTTTAAAAAACCAAACGATAGTGTTGCCATTGGCATTTTTAATTTTAACAAAATAGGAAAAAAGAACTTTTCTCCAACTTGAATTAAATTTCCTTTACATTAACTTTCCATCACAAAATCAAAATGCCACTTTAAGTCACAGTGGCTTCTTTATGACAGTTTTACATAGGCACACCAAATTCTCTACAACCTCTATATTATATCATCTATCTATTGTTATATTTCTATTTGATATATTATTTCATTTGAAATATTAAACAATATACTAATAATGCGGATTTCAATTTTTGAACATGGTGTCATCCAAATGTTGCACGCACTGTGCAAAACAGATCCTCGTGTTACGCTTTACACGCTGCAGTAAACTTGATTCAATTGCTCTGATTTCTCAACGAATGTTTTCTTCTACGTTCACTAGAATCCGGGGATTGTTAGAGCAAACTGCCTCTTTGAGTTAGCCTCATAAAAAAAAACCATTGAGGTTAAGTCAGGGACCTCGGTGGCCACGGGATGTCCCCAAAGCGACTGATAAGTTTTTGGGGGAAAGCTTCCCTAAGCAAATTCACTCTAGCTGTGTGTGCGGTCGCATCACGTGTGCGATGAAAACGATGAATGAATTTTGAATGGATGGAACTTTAAATCCTTTTTAAAATTTCATGAATAATCGCTCTTTGAACTTCCAGTGAGTCTGCCGTTTTCCGTATCGAAAGTAGTAGATTTTAACGTAAGCTCTCTTCAACTCACTTCAATATTTTCGAGAGTCCTTGAAGATCGATTAAACCCTAAACGTGATGTGTTCATAGCCAAGCATTTGTGCATAACCTCTGCACCCACGAACAAATTAATTCCACAGTCGGCCCATCTTATTCGTCGTATACCGTAGTGTCAACAAAATTATCGACGCGCAGTTACGTACGAATCGTTAAAATAAATAAATTAGGTGGCGCAACAGTCCGTTGAGAACTAGGGCCTAGTGACTTACAACTCTTCACCATTCCTGTGTGCGAGTAATATTTTTCAGGGATGGGGAGGACCTACAGTTTTACGCCGAATCCGAACGGCTAATTTGAGAAAGCACTTTTCATGACAAGAATAATTACTCTTGGAGAATTTGTCAATTCCAATTCAATTAATAGTATTTAAAAACATAAATCTGCCAACAGACACCCTGTATATTAAATGTGTGACAGTGCCGTGAAATAAAGCCGAGAAACGGCCAACTTTTAAAAATTGGCCTTGGCAGTTGATCTTAAAAAAGAGGCTGGGATGCGACCCACTCTGATAACTCCCCATCCCGTCTGTCGATTTGTCTTGCTTAAAACTTTGTAGGTTTTCTTGTCTTGTCAAAAAAGTTGTCAGTTGAATTATTCTTAAAAATGTTAAAATTACCAACAATATTTTGCATAAAATGAAATAGTTTGATTTCAAAATCTATTTTTGTTAACGAGATTTTGAGTCGAAAGCCGATACCAATTTTAATAGCATTTTTTAAAAGTTTTTATTTCTTATACGTTTAAACAAATACAAATTGGATGAATGAAATTAATTTGAAGTCAATATATTGTTTACGAGATATCGAAAACCGAACATCAATTTTTACCAAATTTGCGTACTATTTTTTGTAGATTTTATTTTTTTATGAAAAAACGGACTGTTGGATTTTTATAAAAAATTACTGAATGTCGAAAACAATATTTTTTGTGAGATAAAATTAATTTGAAGCCGCTGTTTTAAATTTTTGAAAAGATATTTGATTCGAAAGTAAATATGTACCAACTTTTAGTAATGTTTTGTTTAGGTTTTTATTTTTTGTAAAAAACTGTCAATTCGATTTTTTTCAAAATTTTACTAAATGTTGAAAACAATATTTTTTATAAAATAAAATTCTTTTGAAGCCATAATCTCAAATTTTTGAAAAGATATTTGAATCGAAAATCAATTTTTACGAACTTTTAGTAATTTTTTTTTAAGGTTTTTATTTTGTATAAAAAAAAAACTGTCGCATTGATTTTTGTCAAAATTTTACCAAATGTCAAAAACGTTATTCTTCGTTGCACACAATTGTTTTGTAGATAAAATCATTTTTTGTTCGTAAAATATTCGAGGTGACAAATATTTTTTTCAGTTTTTTTTTTGATTTATAAAAAAACCGTTAATTGGATTTTTGGACTGTCATGCCAGAGGTCTTGGGTTTGTTCCCTACCTATGTCATCTAAAGTTTTTTTTTCACTTGTACTGCCTCTTGCCAGGAATTGACAAGTCCTCCAAGAGTAATTCTTGTCATGAAAAGTGCTTTCTCAAATTAGCCGTTCGGATTCGGCTTAAAAACTGTAGGTCGCCTCCATCCCTGACAACAGTACTCACACACAGGAATGGTTGAGAGTTGTAAGTCACTAGGCCCTTATTCTCAACGGACTGTTGCGCCACCCAATTTATTTTATTTATTTATACTTGTTTGGTATGAAGTAACAACATATAATTTAAAACTTAATTCAAGTCTCCAGCATTATAAGTTCGAGAGATATTTTGGATTAACTAAAATTTTCACCTTCTTTTAAGTTGATATGGAAAAAAAACTACCCACGCAATTTTTTTGAGAATCCTTTCCGCATCTTTCTGCATTTTTATCTGTATAACAAAATTTATTTGAAGTCGATATCTCTACTGGTTCTTGAGCTATGGACGACGAACAAAACTTCGCGAACGTACGGATGTACAAACATACGTACACAAGCACGCACAGACATCTCTCTAAAATTATTTTATTTAGGCTCTAGGGACCTTGAAACTTCGAGAAATGTCAATATTTTTAATTTGACAAATCGGACGATTACAATAACTTTTTATAGGAAGTTAACAAGGCGAAATAAAGGCAAATTGGTCTTATTTTGTATTTAACAGTTGGTTTGCATACACTCACCTCGTATCTACACCGAAGAACGAAAGCTTCCCAATGACCGGCATTTTGTATTTTGTATAACAATAGGTATACTGGTAATTTGATGGCTCATCTAACGGAACAGTTGAATTAATTTTTAAATTGTTTTGAAGGCAGTAAGATTATTGCACTTGATATTTCAAAAACATGTAATAGAGTTTGGCATCAAGGTCTTTTATCGAAAATGCGTGCTCTTGTTACACACGAATATCTGCTTCGTTGGATTAGAAACTGCCTTTTTAACCGTTGTTGTCCACTCCTTCTAATTTGGCTGTAACTTAAAAAGCCTTCTTCGTCAAGAACTTGAATACAACTCGCATATTTGGACAGACGCCCCTTAAACTAATTGCAGTATTTTGGATAGAATCCAAAATGAAGCTTTGTATACACGATAGAACTGTACTGAACTGACAATTCAACATCGCTTGATTGAACATTCGCAATGTTTCATGCGTTTCGTTTTTTTACCTACATATATTCACAAACAAGGTTCTACAGATCCTCTCAACCTTCTCAAACAATGCAGCAGTTTTCGTAAAAAATTAAATTGGCAACACTTTAATACCAAACTGAATAACCATAAGTCCCTCCATAACTATGAGAAAAGTGCAATTTCATTATTTGTCTGTTGATCTGTTCAGGGTTTGTGTTTTATTATCTGTTGTATGGCTATATGTATGTTTATTGTTTATACTTATACATTTGTATGTACTATATGTATATGCGAATGATATTTATGAGTTTGTAAATTCGTTGTTATTTTTAAACAAGGGCGTGATAGCAATTTCAGAACATTTTTATATTTTTATTTTATTTTGTTACCTTTTTAACAATATGCAGTTTTGTAGGCAGTGAGTTAAAAGAATTATTATTGTGGATATGTTTATGTGTTATGTAGCTATGTTTGTATGAGTATTTTTAAGCCGGATATGATGATTAAGAAGAGGAAAAATTTAGTTAAGTGCATTTAGGTCTCTTTATTTTAGTGAATTATGACTTAATTAACTTGCCTAAGGTGTGAAAAGCCATAGTTTAAAACTACAAATTTTATTTAATTACTGTAGTGTATGTTTCTCTTTCTTATATTTAGATTGTTCATATTTGTGTGAGTATGTGTATCAAATATTAATTAAATATCGTGGAATAATTCAGTGATTAATTTTAAAGGGGTGAAAAGGATTAAGGACATTGAACACACACATGAACTTGTTCTTATAGTTCAAGATTTTTAATAAATTCTTGAGATTGGCATTCAAACCCACATGAATCATCCCTGAAAAATCTGTTCGCAATTAGGTACCGCTTCGTCTCATGACGTTAATCGGGAGGAGAATTGTTATGAAGGATAACTTAAGAGCGGTGAAGAACGACAGCTTCCAAGACCAAAACCAACATGGAAATTAAACATTGTGACATAAAAATGCTATCAGAGAAAGAATTGGCCAAAATCATTTATTTTTAAGCTTCAGATTTAGGATAATGGCAATAATTTACTGCCACACTATGTCAAAGGGTGGCTAGAAACTTTTATTTAGGAGGGGTTTATGCACTTTTTATAAAATCGAATTTTATTACATCAACTCTTAAAAAATTTATTAAATGTTTTTGTTTTGTAATCATTGTCTTTAAAGTGTTGAAAGACGATTTTTGGGGACTTTTTTGCACTTTATTGAACTTCTGTGCTTACAATAATTTTGGAGTTTGGAAAACCAATTTAAGGGTGTAAGTTAAAAAGTTGTATTTATTTTATTTTAAAGCTAGACTCAAATCAATTTTTTTTAGTTTTATATTATGCGAAGGCCCACACGTTAGTTTTTTAACTTAAAACGGGTTGAAAAGATTGTTTCTAAGGGAGGAAGGATTGATGTGGAAATCAAAGGTTGAATGCACGTTATTATAGCTAAGCGCAGCATTCTTGTAATAGGGTCAAAAAGGCCATAATTTGTATTGCGATGAGGAAGGCGAAGGAGGGGTTCCTGTCTGACGTTCCTTGGATTAGTATAAATGGGAACCTTTTCTATAGAAGAAATGGTGAGCCTATGTTACCTCCTGAAATCTGGTGTAGAAATAAAATATCAGCGACTTCGCGGCGTTTTTGGAGGGTTTGCAATTTAATAAGTTTTAAGCGATCCTCATAAGGTGGGAAGAATTGATTATCACCCCAAAGAAAATCGCGGAATGCAAATCGAAGAAATCTTCGTTGCACACATTCAATTCTTTGAGAGTGAATTTCTAATGGGGAGACTTGACTAGCGTATTCAAGGAGAGGTCTAACAAAGGTATATAGGGATTCAGTGACATAGGTTCTGCTTTCAGCAGAGTTTGTCTTGTTAATAATATAATCAAAATGGGCTCGAAAATTTAACTGAGTGTCGCAAATAACTCCTATGTTGAATGGAACACACAGATTCAATGGTAACATCGTGCAGACTGTAAGTTCGGTAGGGAAGATGTGAAAGCTTACGGGTAAATGTTAAAAATTGGCATTTAGCTAAATTGAGTTCTAAGAAATTGTTGTCGCACCAAGTCTGAAATGAGTCAAGATCATTTTGGAGTAAGATAGAATCAGATGGAGTAGAAATAACTTTTGTTAATTTCATGTAATCAGCGCAAATAGGGGCAGTTGAATTATCTATGACATTAATAACGTCGTTGATAGTTAACAAATAATAAAGGACGAAGGTGTCTCCCTTGAAGGATTCCTGAGATTTCATAAATACAATCGGAGAATGCGAACCTAAAAACAACTCTATATCCGCGCTTCTCAAGGTACGATTTGAGCCATGAAATAACAAAGAGTGCGAAATCAAGGGTTTTAGTTTTAAGTTTAAGATATATAATTTGGTGACTGATTTTATCAAAGGCTTTACTATAGTCTGTAGTGATAACGTGCACTTAATGCCCTTTCTCTAATTCCTTTAAAATGTTGGACACAAATTCAGTAAGATTAGTTGTAGTGGATCTGCCTTTAAAGAAGCCATGTCGGTGGGAAGAAAAAATAGGTCTTCAATGAAAATATATAGAGTCGTAGACAATGCTTTCGAAGAGCTTGGGAACTGAAGAAAGCTTGGCAATGGCTCTGTAGTTCATAACATCATATAGATATCAAATCGAGTAATTTCAATGTTGAAGCAAAGCCATCGGATTTACGTTAAATTGATACAAGCGTCTGGGATCTGTAATCAGGCTATCTTGCATTTTTTTCAATGTACATATTATAGATATAGGGTATCACAAGGATACGAAAAAATGCATTGTGATTGCTGATTGTTTGAGAAGTCAACACCGGACCTGGTTTTCAAATATGTTTTCGAAAATGAATTTCTGACATTTCGAAGGGTTTGTAAATTATTATACCAGGGAAGGGAAAGGAAGAAGACACATTTTTAAGAGGGACATGTGGTACAGATTGAACGAGACATTAAAAAAAAAAAACTAGAAAAGGACCACAAGGAATTCAGAATAGTCTTAAAGTGTATAAAAGAAGAAATGTAGAATTTTTCCATCGTAGACTTGAACACTTATTGTAAGTTACTGCCACACATTTTTTATGATAAGTTAAACGTGAACATTTCAACACATTTAGTTTTGAGACTACACTTTAATGTACACCAGGCGGTATACGTATTTTTCATTATTTGCACAATGCCCATGTCAAGCTTTCTTATACTAGGAATTATGAGTTATAGACCCAATCGTGTATGTAACATAAATTGTCAAAGTTAAATTTTCTTACTTGTGCAGCTATTAAATTGCCTTACTTTGTTTACCTATCTTAAATAAAAAATAAATTGGGTAGCGCAACAGTCCGTTGAGAACTAGGGCCTAGTGACTTACAACTCTTAACCATTCCTGTGTGCGAGTACTGTTGTCAGAGTACCTATTTTAGTTGTCACTTTTAAACAGGATTTAAGCATTTGGCAAACACTTTTAAAAATAATTATACATTATACAACAAATGAAACGAGTTAGTGGGGGGAATATGAAGAGCAGGACAGATGGATGGGAGAGGAGATTGCATACCTTTACTAAGAAGAGAAGAGCGATTATTACTATGCTGGTTCTGATAGAAGGCAGACGTGTTTTAAGAAAGAAATAAGATTTTTGGTTTTAATAGACTTAAAAGTTTATTTTGATTAAAGTATTAAATAAGTGAATAAAGCTTTCATATTTATTTCAACAATTCAGAAGTGGGATTGACCCAGCTCATCCAGGTGACGAAAATATAAGTATATACCTATATATATTTTTTTTTGCTTAAAAGAGTTAGTTTGTTTGAATAACGTCTGTAGAGTTGGGTATGTAAGCGTGATTTCGGTTCAAGAAATAGCGTTTTTTTTTGTAGATGTAATTTATATTGTTGTGATGTTTTGTTTGTTATTTAGAGTGTAAGTTGTCGTGTTTGGTTTTGAAAATATTATGTTGAGGTTGCAAGTAAATTATCTGGTCGCACATGCGATTTTGGTTCACAAAATAGTGTTGCGTCCGATGATTTCACGTTGTGTTTTCTAGAATATTTCAGGCCAACCGACGCCGGCTTTTGGGAAGAATAACGGAATAAAAAAAGTAAATAGAGTCATATCTCTGTTGAGAAAAGGACATAAACAACTAATGTTCTATGTTAACAAGAGAAATATACATATTTGTCCAATCTAGTTTTCGGTTTACGAAAAATGGATTGAATGAAACCAGTAGAGCAGGGGAAGTATATGTATGTATGCATCTGAAGATGTATGCATGTGTATTTGAAAACTCTGCATATTATACTTGGGTTCTTGAGTAGATTATTGTTTGCTCTTTTTATTGTAGTTTGCAAATATATTGAGTTAAAAAGGAAGAAAGAAACAAATTCTGTCTATAATTTTCCTTTCTTTTTTGGTTAATTGTTGAGTGCGAAAATGGAATGTATGACAGCAAAGCAACTGCGAGAAGAGATGAAAGCAAGGCAATTATCTACAAGCGGGACAAAAAGAATTTTACTGACTCGCCTGAGACAGTCTGAGGATAATCAGTTAGTTGAGCAACAGGGACTACCTTTATCTAGTCTTAACATAGAAATGGAGCCACGAAATTCGTCCATCAATAGAGATGATTGCATACCAAATTTGATGGTTGGTGCATCAGTCTCTTCGAGAAGTCAAATGAGCGATGAGGAGGCGCGACCTCGTGAATGGGATATTATCAGGAGGAAGAAGCGTTTAATGGAACAAGAAAAGGCTTTCATGAAGAAGGAAAAAGAACTGCACGAAAAACTAAAACTTCTAGAAAAAGATAAGTCTTCGGGAACAAGAGTGGTGAACTGCAGTATTAGGGAAATCGCGGATACTCTGCCTGTCTTCTCTCCAGGAAGTATTTTATCAATGTTAGCCAACTCATGGGTAGATAAAATAGAAACTTTAACTAAAATTTATGGATAGGATGAAAGAGCGTTATTGATGGCTGCTGCATCAAAGATGCAAGGACCAGCGCGTTTTTGGTGAGATACAGTGGATGGAGCCTTCACATCCTGGACCGAATTGGCTAGTGGAGTACTATCCAATTTTCCGCATCAGCATAGTGAAGTGGAAATTCAAAAAAATTGCGCAAACCAAGTGAGGCAATTGAGAATTATTGTTTCGAAATAAATATGCTTGGCAAGAAGATCCAACTTAGCGATAAAACCATTATTCAATATATATTGACAGGGCTCAATGACCCTTTAATGAGTTCGAGCTTGGCTGGAGGATCAATGAAAGATATTGCAGATCTCGTGGAAAAAATAAAATGGTTCACCAGCATTCGATGAAATTTATAACAAGATTCGTCAAACAGAAATAGACTTGCACATAGTAGCCGATATACTTCGTCAAAAATAACAATTGCCAACAACCAGGTCACTTTGCACGGGATTGCATTCAGTCAAGAAAAAGATCTTGGGTGCATAACGTAGAAGACAAACATCGTGAAAACAGAAATAACGGCAGGAAGTAACGCAAGAATCAATGTGCTTTACAATGATTGCTATCATAAATCCGTTCTCATCAATGGAAAGTCATACATCGCTTTACTGGATTCACGCAGTGAGCGCTCGATAATTACCGAAACAATTTCAAAATTTATTAATGCTCAAATTGACAACTGCGGTTTAATTCTGCATGGTTTTGGCGGTGGTAGGTGCCAAACGATGGGAAGTATTTCATGCGAAATTTGTATCGACGATGCTGTTTTCCAAGTATGCGCTTTAATTGTCAAAGATGACGCGCTATCAGACTGTATTAATTGGAAAGGATATCCTTAATAATCCACCCTGTTTTTTAAATAAGCAAGGTGATAGTTTAACTGTTAAACGCAAAGAAAAACAAGTAAGTACAAAAACAAATCTCGTTCAAATTATTGAGAAACGAAAACCAATAATAGAGACAGATTTACATGTTAATAAAGAAGTTGATCCTACAGACCTAATTAGCCTTTTAAACGAGTATAGGGACTGTGCAGCGTTTAACAAGAATGAATTGGGACGCACTAGCCTAGTTCAACTAGAAATAAATTTAACAAAGCAAGAACCAGTTGTACACCACCCGTACAAAGTTCCAAATGCGAAAAGACAATTACTCACTTCTTTGGTGAACGAGCTGTTGGATTGTGGTATTATCAAGGAGTCTCAGTCTCATTTTGCATACCCTGTTCTACTTGTTAAGAAGAAAAATGGTGAAGAAAGGATGTGTGTCGATTACCGCAAACTAAATTCCATAACCAAGAAGGTCAAATTCCCTATTCCTCTCATGGAAGAACAAATGAATAATCTGGTAGGTTATAAATACTTCATAGTGCTGGACTTAGCATCGGGGTATTATCAAATGCCAATAAAGCCAGAACATAGACATATTACTGCATTCATAACACCAGATGGGCTTTTCGAGTTTTCAGTGGTTCCATTTGGTTTAGTCAACGCTCCATCACTCTACCAGAAACTTATGAACACCGTAATACGAAAGATGTGTCCTCACACTATCCTTTGCTATATGGATGTAATCGTCATACCAACACAAGGGATGGCAAAGTTAAAACAGTTTTTAAGAATTCTCAAAGAAGCCAATTTAACAATAAATTTGAAGAACTGCGAGTTCTTTAAAGAACAAATAGAGTACCTTGGACATGAGATAAAAGACGGCACCATTCGACCAGGCAAAGCAAAAACGTCAGCTGTAGAAAATTTTAAAAGACCTATTAATGAACAAGGCGTGCGACAATTCTTAGGTTTAACAAGTTTTTTTTAGAAAATTCATTGAACAATATTCACAGATTGCTTTGCCATTAACAAACCTCACGAAGAAAGGAAACAAATTCCAATGGACAATTAAAGAGGAAACTGCTTTTCAAGATTTAAAAAAATGTCTCACAAATGAACCAGTGCTTGCCTTATACAATCCGTCGGCAGAACACGTATTGCATACAGATGCCAGTTCTCTAGGAATTGCCGGAGTACTTCTTCAACGAGATGATAAACTATTGCGAGCTGTTGCTTATTACAGCAGGAAAATAACGGAAGAAGAGATGATATACCACAGTTACGAATTGGAAGCATTGGCTGTTGTAGACGCTACCGAAAGATTTCGCCAATTTCTTCCCGGCAAAGACTTCGTTATTATCACCGACTGTGAAGCTCTTAAGACTACGATGAAAAAAAAAAGAAATTATTCCAAGAATATCTCGTTGGTGGCTGAGAATGCAAGAGTACCATTATGAAGTTCATCATCGTCCAGGGAAAAAATGGCAATGCTCTTTCCAGACAGCCATTTGAGGAAGCAAAGGAACCTGACGTCGTGAATATGGATGTTATGAAGATCAGTATTACCGAAGACGATTGGTTATACACACTCCAGTTGCAGGATAAGGAAGTAGAGAGAATAATTAAAATCTTAAAAAGTCCACCATTGAATGATAATGACAAACAAATACTTAAAGACTACAAACTACAGAGCGGAAGATTGTACAGACAGGTGGATGGCGAAATAAGACTCTACATACCGAAAGGAGTCAGTGGTACAAGGCAGTCAGGGACGGATGGGACACTTTTCGGAAAACAAACGATGAAGCATTTGAGAGACAGGTATTGGTTTCCGAGGATGACGTAGTTTGTTAAGAAGTTTTTGAGAAATTGCGTTGAATGTGCGCATAATAAAAAGGAAATACAACCACGAGGTGAGTTGCATATTATATTGAGAAGAAAAACGTTCCATTTGATACAGTCCATATGGATCATCTCGGGCCATTTATTAAATCGATGAAAGGAAATACTCATCTAATATTCCTAGAACACACTAACAGAAACATTTAATAATATATTCGAAACTGGAATCGTACCGATTGGTTTCAAGCAAGCAATAATTTACCCGATTTTTAAAAAAGGAGACTCCAAAGATCCAGCCAACTATAGGGGAATTTCACTGTTGAACTCATCAACTAAAATTTTTACAAGTATTCTCCAAAACCGGCTAGAACTTTGGATCAACGAAAACAAGCTTCTGAAAGAGTTTCAAGCTGGAAAGCCGATCACATATTTTTGTTACGCAGCATAGCCGCAAGTTTTATTGCTAAAAAACAAAAGTTATATGCTTTCTTCATAGACTTTAAAGCTGCTTTTGACACCATTGATCGCAAAAAAATGTTTTCCAAGCTATATAACTATGGTTTGAGCCACAAATTTGGTAAAACCAAAGAAAGCTTGTACGATGAAACTAAATCAGCTGTATGGTGCGGAAGCGATTTGTCAGAGTGGTTTACAACAGAAGGTGAAGTCAGACAAGGATGCAACACAAGTCCATCAATTTTCGCCCTTTACATCGAAGACATCATTGATCACCTCTCAGGTGGAATCACTTTCGCAGGAATCCATATCAAGGCTCTTTTGTACGTTGACGACATTGTCATTTTGGTTAAATCACCCGAATCTATGCAAATAATGATTAATCGAGTTGCGGAATACTGTAATCTTTGGGACCTTGAGCTTAACCTAAGCAAATCAAAAATTATGATATTCAAAAGTGCTGGAGGTAGAATGTCCAGAGCAGAGAAATGGGTATTTGCGAGAGAATCGATCGAAGTAGTTAATAAATACAAGTACCTAGGAATGATTTTCACCTCAAATCTGAATATGGAAACTCATTTAACTGAAAAACTATCCCAAGCTAAGTGTGCAATTAATTCAACATGGAGAAATTGTTTCCAAAGTATTATCGCGCACAGTGCAAAATACCAAGTTTTTTAAGCAGTAGCGAAATCCATTTTGTTTTATGCTGCCCAGGCATGGGGCCACTTATACTTTGATACGGTTGAAAAACTGTTAAGGTATTACCTTCGTAAAACATTTCAACTACCCGGATTTTCACCGAATTATATGTTGATGATTAAAACAGGAATGCCCGCTTTATTTATTCAAACCCTAAAACTCAATATCAACTAAGTATATACTTAAGGCAATTAATATGGATGCAGATAGACTACCACGGAAACTTATTAACTTTGCAATCACCAATAACACCTTATGGTATAAGGATATTCTGGACCTAGCAGAGAGCTACAACTACCCTCTTCAACTGAACTGGGACTCAAGAACCCAATGGAAGGAAACCCTTTACATATTTATTGAGCACATAGATGACAAAATGCGAATAAAATGGCGAGAAGACGCATATGCCTCCACTCACAGAGAAATTTACAGGACCTTGGAACTTAACTTGGGCTCCCATAACTATTTCAAGGACTGTCATAGCATCCAAAAAATTTCATATATCTTTAGAGCAAGAGGAGAGGTGCTTTCGTTAAATTTTATACCCCATAGAAGTGATCTACCACTCTTTTGTTCAATATGCAACATGGTACAGCGTGAGGATTCCGTTCATTTCATAGGAGTATGCCCAGCATTTAAAGACATCAGAAGGAGCTGCTTTGGGAAACCAAGCTTGTCATCCGAAGAAGTGAAAAATGCTTTAAACGGTCCCGACTGGGAAGCTATCGACAAATTTTGTAAGACTTTCTTTAAGTTACCGAAAAATGATAATTGATGAAGGCTTTTGGACTCAGATGAATCGATTTAAACATTAAAAAAAAAAAAAAAAAAAACTTAATCTATATTAGCAAACTGAAACTTATGCTAACACTCTTAAATAATATTAATATTAAATTTAAAAGAGAAAAGAAATAATTAGAATTATACCCATGATGTAAATGTACCTACTCAAAAATTGATAGTTCTTGGCAGACGGTCTTAGCCATGTCCTTATGATAGATAGGATTAAAATGTTAAAATGTACAATTATTTTATGTAAATAAATCTATTTTTGAACTGAAAAATTGAATTGAATAGTCCTTGTTGATGGTTTTACTAAGTTCCTGCTTATAAAAGCTGTCCCTAACACACAAACGAAACCCACACTTAACTTTTTGGAAGATATTTCTTTCACTTAAGGCAGTCCTAGAAAGGATAATAACTGATAGAGGGACCGCTTTTACTGCAAAACTTTTCCGAGAATATGTTGAAAACCACGGTATCCAACATGTGCAGAACGCAACGAGAACTCCGAGAGCTAATGGCCAAGTTGAACGCTACAACAGAACCATTTCACAAGCGCTCCTTCCTATAGTAGAAGACGAAAATCGTTGGGATCTAAAAGTTAAGGTTGTACAATGGGGCATCAACAATACATATAATGAAGCAATCAAAACAACACCTCAACAAATCTTGATGAGTTATATCCCAAGAAGTCCGTGGGCTGACGTTCTATCACAGGGTGTAGACCTCAACCAGAAGCAACGAAATCTCCAAGAAATTAGATACAAGGGTGCTGAAGCCATAACCAGTTATCAAATCAAAAAAAAAAGGAAAACATGACTCAAAACATAAGGATGCAAACAAATATGTGACTGGAGATCTTGTTATGCTGCTGAATGATGGAATAGCTGCAACAGGAACTTCACGAAAACTTGAACCTAAATGTAAGGGACCATATGTTATTTCGGCAGTATTGCCACATGATCGATACAATGTACGTGATATACTTTATGCACAAAGGGTACAGAAGCCGTATTCATCTGTATGTGCTGCGGACAGGATGAAAAAGTGGATTCAACTAGAAAGTGAACTCGACGAGGACCTCGATGAGGTCAGGATGGCCGAATCTGAAACGAGTTAGTAAGGGGAATATGAAGAGCAGGACAGATGGATGAGAGAGGAGATTGCATACCTTTACTAAGAAGAGAAGAGCGATTATTACTATGCTGGTTCTGATAGAATGCAGACGTGTTTTAAGAAAGAAATAAGATTTTTGTTTTAATAGAATTAAAAGTTGATTTTGATTAAAAAAATAAATAAGTGAATAAAGCTTTTATATTTATTTCAACACAAAATTATTTTTATAACAATAACATTTCAAAACTAAAAATAACAATAATCTGAGAAACTGTCAACAAGCCGCCACTATAAACCATCATCACTGCCACTATATCGCATATATCATATCCTTGTCAAAGAATAAAATGCACTACCTCTCTCTCTTTTATTTGAAAAGTATTCTTCAAATATTGATCCTTCACTGCAAAAACCGCAATGCGAAATCCATTTAAAGACCCAATATCCCAGAACTGACCATATTATCAATAGAGTGTATCTACTCAATTGTAACACAATGCCCATATATAGCATCATCATTATATAAAGACATTTACCTCAATTCCAAAACCCTTCGTTTTATAGAATTCTAGAAAAATACCAACAATGAAAAAACGTAAATAACTAGAAAATGAAGAAATGGCCATGACACCATTATTATTTCTAACTAGTATAGGTACCCTTGAGTTAGAAATTGAAAAAAAAAAACAAATAAATATACCGACCCACACACACACATTACACAAATACATATACTTACATTATAAACGAATCGAACGAAACGAAAAGAACTGGAAAATATCATCCGAAACTGCTTGAAAACCCCAATAAAGATCCAAACATCTCATTTACAGCTGAATGGCTACCAAATGGCCACCCGAAACACACACAAAATTGGGTACTTTGAAGGAAAAAGTATGAAAACGTGTCTCTGTGCTGTCCTGTCCTGTGATGTGATGTTCTCTGTTCTATACAGATTCAGATTCCGATTGGGTGTTCTGTCCAGTCGGTCTGTCGGTTTTTCGGTCCACCACAACAGCACGTCAGGGTGGCTGTCCGGCCGGCCCCAAAGGCGAAGGATAAAAATGACATTCGGTCAAATTACAATCCGCACTCACAGTTCAGGCAGCAGGCGAGGCTGTAAGCAGCAGTGTGAGCGATAGATACAAACACTCACCGGATTCGAATTCGGATTGGGACTCCGGACGGATGGACCCAAAAATCATCATCCCCAAAATATTGGGATTGGTATATTGAGACACAATAAAACGGAATACACAATATACATATACTCCTATATCGGGGAGAGTCCTCAATTGGAACTCAAATAACTCATTCTCTGCAAATAAATGTGTGAACCGAGTGTTTTGGTCCAGTTCTTGTAAAGTCCATACTACTGTTCCTATACTTATCTATATATTCTATCACCTAATGTTTGTCATAGTATTTGTGTGGAGGTAGTTGGTACATGTGAGTGAATGTGGTCTGTTGGTTATGTTCATTGAGTATCGATGGATTTTCAAAACCCACTTATAAATGATATATATCCTTTTTGCAAAACAAGGGAGTGGCAGGAGCAGCAAAGCACAGCACTGAGAGATAGAGATACTTATGTGTACAATGCACTTTTCTCCGGTTTACGGACCTCTAGATAGCCATCACCCTCAAAACACCACACCACATACCACACAACATCATAACCCAAACCCATCAGGGAGACGAAATAAACAAGAAAAATAGTGTCCCAGAGTTCAATATGAAAGGGTTAAAAGGATATAAATGAAACTAGTTTTGGGCAAAAATATAAGTCACAGATATATGTAGGTAAGACATCGTCGTTCTACAATATTCAAAAACTTTTCCCAACTTCTTTTTTGTTGTTGTTTTTCTATTCTGTTCTCGCATAAATATTGTAAATGTCGGTTGGTCATTCGTTCGTTTCTGGTACTTTTTGAGGACCAAGAAACAGTACAACTTGTATTTGATTCTTCTCTGTGTTTTGGATCCATAGAAATATCATTAGAAAAAAAAAGGAGTTTCATTTCTTTTCTTGGCTTTCGAAGAAATTTATCGTATTCTCTTTATCATCATAGGTTGTGTTGAAGCTGTACCTAGATTGAAAATTCGAAGTTTCTGTTGCTGTTGCTCGTGTTGCATTTTAAAAAGGAAATGTTTTTGGAATATTTTACAAGTTGTGTACAAGATGTCATTTTGGGATATGTTAAGTTTTTGTAAAAGTTCAAACATAGAAAATAGATAAGGTTTAAGGATTTTGAATTGAATGGCGGTTTGATTTGAATTTGTTTGTATTTCTTGGGTTATCTTTGCTTCTCTTTTTCTAGAATTTTTTTTCAGGCAGGTTGCACGATGTTTGATGACAGATTTTGACTCAAAATAGGATCTCAATTACTTGACATTCAAGTAGCTTGCTCATCATAGTTTTTCTTCCAATGGTAAACTTTGTTTGGTGGGGCAACAGATCGTTAAAAAGAATGAAAGCAAATGGAGCTTACAACTTTTATCATTTATAGTGGTCATGAAAATCAATTTAAATATTATACACAATGCGTGCAGTTTATAAGAGGGAATTTGATTTCAAAGACGATTAAAATTCAAATTGATTTTTAATGTGAGCAAATTTTAATTAAGAAAGTCTATTAGGAAATAAAATGGATTGAGCTGTATTATTTTGTAGTTAAAAGAAATACTGCAAGTTCAAGCTATTTAAACATTAATAGGTAAAATCGAAAAACGCCTCCGGGTCTAGGAAAATTCGAAAAATGTTTAGTCTAAAATAAAAATAAAGATTCCCCAAAAAAAAGTCTAACTGAATTAAATCGCACTACCTTGGTTGCCGGTTCATATCACCTCGTTATAAGTTGACAATTTCCTCGAATTACCAAAAATTGTTTGCTTTTTTTCAAAAACTATTCTATATTCGTTCACATAAAACATGAAACAGTATTAGTGGAGTTTGAATACTACAACAACAACTTGATTGTGCTAAGACATGGTTGGAATTCTGCCATGTTCTAGCCAAGAAAAATGATGGTTTATCGTAAACTAGCCGACCCGTGCTCGCGTTGCTTCGCAAATTGTAACCACGAACATTTTTTGAATATTAGTATTAGCATATGAAAAAATTTCTCAATGGGACTGAGCATATTTTCTACAATAATATTAATTTTAGTTTATAATCAAAAAAAACTTCCTTACCGAGAAAAAAAAACTTAAGTAAAATATTACGTAGTAAAGGCCAAGCCGCACGTGAAAACAAGCAAAATACAAAACCAAAGAACATTTTGCTCAATGATTTTTTTTATTTTCCTTTTTTTTGGGTAAAATAATAACCATAAATTATGTCAAATATACATTTTTTTGGACTTAATTATTTTAATTTCACCAATTAATATCTAGTTTTGTTAAAATATCTAATTATTTCATGGATTATATACCAAATAAATAAATATAAAGCTTCTCGCTTTCTATTTAAAAAAATATTTTATTTCAGTCAAATGGAAACGTTTATATGGCAATACAGGTTTTATTTAATTTGTTTGCAATGATACCAACATTTACATGTGAAATTACAATGATAAAGCGCTCCTTGTTGTGAAAAAAAGAATTAAATTTTGAATCTCAAATTGAGAACCAAACACAAAGTAGGATCTTGTGTTGTTGTTGTAATGCATGTAAATCCAAGATCCGGATCAGATCATGGTGATAATAAAACGTGGCTATTGTAAGTACCTTCTTTGAGTTATTTATAAAGAAAATTTTAACTTAATTTCAGTTTTATTGTTCGAGGAAGTGATACAAAATTGGTAATTCAAGCTATTATAATAGAACTTTTTTTATTTTTAAATTGGAAGAATTATAATCTATTCACTTCCTCGAACCAGAAAAATAAAAAAGATCTAATTGTTCTTTAGATAAATCGGAATTTCATGTGCACGGCACTGTTTATTTATTTTTATTAAATGTCCATAGTAACTTAAAAAAGAGCCCACACTACTCAGCAATGTGACGGCCCTGACGATAGAATTAGAGAAACAAAAAAATGATGTGTATGTGTAGGTTAGTTGATGAACTATACAATGAAAAATTGAATATGTAAGTAGGTAGTAGGTAAGAGAAAAAACGTAACTATTAAATGGAATACATATTAAGAGAGAAAGAGCATGGGAAGAAAAGAAAATTAAAAATGTTGGAATGATAATGAAATGAAACAAAGCAGCGACCTCTCGATTGTGATGGAATCTAATTTCCTGGATAAAATAAATTCAAAAAGTTTATAATTTTATAATTTGTTTTTATTTATTTCTCAGGTTGTATGTTTAGCTTAGAAGTGATTTTAGGCTTAAAATTTGCGCAACAATATTGACTTTATGAAGCAATGCTAATCTTTGTCGATTATTGTATAGGTTTTAAGATATGAGTGGTTGTATAAGTCAACTAATGAAAAAAAATGGGCAAAAAATGTAAAATTAATAATATTTAAGTTTGACAAATAATTAATGAAAAAAAATTAAAGCCATAAACACTCTCATAACAATGTAGAAAATAATAAAATATATTTCAAATAAATCGGTTGACTACTTTCTGAGATCATGCGTTACGAACTTTAAAATGGTTTCGCTTTTATATAATAGTATAGATGAAAGCTTTTTACTTTATTATACTTTTTAAAATGTATAATTTAAGATCCAAAACAAAAATTACTTGAAGCTTGGGTTATAAATCTTAAATTTAATTTCAGTCTTACGTCTCATCCAAGTAAGACATACATATGTACGTTCTCAAAAATGAAATTTGTATCTTATTTATGTCTCTTTATTGTTTCCTTATGCCCTCCTTATACTTTCAGAAACACTCGAAGGTATACAATCGTTTATCTATTTACTATATTTGAACAAATTTGTAGAGAAAGTGGCCATAATTTCACGTGAGTTGAAATATTGTTTGTAACAAATATTAAATAGGGTTATTAATTTTACAACTTCAATTAAAGTTAAACCTTCCACAAACTGTAAATTAATTACAAATTCGTCGCATTCGGTAACATTAAACTCAAATTCGAAGCAAAGTCGAGGTTGTCCTGAGAAATAATTTGACTAGTTTTGTGAACTAACCAAAAGGAGAAAAGTGAGAAGTTTTTCTGAAACTGTAGATAAGGAACTCATTGAAAAGGCAGCTAAGAAACATCAATACCCAACATCATCTAACGTTGTTCCCCTGAGCATTGATGTTAGATGCGTCTTTATTAAGACACTAGTAAAAAGTTTTAAGACAAGCAACCATTAAAAGTGGATTTAATATTTTTCCAGCGTGCAGTAAGATAATGCAGTGTAAAAAAGAGCCAGACCCACCTGGAGTCGAATCAACCGAAAGTGTTGCAGATGATAGCTTTTAAATATTCTCCATAAATAATTCTTATTTTTAAATATCATGAACAGACTTTTTTCCAAGAAGATATAGATTCTTATAGGTTTTTAACGTCAATTTACATCAAAATTGATCCAACGCGCTAGGCTTTGTCAAAAAGATCTTGCCAATTTATTATTATTTTTATTTTTCTATTTTATTAAACTTAAACTTAAACAAAAAAAACTAAAGTTATAAAGAGAACACTTATAAAATACAAATACATGAATGATTTTTGAAGATACGCACTTAAATTTGTTTTCAGTTTTTTAAGAAAAGTTTAAATAAATACGATTTTTTTGAAAAACACCCCCAAAAAGAGGAGTGGTAAATATTCCGCATTTTCATTTTTATGCATATTTTTTTTTTCTTAGAAGTTGGTCCAAAAATCTTCTTTTTGTTTAAACGCCTCCAAAGGTGGGCTTTAAGTTAATTAAATGTGTTTCAAAGAACACATTCCTCATTTATATAAACTATGAGAGTAAGAAGACCTTTTTTTTAATCGGGCTTGTCAGTGGGCGGAAATTTTGTCTTATACGACCAAGTCAAAGGGTAAGAAAAGAAGAACTAGAATTGTTGACGTCATAAATAGAATAAGAACGCTGAAATGGAACTGGGCAATAACCAACATTATTAACTTTTCAAAATTTTACCTAACTATTTATTTTTACAAATTTTTAATTTATAATTGCAAAGTTTTAAGAAACTATATAACATAGAACTTAAACATGGTCACTATAAGCTTTCCCGGTAAGGACGTAGATTCCAGTGCAGATATGGTTAGAAATGTAATTCTTTGTGGAATGAGACATTTTATCACGACTAGTTATGCTATCAAATCCAAAGAAAACCCATGGTTTGGTTCTAGCTGTAAAATGGTTATTAGAATCAGAGATTAGATGTGAGTTTCCTACTCTAGGTTTCTTTACAAACTGAGTGCTTTTGGTATTGATGAATCTTTTCTTCGTTGGATTAGCAACTATTTTTCTTACTGTTCAATACAAGTTGTATTGGATGGTTTCAAGTCTGAAATTCACAAAATAAATGCTGGTGTGCCCTAGGGCTGCGTTTTATCTCCTTATATATACCATATATTCATTAACGATCTCTTGTCAGCAACTTTGAATTCATTAAACTGTTTCGCCAACGACAGTCATTCATATTTTTTTTAGACTCACATCCTTGTCCTTCGGATGTTCAACGGCGTATGATAAGCTCATGAAATTCAAATCTCGACAGCATTGTCCAATGAGGAATTGCATATTAGCCATGTAAAATTTAATGTTTCAAAAACTCAATGCTATATCTTGTCGATAAAGCGCAAACTTTCACAGATGCTGCTATCCTTGAGGGGCACTTTTATCTAGGCAACTAATCAACTTTCAGTTTCGATAATGCCAAAAATGCTGCAAGGTGCTTAATATTTATGTAACGGTGCAAGAAATTCCTTATCTGGCTTCAAATTACAAAAGTATTCATTTACCCAAAACTTGAATACAACTCGCATATCTGAAGTTTAAGTCTTTAGAATACGATCCAAAAAAGAGCTTTGAAAATGATAAGCAATAGAACGCAGCTGAAATATTTTATAGATTTCGTTGTTTTATAGATATTTTTTTACCGTACATCGAGAATGTGGAATGCTTTACCCAACTGTGTTTTTCCCTGTCATTTTGATATTTAAAACTTTAAGACAAAGTGTATCTCCTCTTTGATTCTTTTCTGTTTTCCTAAAGCTCGTACTGTGTTTACACTTTTAACATCTTAAGGGTACTATTAATAACCCCTTGAGTGCGCGTTTATTATTAAAACTAAATTCAAATGAATTACTGATAAGGATCAGAATATTTGAGTTTTTCTATAAATTCTTAACTCCCAATAAATGGTCACATTGTTTTGTTCATCACTGTATGTATTCTGTACGGTGTACAATACATGTAAATACATATATATGTATGTGAAACCATCACTGATAAAATCACAATATCATTCTACTCTTGCGCTCAATAATTGATATCCCTAAATAGACTCAAAGTGATTGAACCTTGTTTATCGCATGTAATGTGCGTGTTGCTGTAATTATTGTAGTATCTACATTTATCCTACATTGCATGTATAACAGACAAATGACATAAACTTTAGGAAGTCCTCTAAAAACATTTCAATTAATCTCAATCAATTAACGAATTATTTACTGATTATATTGTTTCCAATAAATCACACTCACTATACGAGTAGTCCTATGTATGTATGCAGTATCCCGGTGCAATTCTGTCAGATTCAAGCACACCAACAACAACGCCATGCCACATGTAATATAAATAAATATCCTTAAATTGTCATCCAAAGCATAAACTTCAAAACAATTATGTATCTACTAACTACAACACTGTGTGTAAAGTGTACCTATACTAAACCGCTCCATTCAAATTGACAACAAAATTCCAGTTTGTTAAAATTTAAATTGAAGTAAATGTCCTGTGCAGTGTGCACTGTGCAGTGCAGTGTAGGACAGTGTTCTGCTACAACTAGTACTGATAGCTTATACTATTAGCACTTATTTGCCTTGGCCTGGCCAACACCCGCGTTACCGTTTCCTCTTTCTCTCTCTTTTTCTCTTACATATTTATAAAATTATATCACTATAGGAAAATGATTTCAATTAATTTGCTTATTGCAATGTTTGTTTATTTGCTGACATAAAGGGTCCATAAATACATATACAAATACATGTATACAAATATAAAAATATACATATCTACTAAATTAATGTATATACCATTTTATTTATATAAATACGTACGTATGTACATGTTTACGATGCGAGTTAGGGTTGACTGAATATTTTATCCTTGACTAAGGAATTTATTGAAATATTACAAGTATTAGCATAATTTTTGCATGATTTGCGTAAACATTTAATGCCATTGGGATGTGCAATTGGAATAAGGCAAGTACATACATATATAGTTTGTTGTATAAATAAAGTAGTTTACATTTGATGTTTACTTATGAAATAAAATAGACAAAAATATTATATAGGTAGTAGCTACGCAAATTGTTGGGGTGTGATGGAAGGGGTTGTATTTGACTAATATTTTTTTTGTTTTCATTCAAGGCTCTGTTGTCTTAAATTCCATTTTTGAATATCTACAATAGATGCACTATTTTTAAATTGGTATAGTTATGTCTAAGGGTTTTGGGTTTAATTGGCGGCCATTTTGTCAGCTGTCAAGTGATTTATTTTTAGTTTGGTTTCATGGCCAGAAGTTCTGTCTGGAACACGATACAGTGATTGGGAAGACGATATGAGAAACATAGATTTAGTCCGTTGGACTACACGCCTCAACCAACCCCGTATTGGTTTTTGGGCGCACGCTCAAGAGGATTATACTTCCCTTATTATGTAGACACAGTGTGAGCACTACGAAAGGGAAAGAGGGGTTGAAAGGAGGTGTCCGTGGCTGGGAAAGACAGAGTGTGGCAAGGCATTTCACATTCGCGCAGTACCTCTAAGGGACGAATCTCTGTACTTCACAGTACAACCGAAGTTGGGCTCGAGGGTATACTGATGAGCATTCCTAGAAGCGCGAGTATTACGGTTGAACTGTTTAAGGAGAGGAATGCAGCTGGCTATTTCTCTAGAGTATAAACCGTTAA
Source organism: Eupeodes latifasciatus (assembly GCA_920104205.1). NCBI lineage: Eukaryota > Metazoa > Arthropoda > Insecta > Diptera > Syrphidae > Eupeodes > Eupeodes latifasciatus. The sequence goes on from OV049924.1 coordinate 155,883,365, forward strand.
AATAACGGTAAAAGAGGCTGAGATAAGAAACATTTCGACGATGTTCAAGCGACGTAAATGGTCCTATGATGGTATTATCACCAATCAATCTAAATGCTCTACGTTCAATACTGTCCAAGAGGCTTAAGTAAGTTGCAGGAGCACCAGCCCAGATATGGGAGTTATACTCAAGCTTTGGACGTATATAATTGGGTTTTCGAAGCATTGAATTCCACGCGGTTTTTAATCCCCATTGTAAAATGCTGTCAAGATCGCAGTTTAATGAGCTTATAATATTATGCCGTTGCAGTTCCACATCCGAAGAAGAGGGATGTGAATCTGAAAACGAATATGAAAAGCTAAGAATACTATCGTCAGCGAAACAATGTATTGAATTAAAAGCTGCAGACAGAAGATCATTAATAAAAATGAGAAAGAGTGTTTGAGATAGAACAGGGCCCTGGGGCACACCAGCATTTATTTTTTGGTTTTCAGTTCAACTTGTATTGAACGATTTGAAAGGTAATTACTAATCCAATGAAGGAGGGATTCATGAAAACCGAAAGCACGCATTTTCGATAAGAGAGCCTGATGCCAGACCCTATCAAATGCTTTTGAAATATCAAGTGCAATAATCTTACAATCTCCAAATCGATGTAAAGATTTGCTCCACTGTTGGGTGAGATGAACCATGAGATCACCAGTGGACCTATTGCTACGAAAGCCGTATTGTCGGTCATTAAGAAGCTTTCGATCTTTGAGATATTTCTTGAGCTGATAATTAATCAGCGTTTCCATGACCTTGGAAAGAAGGGACGTTAGTGCAATTGGTCGTTAAATAGAGGGTGAGGAAGATTCGCCTTTTTTGGGTATAGGCTGGACAAATGCGGTTTTCCATCCACTCAGAACAAGACCTGAGGAGTAGGACAGATGAAAAAGCTAACGTAGTGGTTTTGCCAGCGTTGAAGAACACCTCTTCAGAAGAATTGCGGGGATACCATCCGGACCAGATGGTCCGGATTTAAGTATGTTAAGATCTTTTATGACTCTCGCCACAGTACGAGTGCGAAAAAATATTGGCCCCATAGAATCACTAACGCGCTCGATGACAGGCGGAGTCATAACACTCACTGGCAGTGTTGAATGGGCGGCGAACTGCCTAGCAAAGAGATTAGCTTTCTCTTAAGAGCTAACAAATGGAGTGCTATTGACAACGAGCGTAGGAACCGAGGAAGAGGAAATTTCCTCATGTTTTTACAAATGACCAACAATTTTGACTGCCTTTGGGACATTGCAGTTTTTTTGCCGTAATTTTTGGTCATGTACAAATTTGGTCCGTCGAATATGGGCTTTGCAGGCCTTCCTGGCTTGCTTGAACTTATTCCGGTTTTCCTCAGTTGGATTGGCTTAAAAACAAAGGAAACTTACCTTCTTGACCCTAATAACCTCTTTACAGCTCGCATCGAACCATACGTCATCCTGATGCTTTTAACCCTATTCGGGATGAAAGTTCTCATTCTCAGGAGAATCAAACTTGTGATCATATCAGCGCTGGCGTCAACGTCACTATCGAGGAAGCATAGTGACCAGTTAAGGATCCTAAAATTGAGACCGTCCCAGTTGGCTTTCTCGTATTAACAAACGGGTTTCTTAGGAGCTCTTTAATTAGAGAGTTTTGACACAAGAAATTAGCTGATATGACACAATAGCCAGAAGCGCCTAGAGGAGATAGAACACTAATAGTGTACTTACTTACTTACTTCAGCTCGACCTACCACGTCCGATATTCGAGTGGGTTCGTTGACCAACTGAGTAAGGTAGTTCAACTCAGCGAAGATCTCAGCACACACTCCTTCGGATGTTGTCTGGCCCGAATGTTGAAGCCATGAAGAATTGTGTAAATTGAAATCGCCCGTAATAACGATTTCAGTGCGAGGATAGGACGAAACAATTCTTTGGATGGAATCAGACAAATCATCAAATTCACGAGAATTTGACACTCTGTCTAGATTGTTTCATTTGTTAAAAATTACTTAATCTCCCAGGTAGACTTGGAAATGTTGGATACATGAAAGTTTTTGTTGAATTGTGAATGAGGGATTATGAAGTTGACGTTACTAGGAAATGTTTGCCCACATATTTAGCTTTTTTTGAAAAAAATCGTTTATATTAGGAGGGTCTATGTTGGGGATTTTATATTTCCTGGTAAAGACGACAAGTTCGGTTTTGTGGGGATTGACCCCAAGTCCACATCGATCTGTTCAGTAATGAGCTTGTTTAAAGCTGTTTGTCAGTGTGTAAAGATGCTTCCCGCAGATATTGCTATGGCAACGTTGTCGTCCGCATAAGTTATAACTCTGAATTCTCCCTTTTTCTAACATTGTGTATAGTTCATTTACTACTAGGTTCCAGAGGAGAGGAGAAAGCGCCCTGCAGCAAACGTCTACTGACAGCTATTCGTTCAGTAAAATCACACAATTTTGAAATTGGGTTCAATAAATACGTCAATATAAACAAAACTGACATATTTGGAGTAATGACAAGCCTTAATTATGTAATATTATAATACTGGCTTTTTCTTTCTAAAATTAAATAACCATGATGTGCAGTAGCTGTGGTTTCAACAAGAAAACGCACCATTTCGCAAAGCTCGTGCTTCAGTTTCGGACGACCCGTGGACTTGCCTCCATGATCGTGTGATTTATCGCCTGTTAACAATTTTGTTGGGAATATGTTAACGGGAATTCGCTAGTCTACGCTGATTAACGAAACAATTGACTAATTAAAAGGACAACTTTGGCAGCGTTATTGGCACAAATGTTGAGAAAAATCATCGTAAATTTGACTTCCAGATAGGCTACGTCTGACTCGACTGTGGCCGTGATATTCCAGAAATCATTCAGAAGATTATCTTTCAAATAAAGTACATTTCATCTCAATTTAAAATGTGTATCCCTCAAACAAAACACACTTTAAAAATTTAAATACAAATTAATATATGTATGGAATGCCCGTCTCGGTTTCTCTGAGTGGCGTGCATCCTATAAATGTTCAACATGGCTCGGGCACAAAATTGTGACCAGAATTCTAACAATCGCATGGGATACATTTAAGAAAACTTACACGAGAATCTGCAAATGCAAACCGTTCATGTCACCTGATGTTAGATGACAATTCCCTCAAATAACCCAAAGTCGCTAAACCCAATTTGGGCCAAACAAAAGTTGGTAATCAGCTACCTTTAGAGACCAATGGCACCGCGATCGGCACGCTTAAAATTCAAATAATTCGCTGCCGGGCCGCGGGTGAGTTTAATTTTGTATATGAGTGCAAGCCCAAGTCGCCAAGTGATCTTCGAAAGTAGTAGTGTCTGGAATGTCGTCGGCATCAGAGCTTCCGTTCCCTCTATACTATCGCCGCGCCGTGTGATTTATTGATCGTTGAAGGCATCAGTTAACTCAAATTTATCTCTCAGAGTATGAGAAGTTCTCTATTGAGACTCATTACGCTAAGCGTGAAATGGGCAAAGTGCGTGGAAATTAATCTCCAATATTTGCATTTTCAACCAATCGCGACCTTTTTCAGATGACTAAAATTTAACTAAAATCGACATTGATGGCACTTCAGGCTGAGGAACAGGGAAATAAATACTTTATTAAAACATAATAGAAATAACCGAACTAATGCCCAATTTCATAAACAACTTTTATACATTTAACAGGATTTTAAACTGTAAAATGCGATATTTTGGTTTCGCCAAGCGTTTTTAAAGTAAACAAGCTTTTAAACACCTTTTAAAACTAAATGCCCATTTTTGGCTCATTAAATTTTAAAAGTGTCATTAAAAATGAATATGACAGATTGACAGCTGATGTTTTGTTTTGTAAAATTTGTATTCTCAATATTTGGAGATACAGAATGAATAGGTAAACAAATTCGACATTGCATTTATAATATCGTTTTTATGATTTTAATTTTTATTAGAATATTAGATTGGTCATCTTCATCTCAAGAAGAACAACAACATATAAGTAGTTATTCGTCGCTCAAGAGTATTCCGCGTTCACTAGAATCCATTTTCATATTTTATTTTTGAACGACACTTGATTTTCGATTTTGAAGAAGTTTACACTGTTGTATTTTGCGATTCTTGTCATTTATTTCAACATATAATGCTTTTTCATTTTTTCTCACACAATTCGCTTAATAGAAAGAAAAAATGGGTTTTATTTTTACAGGGTTGTGAAGAGAACTCTATTTTAACAAAACTATCCCTGAAATTTCCCATTTCAAGCTTGGTGAAACTGAAAAAAATTAAAGGCCTGATAAAATTTAAAAATCTTTTAGATAAAAGTGCTTTTAGTGTTTGTTTATGAAATCGAACATAATTGGGTTAATATTTTATTTTAAAAGCTTTAATTTCAAACTGTGCTGAGAGATTATACTCAAAAGTTGAAAAAACCTAATGCCTCAGAAACTCCTTCGTTTTGAGAGCTACTACTGATGTCGACTATTTTTTGAACTTTTTCTTCTACACCACCATTCCTTGCATTATTGTAATTTATAGTCTTCTGTGTAAGGCTTGTTCTTTAATGTCTATAGTTCACATACCATGCAAGCAAAATTAACGCCAAATGCTTTCTGCAAAATATTTTGTCCGATTAAGAGAATTAAATTTATCAAATTGTGGTTTACGTCCCTGTTCACGTTCTGATAGTGAAATACAAAAAAAAAGGAATTTAAGTTCAAGATCCCTGTTCGTTAGGGCTTGTTTATCACGATTGAGGGACGTGGCCGACCTTGCTAGAGTGTAACATTAGACCGCCACAGGCAGACGGCAGTAGTTTTGCCGAGTCATATGCTTGATAATAAAAACTGTAAAATTTGATGAGCAAAAGGAAATAAAGAATTTAGCTATCTATCATCAATAATTGTCCGTATATGAGAGCTTTCACTGTACTGTGTTCTTATCTACCTGCGAAAAACTCAAATTATACAAAATTTTACAAACTAAACAAATCAATTGCAACTAAATTTCAAATTAATATGTTTGTTTGTCTATTTTATAGTATATAGAGAATGATTTTAGGAACCAAAGTGTATTGTATAATGGAATAAATAGATTCATTTGAAAAACAAAACACTATCACTGAGCCGTCAATGATGTAAAGTAAAATATAGTTATTTGTATATTTCTCGTTTGTGATGAAATAACTTTTTAGCTAAAATCTAGAATAGATTTAGTTTTAGGTAGAAAACATTATTATATGAATGTACGGAGACATACAATTTACATTATTTACAAACATTTAAACATTTACATGTGTGTAAACATCATGTAGAGTAATTAATTACAATGTTGTGTATAGAGGCAAATCTATTTTATTTTTCTTTCATTAAAAATTGCACAGACGTATGTATGATCGCGCGCCTTTATTATTATGTATGTTTTTCAATGTAATTCATTTAATTGGTTACGGATGAACAGACAAAATACCCGGAAACGTTAATTTATTTTTAATATAGAAAATGATGAAGCAAACTATGAAAAAATAGCGAAAAAAGAAGATTGCTTAAAAAGTTAAATAATTATTATTTATTATTGTTCAATGTGTGTTTCGATATATGTATCTGAATTCCGTGTATAACTGATAGATGTCTATTCAACCATTTAAAGTCTTCCATCTAACGGAATCTTAAAGCTTTGGGCTATCTTCTTGTCGTCCTTGAAAACCACAATAGTTTTTACTAAAAAAAAACATCTCTAATTGAATGTTTTTGAACAACAACAACAACTTAAAAGTGCTACCACTCATTGTTTTTGGCTGGAGATATAGCTATTTCGTACTTTGCCACTTTTGCACTCATACCTCTGACGTCAGTGGTCTAAAGTAGTGGAGTGCGTAGTGCACACGACTTCTAAGACTGAGCAAATCTGATATGCGTGGGTTCGAATCCTATGGTGTGTATAGAAAGTTTTTCAAATAAAATTGGATTAAAGCTCAGCACCACAAAAAAGGAGACTGATGAGTGCAAAAGTGGCAAAGCACGAAATAGCTATATCTCCAGCCAAAAACAATGAGTGGTAGCACCTTTAAGTTGTTGTTGTTGTTCAAAAACATTCAATGAAATTAAAAGGAATGGTCAAGTCTAACAAGCTGACATTCTAGTACGAATAGTACAATACAAATAATAACATCTCTAATTGTTAAAACAAAGATGATTATTTTAAATTGAAGTGAAATTTAATTTGGTCAATTGTTTCAGGCTTATTACCGTAGACGGCGGTAAATTGCACAATTTGAGAGGACAATTTATTTGACCTCACGTTTCCTACAAGATAAGATTAGATTAGATTAGATTAGGTTGATTATATTTAAACATACATTTTTAACAATAATTTGGTTAATACAATCAATATGATGCATGGCATTGCCGTCTGCCTGATTGACAACTAAAAGTATAGCTTTATATAGATTAAAAAAAGAAAGTGCAGTTTAAGATTAAAACGCTTCATTTAAAATTTGATGACTATATTTAAGTGCTGTTTTGCAATATGCATATAACTTTGTGACATCCATTTCCTGTAGAAGGCTTATGATTTCAGTATTTGAAAGAAAGTCACTGCCTAGGATAAGTCTTCTTATTTCTCTCAATATCGCACATCGTCCAACAAAATGAAAAACATCCTCGTGCTCTTTCAAGTTGCACAGGTTGCATAAAGCAAGTCCTCGCGGTGAGGAATGTAGTTCAGATTAAGGTTGCATAAAGCAAGTCCTCGCGGTGAGGAATGTAGTTCAGATTAAGGAGTTCTCCTCTTAGCCGGAACATGCACGAAATTTGTTCGATGGTATATTTGTCGTGGAAGTAGTTTCTTTCCCGGGGATCGTAGTCTAGTCTACTGTAAATCATGCGGTGCAGTGAGCTTTTGGCTTGCTCCGTGTATTGCATTCTTGAAGCTTCATCCAGACGAGCTTTTAGGCGATATAAAGTTGGCTTCCAAGAGGCAAGGTTACTATAGTTTAGGTCAACATCCACCTGCTCGGCTAGTTCTATCCCGTCTTTAAACCATCCACTTCGGGATTGGATTGTTTGAAGAACTACTTTCTTTGGGAGACGATAACTTGGCATATCCATAGCTGTGAGGATATAATCGACCTGCAGCTTGAGTGTTTTTATAAATAAAGGCGATAGACCCGTTTCCAGCATGATCATGTAGTTTGGCGTACTCGAGGAAGGTGGAAAATCCGTTTTATGTAAAATCTGAGCAATTTTTCCACTTGTTCATATTTCCGACCTCCCCAAGCTTGCGCCGCATAAAGCATAATTGATTCCGATACCGCTTCTAAGACCCTGGATTTACTGGCATGCGTAATTTCCTTATTATTAAAGCATTGCTTCCATGCTACGTTTATAGCTGTTTTCGCCTTAACAAGTTTGTCAGTGAGATGTTTTTCCATGCTCAAGTTCTTAGTCAAGCAGACTCCTAGATCTTTGTATTCTTTCAGCAGCTCTACTCTTTCACCATTATAGTGACATTATTGTATTGCTCACTTGCACCCACGATTCTTAAAAACCATCACTTTCGATTTATTTAAATTTACCACTAGGTTCGACCTTTTACAATATTCATCAAGCTTGTTTATCATTAGCTGAAGGGACTGAGTATACGCGAATAGGACAATGTCGTCAGCGAAAAGAAGAGCTGTAATTTAAACGCCTGCGTACTCGATTCCTGCTGGTAATGCTACAACTATATCATCAATAAAGAGTGCAAACAAGCTTGGACTGAGTGCACAGCCTTGTCTAACTTCTAATTTCGTTTGGAACCACTCTGATAAGCTTTGGCCATTCCACACTGATGCTTTGGTATAAATTTTGTATAATTCTTGCAATACTGTACCGAACATTCCTACCTGGAAAAGCTTGTAAAATAGGGCATTGCGATCCATTGTGTCGAAAGCAGCTTTGAAATCAACGAAAAATGCAAATAGTTTCTTATTTCTCGATAGAAACGAGTCAGAAATCGAGCGGAGTTCAAAAATGTCATCGACGATCTGAAGCCAGCTTAGAACTCGCTGAGCAGATTATTAGCATGTGTCCATTCATTTAAACGACTGAGCAAAATCAATGTAAATATCTTATAAATGATGAGTTGAAAAACGAGATTCCTCTGTAGTTTTCCGGAACTTCAGTGCTTCCCTTCTTGTGGATTGGGAAAATCAAGGCATCACTGAACTGATTTGGGATCCTTCCTTCCTCAAAGATCTGGTTGAATACTGCTAAAGTGTGGCACGAGCTGTGCGTGAAATGTTTCGTCAACATCTTGTTGAAACCACAGCTCCTGTATATCATCGTTATTCAATTGGCGAACAAAAAGTAACGGTGAACATTGACTGTACAGTTCTGTACAGACCATTTATTTCACCAACCCATAAAGTATACTTAACTTATCCGTTCAACCAAAAGTAAGCCTCGTCACTTTGCGATATGTATTTCGAACTTAGGCATGATTTTGAAAACATATTTGCACAATTTGGAAGAGTTGTTGAGTCGTCAGTCTATTCAAGTTGAAATACCAAATTAAACCAAAAATAAATGAATTAGAAGGTGAAGAAATGGCGACCAGTTTAAATATTGTTGCTACCTTAATATTCTATACCGCTAAAAAAAAACATTTTTAGCGGTAAAACATTTTTTTGCTAACTCTAAACAATCCTGTGTTCGTTTTTAAAATTGCGAAAAGTTTCCTACACATAGTGGCGATTATATTGGATTTCTTATAAAGCTCTTGAGAATACTTATGTTGTTGCAATGCCTTTTTTAATTATTATTTTATTTTGGTAAATAATTTCATGATATTAACTTTTAAATGATGATTTCTGGCATATGTCCGCCATGGCCACGAGTAACATATATAGTCCATATGTGACAACATATATAGTTATATGTTGTCAACGGTGGCTTAAATATTAGCTTCCAATGCTTCAAAAGTTGCTGATGTTTTCGAGAAAAAACAACAAGTTGATTGTGTATTTACACATTTTAGCAAAGCATTTCACAAACTAAGCCATAATGTACTTTTGAGTTTGAATTAGAGTAAATCGCACTACATGATATTTAAATTACTTTGATATCATATTACTGTACTAATAGACATTACAGTGTTGTCTTCAAAAATTACCATTTTAATTCGTTTATTGATAATTCTGGTGTGCATCAAGGTAGCCAACTTGACCCGTTATTATTTGTTCTAATTATAAATGGCCATCTCTCTATCTTAACAAATTTGATGACATTATTATACGCAGATGACGTGAAATAGTTTAAATAGTAAATTCCCTAATGGACTGCGAATTATTACAAGATGATCTACTTCAACTATTGGATTGGTGCAATACAAATCTTTTAAGTTTAATATTGACAAGTGCAAAACAACGAATTTTACACGCATCCTAACATAATGTACTTGAAAAAATTCTTACTTCTTAGATCATCATTTTGGACTCAAAGTCAACTTTTACTGATCATATTAACATTCCTTTACATTTCCTACCATGGTCGCATGAAGTAGCTTTGCCTCCTAATCCCGATAGGCTGCAACTAATAGGCTCTCCATCTCTAACTAATCACCAAAAGTATTTGCAACTTTACTTTATTGTTGCAATCCTCCATTTCATCTTCGTCCTTTTTTTAATTAAGGAATCATTTAAATTTTATTTAAATTCAGGGAGTGTGGTCTTGGAAACCGTAATGAAAAAAATTGTTTCCAAAATAAAAAAAAAAAGAGGCTGGGATGCGACCCACACTGATAACTTCCCATCCCGTCTATCGATTTGTCTTGCTTAAAAGTTTGTCTAAATGTATCAATTCTTACCAAATTTGCGTTCTATTTTTTGTAGATTTTATTTTTTTTATGAAAAAACGGACTGTTGGATTTTTATAAAAAAATTACTGAATATAAAAAACAATATTTTCTGTGAAATAAAATAAGTTTAAAGCCAATATTTTTAATTTTTGAAAAGCTATTTGAGCCGAAAATCAATTTTTACCAACTTTTATTAATTTTTTTGTTTAGGTTTTTATTTTTTGTAAAAAAACTGTCAATTCGATTTTTCTCAAAATGTTTCCTAATGTTGAAAACAATATTTCTTATAAGTTAAAATTAGTTAGAAGCCATAATATCAAATTTTTGAAAAGATATTTAAGTCGAAAATCAATTTTTACCAACTTTTGTTAAATTTTTTTTCGGTTTTTAATTTTTTGTAAAAAAACTGTCAATTCTATTTTTTTCAAAATTTTACTGAATGTTGAAAACAACATTTTTTGAAAGATAAAAGTAGTTTAAAGCCAATATCTCAAAGTCTTGAAAAGATATTTGAGTCAAAACTCAATTTTTACCAACTTTTTTTAATTTTTTTTTAGGTTATTATTTTTTGTAAAAAAACTGTCCATTCGATTTTTCTCAAAATTTTATCAGATGTCAAAAACATTATTCTTCATTGCACAAAATTGTTTTGGAAATGAAATCATATTTTAGTCGTAAAATTTTCGAAGTGACAAATTTTTTTTTTCAGTTTTTTTTGATTTATAAAAAAAACCGTTAATTGAATTTTTTTCCAAAAATATAACTGTTTTGTATCACGTTACAATATATAATATAAAATTTAATTCAAGTCTCTAGCGTCATTGGTTCATGAGATATTTAGGGTTAACCAAAATTTTCACCTTTTTTTTAAACTGCTATGGTAAAAAAACCACCCACGCAATTTTCTTGAGAGCCCTTTCTGCATCTTTCTGCCTTATTATCTGTATAACAAAATTTATTTGAAGTCGATATCTCTTCTGGTTCTTGAGCTATGGACGATGAAAAAAACGTCGCGAACGTACGGACGTACGGACGTACAGACGTACGGACGTACGTACACACGCACGCACAGACATCTTTCTAAAAATCTTTTATTTCGACTCTAAGGACCTTGAAACGTCGAGAAATGTCAAAATTTTCAATTTGTCAAATCGGACCCATTACAATAACTTCCTATGGGAAGTTAATAAGTTTATTTTGTATAGAAAGAAAGAAGCTTCATTTATTTAGTTACCTAACTCATATTGCATGTTTGCATAATACTCAACTACACTATGTACATAGAGATACCTATAACATACTTATTTCTTTCATAAAACATACAGCTTATTCAACCCCCTCGAGTCTCGACCCATACTCATAATCCATCACAAAGGTGTTATTTAATCAAAATTTAATGACCATCTAATATTCTTTCAATTATATAGAGGTCATTTGACATTCGTCAAACTTAAGCCATGACAATAATATTCTTTACATAAAGTCACCTTTGCCTTAATTTTAATGACTTGCAGATACATTATTTAACAAAAACCCAACGATAAATCAAAAGGAGTACAGAGTCATAAATTTCCATCGCGCAAACTATACTTCTTTTTTTTTGTAAATATAAATATCGACACCACTGCCTTTTGTGTAAACTACTCCTAAAATATTGATAGTGAAGTTTAAATTAATGGAATTTTTCACTTGAATTTTATGTATTTGTATATAATATTCAATGTAGTATACATCAATAAATTACATTGAAAAATAAAACATATAGCGGTCTTCAATTACTCAATATTTTCCAACCACAAAATAAAGGAAATTTTTTTTAAGCGACTAAACCAAAGATCGTAAATCAAGCAGTTTAAAGGTTTCTCTTTGATTTTGGTGTTGATGTCCTCAACAGGTTCCATACGTAAATTACCATTGAAAAACTATCTCAATTTCGAAGAACCTAAAAAGAAGAAGAATATAACCCGCATCGATTCCAGAATCACGTGCCAAAATCAAATAAGACATAAAATATAGAAAAAGACGAATTTCCTGTTTGAGTCCTGTCTGCGATTTTATGGTGATGGCAAGGAGACGGTGGCAAGGAAACAAAAACTTAGTGAATTGAACCCACAATGGAGAATAGGATAGCTCTGGTAAGGGCACAGACAACAGACTTCACTGTGTGCATTTGAAGCTAGAACACAATTCCATTACATAATCATTGAAGCGACTCAAAACTTCGTGACAAGGATGGCGAGTGAGAAATACAAAAATACGTTCATAGGAAGAAAAGAAAGAACAAATCTACGTCACTAGTCGTGCGTTGTCTTCGTCGTCGTAGAACACCCTGAGTAATAGAAATAAGGTTAGCGTATAGCAAACTATTTGCAAGACGACACTTTGCATACAATCCCCAGATACGTGCTGAGATTCTTTTCAAATTCAGTTTACGTTTTGTTCACCCAAAAGGTTGGTTCTCCATTCAAAGATGTCCTGCTCATGCCCATCGGGGAAACTTGGGGGAATATATGTCCTGTGGTAACCTTGAAGAATATATAGAGTGTTTCAGTTTATAATAATCTTGACAATTTTTTTGTAATATGGGTAGATATACTATCAGAAGCATTATCCATGTTTAGTAGCCTGTGGTTACAGGTAAAAACAACATGAGCCACTTTTTGGAGTTTTTAAGGAGACTAGACTAATGGTTAATGTTATGTGATGCAATTTTTTCTTGACGTATACCTACTATGTCTTATTTTTCTGTTTTTTTGTAAAGTGAAGTAATACGGGAAAAGAACACGTCTAAAGCAAGAACAACACACGTCAATTTTTCTCAAAAAAATTGAAGAAAGTTTTGGAAAAACAACATATGTCTGCTCTTTGACTTATTCAAACTTTTTGTTACTATCAATTCAATTTGAATACTGAGTGTTATCTTACAATGAACAATCATATGTTTTGGAGATACGTTAATTGTAAAAGTAATTTTGACGGATATCCAGCTAGTATGACTTCTCAAAACTCTACAATTCCAGAATTATGTCCAGAATTAATTTTGAACATTTTCTCAGACTGTTTTAAGACTGCCTTTGATTGTTTCTGCAAGTGCCTCTTTTTTTATTTCTCCTAACACAGAAGAATACAGTCATCTTAATTAATCTGATGGATTAAACGTCACAATTTCTTAAAGCTAAATGAATGTTTCCGTCTTGGGCCTGATGGAATACAATAATTTATATTATAAATGTGTGTCCTTTATATCATATCTATTGTTTCTCTTTTCAACAAGTCCCTGAAATGTATTAAGTTCCCAGATCTTTGGAAATATTCATACCTAACGCTAGTCCATAAAAAAAGCTATTCCTCAATTGTTTGAATCCCTCGTCTGTGACATAATTTCTTTTAATAGTTCTTCATGTAAAAATCGGCATGGGTTTGTGAAAAAAATTTACAATTACAAGTTTATTACAATTATCTACTTTTTGTTTGGATGCATTTAAAAATCACTCTTAAGTCAATTGCATCTTTACAGACTTCAGCAAGGCATTTGACTAATTAAGTCATGAAATTCTTCTTAATAATTTAATGAAAATTGGACTCAACGACCGTTTTGTTATGTGGATTTCGTAAAATCTCAAAGATAGATATTATAGAGTCATATGCAAGAATAGCCCCTCATGTCAATTCTGGTTTACCTCTAGGTAGTTATCTTGGTCCATTGCTGTTTTTTATTTTTTTTATTAATGATTTGCCTTCCGTTTTTAATAATTCTGTGTATATCGCTTATCGATGGAGATGATGATAAAAATGTTCTCGCTGATGACATTATCCTCAGCTTTTCATATTCGTTTTCAGATTCTCATCCTTGTTCTCCGGATATAGAATATCAACGGCAGCATATGATAAGCTCATTAAATTCGTATCTTGACAGCATTGTCCAAAGGGGAATCAAAAACCATGTAGAAGGAGAAGAAGTTTTTTCCCCATCAGATCTGGTTATAATTAACAATGATTTTATTCGTCGAAAACTTGAGTATAGTTCTCATATTTGGGCTAGTGATCCTATAATGTACTTGAGTCTTTTCGATAGAATTGCAAAAAAGAGCTTTAATAACGATAGGCGATCCTTGTATTATTGAGACCATTGCTTCTCTTGACCACCACCGCGCTGCGCTGCAAGGTATCTCCAAAACGGGTCATCATTTTTTACGAAAACAAATTATAAAACGTATAATAATTAGCTCTAATTAACTGAATAGTAAAATATTTTAAAACTAGAATTAAAATGTCTTATATAACAAAAAATGAATTTAAAAAAAACGTTCTAACAATGGCATTTAAATTTATTGAAAACAAACTTACTTTATAGGTTTATTTTTTAATTAAGTACCTACTATTTGTCAACAGTCGTTGGATACAAGAAGGAAGTTCGTGCGACCCAAGAAGAAAGTTCGTGCACTTTATTTATGTTTCTTATTAACATAAATAAATTTATAAATTAACGAAATCGAACTAATATTTAGTTTTCTTTCCATTGAAAAATGTCCATTATCTGTAATTCGCAACTCTTTGCCAAAGACTTTGTACAATGTACAGTGCTTTTCGAAAAATGTTGGTCAAACATTTTATTAAACTTTTCGAGATCAGTTCTTTGAATTTAGGAACGCTAAGGTTTTTTTTGCACTGGGTAGCAACATATCATTCAAACACTGTATAAAAGTTGATGTTATCATCAATTAAGAGATGCATTTGGCTCGTGATAGTAGTCCAATAACAACCGAAGTGATTTTGTGGAAAAAATGGGAAAAATCAGTTAGGGCCAATATTTTGTGTATGTCACGTCTCAATTTGACAACACGTGAATGGAATTTGAAAAAATTTCGTGAGACCGGGACTACTAGCAGAAAAAAAAGCTCAGGGAGGCCAAAAAAGACGACCCAAGTGGAAGATCGTTTTTTAGTATTGTACAGTCGTGGGAATGGGTTCAGGATTTCGGTGGACCTTAAAAACGATCTGCGTCGAGCTACAGGCGAAGTAATTTCGTCAAGCTCAGTGAGAAAAAGGCTCGTGAAAGCTGGACTTAGAGCACTCAAGCCGGATTTTCCAAAAATATTCAAAGAAAAACGATTGCTCTGGACTCAGGAGCACCTAAATTGGACTCAGGACATGTGCAACAATGTCATCATTTCGGATGAATCAAATTTCAAGCTCCATGTTGGAGATGGGAGGATCCTTGCGCGAAGAGAACCGAAAGAAAAGCTAAGCTCTGATTGCATTTTGCGGATATCCCCCAAAACTGAAGGTGTAATGGTGTGGGGATGCTTCTGTGGAGATGAAAAAGGTAGAATGAGCTTTGTAGGATCCAAAGTCAATGCAAAAGTGTACCTTCGAGTCCTGGAAAACGTATTGGAGCCCACGATGCTAGAGCTTTTTGGGACACTTGCAGTTTCATTTTTCAACAGGACAATGCTCCTTTTCATACAGCCAAAATTTTAAGTTGTAAAATTGTACCATGACTGATTAATATTAAGCTTTAAAAAACGCTAAAACTTTTATGTCTAAAAATAATATTTGTATTTTTTTTATTTCTAAGATTAAAAAGTACTTCGAAGAAAATAATATCGATGTACTAAGTTAGCCTCCCTACAGTTCAGATCTCAATCCAATTGAGAATATTTGTCCTATAATGAAACTTGAGGTTGCGAAGAAGCCCAGAGATGAAATAAAAAAACTACTTACACGAACCTGGAACACGATACCTGCATCCACATGGAAAAACCTATCTCATTCAATGTCTCGCCGATATGCAGCCGTAATAAAAGCAAGAGGAGGTCCAACAAAGTACTAATTAGATACAACATGTTTCTAAAAAGCGATAAAAAAAAAACTGCACCAATGAAGTATTTTTCTTTAATCTTTAAAAATGAGGGAGTTACCTAAAACACTCATTTTGCTCCCGTGGCCATTTTAGAAAAATCTCAAATTCTTATTGTATCATAAAACGATTTGAACTGCATAATAAAAAAAAACCTCATTAAAAAATATGTATGTATGTATGTTGTTATTTCAACACATTTGAAAAAATTCGAAAAAAAAGTTTGACCAACATTTTTCGAACGGCAACAAAGTGGTTCAAAATAATATCAACATCATTTTACAGGCCAAACGATATTTCGCAACATTCTTTGGAGTTATGAAACAAAAATAAACCTTTTTCTGAATGCGGAAGGAATGTTAGTTGCCCTCAAAGAAATGAGTTTCACTTGGTATTAAACAAATACAAAGCGGTGAAAATCAAAGGTAGCAGTATCATGATGTAAATGCTTTCGTATGCTAAGGACAATTATGCTACTAATATGTCTTTTTTTACAAGATAACCATTCCAAGTAATTTTCAAAATTGGTGAGTAACTTAAGCCACCATGGTTTTCAACAATAAACACCAACTATGGCTTAAAGCACAAAGGTATTGGAATGCCATTCTGAAAACCAAATGCCAAAAACTTTATGAGTCCATATGTAGGCGCGTCATATAGAGGCGGTCAAATAGAATTATAGGGACACCTTTCTGGCTATTGAAAAAACCACAAAACATTTTTTTATTTCAAAACTAACCAATACTTAAATTTAATTGACCAATCCACACACTTAGTTTAACATTCCCTATTATTTTGAACACTCGACAACGGAAAAATATTGTTAAAACAAAACGATTTTGGAGATACATATGTATGTATGTATATTGTGTATGCAAAATAAAAATATATACATATTGAAAATTGCACGTTTATTCAAAAAAAAGAATCAAGCGTTAATAAAAATAAAGTGCATGACTGGATCGCACGAACTAGCCAAAGACTTTGTTAACAAATAGAATTTATATTTTAAATTTAAAAATATACCTAAAATAAAAGTTTGCCTAAAAAAATTTAAATGCCCAATGTGAATCCGCTTCCAAGTTTGAACTCATTCGAACCGATGGATTGGAATGTAGGGGAGATGACAGACAGACCGACGGAATCAGGGGACCACTTTTTTCGACTTCTTTACCATCGAAAAGCCATGTTTGGTTAAAATCTCGATTTCGAATTTTTCAAATGAAATACTTGCCATTCATGATGTTCAAATGGTAGACATGTGCATTCAAGAGGACACAAGGGTCCACAGGTTTTTTCTCAAAACCCACCTCTGTCTATCAACTCCTACTTCAACTGGAGATTGGGTGCTAACCCCAGTGGAAAGTTGTTGGGGGCAGCAAACGAGAAAGGGGGACAGGTGTTTCCACTAAGACACCTCTCCTTATCCAGACGGAAGCGGACGAATTCTGGAGATGGAATCAACGGTGGCGTCTATACAGTTCCAGTAAGGTTGAACTACTTAGTGAACACCTTATAGGGCTTCTACGACTTATTCGGAGCCCAGACCTATAAGGAGCAGTTTATCCGTCTCCCCGTCCTTGGAGTTATACTAAGGATCTGGCTCTCCAGGTTGGGGGTTGTGCCGTCAGGGTGACTTCCTGACCACGTAAAAATCTTCTAGTTGCGAAGCACCAACAAGCCTCGGATACGGACGGATTCACTGTTGACAACCCAAGCAAACGAAATAAGGACAACGAACTTCGGATCTGTACGTGGATTGTTAGGTCCTTAACAGACCACGTGCAGCCGAACAATTAGCGGAAGCCCTAAACTGCTGCAAGGCAGATATTACCGCCATCCAAGAAGTGCGATGGGATGGACCGGGCAAACGCAAACTAAAAGACTGCGATATATACTACGGCGACTGCTACCTAGAACAAAGGCAGCGCCTATTTGGGTGTGGATTTGTTGTTGGAACTAGACTCAGGCAAAAAGTCTTGAGTTTCAACAGTGTGAGCGAGCGCATCACGACAATCCGCATCAAGGCTAAATTCGCCAACATAAGCCTAATATGCGCGCATGCCCCAACAGAGGAGAAAGATGAGGACACCAAAGACATATTCTTCGAGCTCTTGGACAAGACATATGAGCAGTGCCCTTGCTATGACATTAAAATTGTCTTAGGAGATTTGAATGCCAAGCTAGGAAGAGAAGACATCTTTGGTGGCACAATCGGGAGATACAGCCTGTACGACACCACCTCCGACAACGGATTCAGACTGAACGATTTCGCTGCGGGGCGCGACGTTCTGGTAGCTAGTACGCAGTTCACACATGTCAATATCCACAAGGGGACATGGAAATCTCCTGATCAATCAACCGTCAACCAGATTGACCACATTGCGATCGACGCACGACACTTCTCCAGTATACAAGATATCCGAACATTCCGATTGACTCGGACCACTACCTCGTTGTAGACAAGGTACGGCTACGGATATCCCGGTCCAAGCCAAAACAAGGAAGTACTGTGAGAAGTTTCGACGTTAGACGGCTACAATCGCAAGAGACTGCCATGTCCCTTTCCGATCGAGTCTCTAGTAACCTATAGTGGAGTCCTATGTTGCATGCATTAAGCATTGAAAACCAGTGGCAACATTGCCTTGCAGCCATCAGAGATGCCTCCTCTGAAGTGCTAGGTTTCACACGTCCACAACACCGAAACCCCTGGTTTGACGACGAATTCCGGCAAGCGCACGCAGCGAAGCAAGAGGCATACAAAACGGCGCTGCACATAAGGACCAGAGCTGCTCGCGAGCTCTACGAGCAGAAGAGGAGAGAGGAACACCGGCTTCTTAGATGGAAAAAAAGAGAGCACGAGAAGCGCGCGATCGACAACTATGTGAATTAATTTTATGTAGTAAAGTAATCAAGCAAATTTTTCTATGAACCTGAATTCGAAATTAAGAACAGGAACAGTTTAAGAAGTTTCGAGTTGTCGATTTTGAAACAAAATTTAATCTAAAACAATAATCAAGTATGAAATAATAAGATCTTAACTAGAGGTTAGGCAGATAATTTTTTAGCAGATTCTAAATTTTCAATTCGTTTGTTTTGTTCTTAGTTCTTCAATAACATACTTTTCAAATCAGTTTCGATACAGTATGCATATTGTTTGATATTTTTTTTTAAATTTGGTAAGGCCTTGAACTTTATAAATATGGTAACATTTTTTGACAGTAAAAATGCTCTTTCCAATACTTTCTATTTTTTATAATTTAAAATATTAAAGTTTCAACTAATTGAATGGGTATTTGTATTGAACATTCTATTGGTTTAATTTTTGGTTTTAAGAATTTCGTTTTTTCAAAAATCTTTGTTCTAAAAAAACGTTGACTTTAACGCCAATATTATTCCAAATAAAAAGAGACAATGTCTTAAATACTTTTAATATTAATTTACCACAGGCTATATAAACGCAGTTCATAAGCAGATATTGAGTTTGGTGGTATGGATTGTGCCACCAGCCCTCGAAGCCAGAAATGTTAAGTATTGTTTCTCGTTCTGCTGAAAGTACTGATATTATGTTATACGTGTCGCTTTGAATTGCAGCAAAATAAAACTTTTATTGAATAAATTATAGAACAGGAACATGAATTATTAAAATGGTTTTGAGTAATATTTTGTTTAGTCGATAGTTAATCATCTGTTCACTGTTTTAATTAATTAACTAGGTTTATGTAATAAGTTGAAATTATTTTGTGCAATGATTGTTCTCTTTTAGGTACAACCTGTAAACGCTAAAGTTTATAGATATTCCATTTATACATATATTATTATTCAGAGACCTCTTGGTAATTTTGGTTTATGTTATAGTTGCATCCCATCCAATCTATGGAAGAGCAAGGTCATTTCTTGTTACTTCCACGTTTCGGACTTTTAAATTCTACAAGAAGCTGAATTTTTGAGACTAAATTACACGCTGAGGTTCTTTTCTTCTCTTTGTTGTTCCCTTTTTTTCGTGCAGGAAGTTTAGTGTCTCCTTCTTTGCAACTTTTCTTTACTCACGATGATGCATTTACATAGTATCTATAGCTAAAGTACCTAGCGGCAAATCTACATCTTGTTAAGGGCTTAAAAGTGGTGGAAGCAGAGGTATCAATTTAAGTGTGCCTGTGAATGTATGTATGTATATTGTATAGTATATGGCTGAGTTCGTGTGTTTGTGAGGAGGCAGAATAGTGTACTTACACTCGTAGTTCCTTGGCTTGGTTATTATTACAAGTTGTCACCAGACAAATAATATTCTCATAATTTAAGATTATATTTTCTCTCGAAGAAAGATACCCCTGCTCACACCCTAAGCCATAACTGTGCCTAACCCGACTATTTCTACTGCACCTATGTATATACGAGTGTCCTGCAGATCTCTTTCGCCAGACTGCAGCTTATTGCCTTGAGTTTTTTCTTCCTTTCTTAACTTTGTTCTCACTGCAGTTCACGTTTCATCGCACGGACACGATGAAAGGAGTTCACTTTTTGTGTATGTGTCCTCTTCGAGAAAAGCTTGTGAGAAACTGCCCTTGGGCAGTGTTGTAGAGAGATGCTGCATTGCATCCTTGCATCTTCTTGGATAGCGGATAGGTCTAGAGGTAGGTAGATACCTACATACTTTTATAATATCGGAGCGGATGGAAAATTAAATTATGACCAAGCGTTGTGCGATGGGACTACATACATACATATATGTAGAGGGTAACACTTGGACAAGTCTGCAGGCTCTAAGTTATGTGTCGTTTTAGGTAAGCCATACATATCTATGGTTGTATACAATGTGCAGTGCATTGCTTTTTTTTCACTTTCGGAAGCTGTTGACAGAAGTGGTTTATGGTGAATAAGCTAGTGTAAGTTTTGAGAAATGCAAGCAAGCCTGTTAAAATTCATTTTAGAAAAAAGCTTTTGGGACCTGAAATATCTTCTTAAATTTTGTGTGATATCAAAAAGATTTTGCTAAATATATTACATACACATACATATTATGTAGCAATATTTAAGCTAGTTGTAATTTTGATAGAAGGGTATTAGGATCTGTCGGAGTTAAACTGCGTTTTGAATAAAATACTTCAGATGTATACAGATATTTGAGTATAGATAGCAACTTTGTCCTCTGATGGGGGTGAAACATTATTTTGTTTGTTTTAAATGATCAACTGCATGATTTCAATAATTTAAAATTCTTAAATAATAGTTTCGTCAAAAATGTAGGGTTTTCAGGTCACAATACGGAAATTTTGGCAGCGATATCAATACTATAAGCTTCCGTACCATAAGTATGGTATGGTAGAGAAGAATCACCGATGTGCTGAGTGATTTTTTCTGGTTAATGGTATAATTTATAGTCTCGATTAGTCTAGGCTTCTGTTCCTAATTGTGTTTAAGGTTATGAAGTTTTAAAACCGTACAAACATGAAGGAACATACTTAGATCTTTCATGTTTTTATCATATGCATATAAATTATTTTAGATAAAAGGCGGGTCTATTTTAAAATTGTTTAAAACAAGTTGTGTATGAGATATCAATAAGGTTTTGTCTTTATTTGTGAGCCCTATAAATGACATCATTAGTGGAATATAACATCATTTAAATGGCCTCAGCAACGGCTTCGCTGGATAGTTTGCATTCGATGTAAGGTGTAATATTACCATGCCATGAAACCGTTGCGCAGAATATCAATTATGCCTTGAGCTGTTTGGCACAGAGCGCAATCCTGTTGAGACCATTTGTCTTTAGTGTTCATATCCATTCAAATTAGGACACAAGAAGTTGGTGATCATCAACCTGTAGCGATCGCCTTTGACGGTGATGGTCTAGCCGGCATCATTTTCGAAGAAGTACGAAGCGATAACGCCTGCATCCTAAAATCTACACCAAGCAGTAACTTTATTTGGACGAATTGGCACCTCGTAAATATTTAAAGGGCCCTCATAGCTAAAAATAATTTTTGAACCAAAATTTCGATAAACTTCCAATTGCTCCAAAATCCAATTAGCGAACACACGACGCTATGTATGGTGGTTTGTTTTCGGCTCCTGGATGAATTGAATTTTGTATATAGGTACAGGCCCAAATAAGAACAACAAACCTTCTGCTGAACACTTTCACAAACAGTGGCGAGGTTTTCGACAGATCTTGAGTGTGTTGATATACAGGAGTTGGCTGATTATTCACTCTCTGAGCCAGTGGACTCGAATTTGGTAATAAAACGTTGAATAGTCGACTAGGAAGGACGACCATGTTACCCCTTAAAAAAGGCAGTAACCCACACATCGATTGCTACTAGAGAACATCCATTTTGATAATAAAATTCTATCATTTACACGTGTTGCTAGAAGCTGTAACTTAATGATTTGACTTAAGTGACTAATTAAAAGAAAATATTTCAATAGAAACTAAAAATCACCCATATCTATTGGAAAACCCTTTATCTATAGCTACTGACTACTGAGTTGTTCTTGCCAAATTACGGTCCAAAATATGCAAGCTGTTTGTAAATAGCATATTTCCCAGTGTCACATCGACTATTACTATTTATTAATTTTTCTAAGACTGACTTTGTACGGACTAGAAATATTGACTATTTGTAATTTCTTATGGTCTTTAAGTGTATATAAAATCAAGTTTTTGTCATACTACGGCATATAACAGCACACATTTAACCAACTCAAAACTCTTAACATAATTTTTAGATATCTGTTTCTAAAACAGAAAAAAAGACATAATATGAACAAAAATGTGTTCAAAAAATATATAAAGTTGGAAAAGGTAATTTGGATGACACAAAACTCATTGCACTTTAATTGCAATATTCTACTCCACCTTTTCAGTGTGAAGTCATAAAATATAGCCAAATTTACTATTTTCTATCTTATGCAATGGCTTAAAAGTTACGGGCCAATTATTCTCATAGTACTCCGCAAACGACATTCGTTACATTAGACATCAACTAACTAACTCTCGCCTTTAGAAAACAATTCGCGGAAATAACCTCTTTTAGCAAACTTCAAACAACTATTTCCTGCATGTTACGAACACAAACTTACACACAAGACAGAAAACACCCGCTCCACTGACGACGTATAATTAGTAGAGTTATAACCACCATGTAGAATTCTTAATCAGTCCCTAATTACTCATTACCAACGCTATTTATATGACGCATCGCATATCCTACATTCGTTAAAGTTTTTCTCATTTCATATGCACACACAAGCAGAAGAACATTTCCAATTCAGGCAAAACGAAAATGAATTAGTTTAGACAAGAAATTAAAAGGGATGACATTTTTGTGTGCAGGATGTGTCCGTGTGTCAAAAAAGGACCAAATAAAAGCTCAAAGAAATCCTTGTCTAACAAGCATTTAATGTCTGCTGAAAAAACATTTATGTAGTTTTAGTGCATATAGAATAGTTGAACAAAATTGTGCAATTTCAATTTTAGAATTCAATGCACATTTTAGCACAAAAAGAATAGTACAGGCATAGCTATAAGCTATACGCAAAATAATAATAATTGTACAAAATTGGCTAAATTTTTTGTCCCCAAACAGTCTGCTGGATGTCATAAATTTCACAACCAACACAAAAATAAGAAAAGTGAAAGAAAAACGTTCCTTTATCAAAAATATAAAAATAAAATTATAAAAGAGGAATGAGGGAAAATTCATGTCCAAAAAAGGATATTCTGACATAGAAAATGAAAAAGGGCCAAAGGACTAACAAAAATAATAGCCGGTATTTTTATGAATGGTAAAATAAAAACTAAATTCGATATGACATATTGCTCCCACTGTGTTTGCGAACTGCGAGACCTGCATAGCACTTGCACAGTCACAGGACTCACAGGAGAGAAAAACATTATGTATGTATATGCATTTACCGTTCGGTTCAGTTTGGGCTTTTTTGTAATAATTTTTGGAAAGGACTCATTTTTATCTATGAACGGATGGAGGACAATTGAGTTGTGTATTAAGAATACATACCTATACATATGTTCAATCGGGGTTAATAGTCAAAAGATATATATTTTTTGAATATTATTTCCAAATCAATAGCTGATTTCTGATGATGGAAAAAGACATTTTCGTAAAGGGAAATAGTAATGGTTAAAATGTTAAAATCTTTATACAGAAACATTATACACATTTCGAGCTTTTCTTTTTTGCCATTCATGTATGTACATTAAACACACATACAGAATTCTGATATTATAAACAGATATTGCTTAAAATTTTAGAATTAGGATATAAAACCAATGTAATTACATTTTTATAGCATTATAGATTTATTTGTTTATTAGGTATTCTTGATTTTAATTAAAACAAAATTGTTCTTTATAAAGTTGGAGATCACAATTATTTATCATTATTTATTAAATTAGTAGTAACCGTGACGTGATGGTTAGTGTGTAGGACAAACATGCAAGAGGTCCTAATTAATTCATTTTTATTAAATTCTCCATACCTAGTCAAATAAAATACAAAGTATATCAAATTTGTCATATAAGAATTCGTCAAAGTGTTAAAAATTTATAATTTAAAAAGTTGGTTGGTGGCCTAAATAATAATTCAATTTTCCGACCTCGAGCGAAAAACGCAAGTTGTCCAAAAATCAGAATAGCCGCGAAAATTTCGCGCTTTTTTTGCTTATTAGAATTTTTTACCCTGAAGGAGAATGTTTTTTAACTTCCCATAGGAAGTTATTGTAATCGGTCCGATTTGTCGAATTGAAAATTTTGACATTTCTCGACGTTTCAAGGTCCCTAGAGTCGAAAAAAAAAGATTTTAAGAGCGATGTCTGTGCGTGCGTGTGTACGTACGTTCGTAACGTTTTTTTTGTCGTCCATAGCTCAAGAACCAGTAGAGATATCGACTTCAAATAAATTTAGTTTTATAGATAATAATGCAGAAAGGACTCTCAACAAAATTGAGTAAGTTGTTTTTTTACCATAGCAATTTTAAAAAAAGGTGAAAATTTTGGTTAACCCTAAATATCTCACGCACCAATAACGCTAGAGACTTGAATTAAATGTTATATTATATATTGTAACGTGATACCAAACAAATATCTATATTTTTGGAAAAAAAATGCAATTAACGGTTTTATTTTATAAATCAAAAACACTCTAAATAAATATTTGTCACCTCGAATATTTTACGAACAAAAAATGATTGTATCTCCAAAATAAATCTATGCAACGAAAAATAAGGTTTTTAACATCTGGTAAAATTTTGAGAAAAATCGAATTGACGGTTTTTTAACAAAAAATAAAAACCTAAAAAAAATTACTAAAAGTTCGTAAAAATTGATTTTGGGCTCAAATATCTTTTCAAAAATGTTATATATTGGCTTCAAATTAATTTTATCTAATAAGACATTTTTTTTTCAACATTCGGTAAAATTTTGAAAAAAATCGAATGGACAGTTTTCTTACAAAAACTGAAAACCTAAAAAAAAAACAATACTAAAACTTGGTAAAAATTTACTTTAGACTCAAATATGTATCTTGTCAAAAATTAAAAATATTGCCTTTAAACTAATTTTATCTCCAAAAAAAATATTGTTTTCGACATTTTTGTTTATATATATATATATATACATATACATATATATATATATGTATTTGTTTATAAAAGAAATAAAAACTCTTAAGAAATGCTACTAAAATTGGTAAAAATTGGTTTCGACTAAAAATCTCGTTCACAAAAATAGATTTTGAAATCAAACTATTTCATTATATGCAAAATATTGTTGGTAATTTTTAATTTTTTAAGAATAATTCAATTGGCAACTTTTTAACCAAAACACGAAAACCTACAAACTTTTAAGCAGGACAAATCGACAGACGGGATGGGGAGTTGTCAGCATCCCAGCCTCTTTTTAATATAATCATTTTCTACGATTTTAAATTAATTAACTACAATAATTTGAACCTAACCTTGTGTCTGTAGATGTAACGGTTTTCAGAATACAAATGTTCAAAAAATATTAAATACGTTTTTTTTACAAAAAAAAATAGACGAATTAAGACAAAAATAACATAATCAGACAATTTGCCTTAAGGTTTACCTTAAATCTGAAGTAAGAAGATTAGGCAAAAAGAAGGAAAAAATGGTAAGAAATGAAGGGTTTATTCCCCCATATAAGGCGGAAGGGATAATTTTTCAGAAAAGTAAGTTGAAAGAAAAAATCAAAGATTGGTAAACAACGGGAACATTTACATTATTGAGATATAATTTTTCTGAAAGCCATAAATCCATCGCACCAACTTTTTAAAAAAATGTTGCTTTTGTCCATAGTACCAGAAGTCTTAAAGTTAAAAACAACAAACAAATTATTTAAACAAACAAATAACATTTTATATGTTATTCAGTACAATTTTTTTAAATAAATGTTTTTGTCAATTATTGATTAAACACCAAAAAGGCATTTCTAAAAAGGTATATATTTTAGTTTTTGAGAAAATTTAAACAATTATATCTATTACACTATTTTGTAGCCAAGTAGTCTTTTCTCTGGACGGAAAGAGCCGATTGGGAAGATCCAATTGTTTGTTCTAAGTGTTTATGACGTTGGTCTTATAATAATGTTTCCTTTATAATAATGTTTTCGACGTTGAGGTGTGAATACAACATGACAACAAAATAGACAAAACCGCTTAAGACGTTAGATTTTCTCAGGTAACCCTGATGGGTTGGCTCCTTTAAAATAAGTACGCTCTACGATTTCAAGCTAATTGAATTTTCTTCATGTTGAGTCGAATGTAGTTTCTATATACCCAATACTTTCCGAAGAGATCCAACTTTAGGCTTAAATTGTATAATATTTATTTACCTTAGGATCGTAAAAGATGATTGTATTGAAAACCATTTTCCTTGGGGGTACACATATTAATATGCGATTTTTGGACATCTTGCGATCTTCGTTCAAGGTCGGAAACTTGAATTATTAATAAGGCCAACACCATAAACAAGTTAGGTACATATGAACAAATCTGAACTGCCGAATTTAACGCTTATATAAGTATTGGGTTAAATAGTATTGATAAGTAAGTTAAACATCTCTGGTATAGTTTAGAAAACCTCGAAAATACGGCTTTCTTTTTTTGTCGTAATAAGCCAGTTATTTTCTTTGAATTTGACCCTATCAATTCAAAATTAATTAAACTACACTGGTCAACAAGGTTTTGTATTTGGCACATAATTTATACTTTTTCTATGGTTTTGGTGGCTCTTTGATTTGAATTCAAAATTAATCTATTGTATCAGGTTTCTGAGATAAAAGCTTTTAAAATTTGAAAACAAATCTTTCATTATGCTTATTTAAGTTATTTTAATATTAATGACGTTCTTTTTCAATAAAATTAGTTATGATTTTAAAAATGCAATTATCTTCAATATTAAGTTCACGAAATTTCAAAAATAGTTATTTAGGCTTCATATTTCCTACATAAACCTTTAATGAATGTTGAAGCATTTATGCTGAAACGGTTTTCAACAGAAGAATATAAAACGGTATAAATTCAAGTTTTGTTTTTATTACAAAATCGTAATCTTAAAGATATAACACCAAGCTTTTGTGATTTATTAAAAAAAAATATAATAAAATGTTGAAAACGGATATTTATAAGTTCGGTCACATATAACTGAAATCAAAATTTGGAATCGGATTTAAAAGAAAAAAAACGAAATTGTTCAAAACCATAAAGGAATTATATTCAGATATGTTCAAAACTCCAGAAGTCCAGATAGACAAATGAAAATACTCTAAATTTCATCTCATACCTTAAAAGAAATTACAAAAACATAGTGAGATACTGTAAATGTATCTAGAGCATTGTTAAACCTAGCCATAAAAACAGTGTTATGTTTTTCAATGAATTTTCAGAGAAGTACATATATTTAAAAACATGATCTTATAGATAAATTGATTCCAATTCAGGACAATCAAAAAGTATCGCTTAAACCGCAATACGAAGTTTCATGTTTAAAAAACTATTCTGAGAAAATTGTATAACATATAGGTCAATTATGATTTTCTCAAATCAAATCTTTAACTTACTTTACTCTTGCTCTTTATTTATTTTCACTTTTTTGAAATGTGAAATTTGAAACAACTTTTTTCTGAAAATACTAATAAAAAAATAAAACAAAAAAAATAAAAGCTCTTTAACAATGTGACTCTTAAGTTTTCGCTAAACATCCTCATTTATCAAAAAAAAACAGAAGAACAAGCAAATTTCACTTACATCGCCTTTAACCAAACGCTTCATTTATTAAACTTAATTGAAGGTGCAGTAAAGGACATATGTATGTAGGTAGTTTTACTCATCTTTTGTCACAAAATAAAAAAGAGCCGGGGTGCGACCCAAATTCATAATTTCCCATCCGTGCCCGTCTGTCGATTTTTCTAAAATTTTAACAAAATATTATGAACAATATTTGGTGTGAGATAAAGAATTTAAAGTCAATGTCTTTTTTTGTTTTCATAATACTTGAGTCGAAGGCTATTTCTTATTAGTGTTATGTTGTTTTTGTAGGTTCTCGTGTTTTGTAAACAAAGTTGTCTACAAATTTTTCTAAAAAAATAATTAAAGATAGCGACAATTTATTACGTAATTATAATATATTAAGTTTGATTTCAATATCTGTTTTTGTTCCCGACATTTTCAGTTGAAAACATTTCTTAAAAGTTGTTATTTCTTATAGGTATACTCGTACAAAAAATACAGATTGGCTTTTTATAAGATCATTATCTTTCGTTGGCAGTAACATTTAGCAGAGAATGAAATCATTTTGAAGTCAATACCTCTATTTATTCACGAATGTAGAGAATCTAACATCAATTTTTATCAATTTTGTTTAATATTTTTGTAGATTTTAATTTTTTTTTAAAACTGACTAAATGTTGAAAACAATATGTTTTGTAAGATGCAATTAATTTTTGCAAAATATTTGAGTTCAAAATCAATTTTTACGAACTATTAATTTAATAATGTTTTGTTTTAGGCTTTTATTTTTTGTAAAAAAAAATTCGAGATGTTTAAAATTAAACCAAAAGTCAAAGATGTTTCGGGGGTAAAATCATTTCTTGTTCGTTTAACATTCGAGATGATAAATTCTTTTTTTCAGTGTTTTTGATTTATAAAAAAACCGTCAATTGATTTTTTTTTTCAAAATTATACTAATTTTTATCAGTCACATTATAAAATATAAACTTTAATTGAAGGCGCCAGCCAGCGTTATTGGTTCTTGAGATATTTTGGTAAACCCAAATTTTTCACTTATGCACATAGGAACTACATATACATACATATGTAAATGGCAAGTATTCCATTCGCAAAAATTTTCGAACTTGAGATTTTAATTAAACATGACATTACGATGGTAGAGAAGTCAAAATTAGTGGGTCCCCCAAATCCGTCTGTGAGTCTGTCTGCCTGGCTGTCCTCGCACCAATCGGTCGATTGACTTCAAATTTGGAATTAAGTTTTTGAGCAGATTCAAATTTTATTTCAATTTTTTAAGACTAAAAATAACAGTAGTCCCCACAAAAATTTCGAGATCGAAAATTCACATTTTCTCAAAAATAAAGCGATAGATTTTTGTTAAATTTTGTTTTTTTTTTTTTTTAATTTGGTTTCTTTCAAAAAAAGGTTTTTGCATTGCGCCAGAAGGAGCAAGAACATTCTCAAGTAATTATCAACCGATTTACAAATTTTTTAGCACAAACTCGTATAGGTCTCAAAAATATTTAATGATAAAAATGTCATTGTTTTAATTTTCGGTTTAAAAATAAATATTATTTTTTTTTAAGTTTCTAAATATCGGAAAATGGGTCATAATTTTTTTACGAAATTGAAATTAAAACGTATTCATAAGCACTAAATAAATGCATACTACAAATATTTTTCAACTCAAATTGAAAAATTGTATATATAAAAACAAAACAAAATTTTTTAAAAATTAAAGTATTTTTTTAAGAAATCAACTAGCATTTAAATTTTTGAAAACAAACTTTATTTGCAGAAACGTTTTTAAATTTTAAAACACGGGAAATATTTTTAAACAGATTCTTTGTATAAATCTGGAAGGTCGTGCATTTTATTTTAAATTGTTATAGTAAATAAGCTACAAGACTGGATCGCACGAATTTGCTCCTGCATACAAAGACTCTGTTTTAAAATAGAACCTTTATTTAAAAATTTACCATTTGCTATTTAATCAAACAAAAAAAACCAAATATTATTGAGACAATAAGAGCTTTTGCAGAAAAAAAATGAAATCGGTTCATTAGTTCTTTGGAAAACTTAGACAAAATAACTGTTCTATGGGGGATACCAAATATTTTTTTTATTGAACGAAGCCAAGTTGAAAACAAAATTAAGAGACAATTCAATAAAAATCTATTGGCTTGTTGTTTGAGAACATTCGAATTTTCGTATTTTGACCAAATACATTGTGTGGGGACTACTATTATTTTTAGTCTAAAACAGGCAAATAGACGGACGGAATCGGGGACCCACTTTATTCGACATCTCTACGTAATGGCATGTTCGATTAAAATCCTTGCATTTTTAACTTCCCATAGGAAGTTATTGTAATGGGTCCGATTTGTCAAATTGAAAGTTTTGACATTTCTCGACGTTTCAAGGTCCCTAGAGTTGAAATAAAAGATTTTTAGAAAGATGTCTGTGCGTGCGTGTGTACGTACGTCCGTACGTTCGCGACGTTTTTTTCGTCGTCCATAGCTCAAGAACCAGAAGAGATATCGACTTCAAATAAATTTTGTTATACAGATAATAAGGCAGAAAGATGCAGAAAGGGCTCTCAAGAAAATTGCGTGGGTGGTTTTTTTTATCATAGCAGTTTAAAAAAAAGGTGAAAATTTTGGTTAACCCTAAATATCTCATGAACCAATGACGCTAGAGACTTGAATTAAATTTTATATTATATACTGTAACGTGATACAAAACAATTATATTTTTGGAAAAAAATTCAATTAACGGTTTTTTTATAAATCAAAAAAACTGAAAAAAAAAATTTGTCACTTCGAAAATTTTACGACTAAAATATGATTTCATTTCCAAAACAATTTTGTGCAATGAAGAATAATGGTTTTGACATCTGATAAAATTTTGAGAAAAATCGAATTGACAGTTTTTTTTACAAAAAATAATAACCTAAAAAAAATAAAAAAAAGTTGGTAAAAATTGAGTTTTGACTCAAATATCTCTTCAAGACTTTGAGATATTTTCTTTAAACTACTTTTATCTTTCAAAAAATGTTGTTTTCAACATTCAGTAAAATTTTGAAAAAAATAGAATTGACAGTTTTTTTACAAAAAATTAAAAACCGAAAAAAAATTTAACAAAAGTTGGTAAAAATTGATTTTCGACTTAAATATCTTTTCAAAAATTTGAGATTATGGCTTCTAACTAATTTTAACTTATAAGAAATATTGTTTTCAACATTAGGAAAAATTTTGAGAAAAATCGAATTGACAGTTTTTTTTACAAAAAATAAAAACCTAAACAAAAAAATTAATAAAAGTTGGTAAAAATTGATTTTCGGCTCAAATAGCTTTTCAAAAATTAAAAATATTGGCTTCAAACTTATTTTATTTCACAGAAAATATTGTTTTTTATATTCAGTAATTTTTTTATAAAAATCCAACAGTCCGTTTTTTCATAAAAAAAATAAAATCTACAAAAAATAGAACGCAAATTTGGCAAGAATTGATACATTTAGACAAACTTTTAAGCAAGACAAATCGATAGACGGGATGGGAAGTTATCAGTGTGGCATCCCAGCCTCTTTTTTTGTGTTGTTTTCTGTATGTATAACAAAATTTACTTAAGGTCGATAACTCTACTGATCCTTGAGTTAAAGACGACGAAAAAAGTTTCCCGAACTTAGCACACTGCGAATCATATTACGGCAGACATTAAGATGATAATATTTTTCACACTTAATTTTAAAGAATAAGAAGCCGGAAAAAGAAAAAGATGGAACTTACTACCAACACCCAACAGCACATCAACACCAAACACAGGAAATCAACACCAAATTTACGAAAATTATGCAAACATTTCTATATTTCCGCGTCGCGTAATAGTCAAGAGGGTGTATGTTGTAAGGACTTGATTATTATTTAATCAATAGCTCAATTTAAGAATAATTTATTTTAGAGCTAAACACTTTTCACTTTTTTAGTACAAGATGAATTGGGAGGCGACCGAAACCGAACTATTCACAAAGACCAATTAAACTTAAGACATTAGACAAGATAAAAGCTAAAACAATATATGAAAAGGATTCAAAAGTCTTTTCTTTATACTATTTAACCGGCCGACACCAAAGAGACTGAGAACATTCCAGTCTTATGGAATGCTGGATTGGAATGTCTCTGTTTCTCCTTTGTGCCGGGGAAACAATATGTTTGAGTTGTTGGCGCACACTGCGCCTGTAAATGCGCAATGGTTTGACTTTTCGCGTTGCGCTTAATCTAATTGAGTGACAGGTAGGTACTGTATTAAATTTATATAGTATAAGGTAAGGACTAATTATTATTAACGCACGAGAAGTAATATTCAAAAATACATTACCATTACAACACAAATTTAATCTGTATTTAAGTTAAATCATTCGAATTACAACTGTTATAGACGTGATAGAAAAAATGCCGTAGGAGGAGGAGTGGCAATTTTGGCAAAGAAGGAAACTTGTCAACAAATGGTAGGAATTTTGAACTTGAATCTATGTACATACATATATAGAAATAAGAGTAAGAATAAACGGAAGCATATCTCTTCATGTGTTTTCCTTTTATTTTTCTGGTAAAAATAATAATAATGAAAGAAAAATAATGTTTAAAAAAGATATTTTAGAGCTCATTCGTAGCAAAGACAAATTTTTTTTTATAGGCGACCTTTATTCCAGACATCAGTCGTATAATTGTGTAAATGCAAATTCTAAGTGCAACGATATTATGACTACAAAGGATAATAACTTTTTAGTTAGCCCTGACCGAAAGAAAACTCCATCAGTATTAGGTTTATTTTGTATGAAAAAAATTTAATACTTTAGCCAACCTGTCACACTCACAGCTTTAAGTTCTTATCATTTACCAGTGCATACATCTTGCACAGATACAGTTTCTAGGCTTGATTAGCAAAAGAGATACATATTCTCAGCTGCTAATTTTAATCTTTATCGTGTTTCAAATAATATCGATACACAACACTTAACGCTGAATGAAATTAATCGAACTTATCATATTAATGCATTTTTACAAAACTTTGTAGATATCAAAAATGATGCTGTTGATAAGGCTGTTCCGCAAAAACTATTGCAACTAAATCTCCAACTCCTTTAACTTACAACATTTTAGTTGTCGTACGTTTGGAAAAATGGCTAAAAGATGTTGGTAGGATACAGATACAGATAGTTTTATTATGACGATATGTTTTCAAAACTAAATAAGCAATTTAAAATTCAAATTCTTTCGCACTGAAATAAAAAATGGAATGTAGTGTTGTTTCAAATCTTTTTGGGAAATGTTATGTTAAAGTTTAAAACCAAGACGAAAAGTTTAATTTACTTGGATATTGTTTTCACAAAATTAATTATTTGCTGTTCACTTGAGTGAACACCAAACAATTTCCATAGTAAAAGAGTCTATAAATGAAATAGATTTAGCAGAATCACATCTTGAAAGTAAATATCTTACAACACCTACTATCTACTAAAGTCCGAGACATAATAAAAACCAATAAAAATAATAAAGCTAATAAAATTAATAAAATTAATAAAATTCGAAACAAATATTTTAAGGAACTTCCAAGAAAGGGTTTGATAATTAATGCCTGACTAACTTTTAAATATTTTCCAAATCAATGGAAAAAAGTAAAAGAAGTTACAATACTCAAACCTGGGAAACCTAAAACAGATCCATTTCGCTTTCGACCTATTTATCTGCTCACCAATATTGGTAACATTTTTGAAAAAATAGTTAAACACTATTTAATTGGCCTTATAACAGAATATCAAGTATCTACTGCAAAAACAACCATTTGGTTTTCGATCAGGGCATAGTACCAACCCGAATTATTGGGTTGTTAAAATAAAAAATCATATAAAGCAAGACTTGGCTTCTAAAATGACTACGGGGTTAGTTTTGTTGAACATTGAGATAACGTTCGATACTGTTTGGCATGAAGCTTTTGTATGTTAAATGAAAATGTGGAAATATATTCTTGATCAAAATCATGTGAATATTTTTGAAGGACAGACTTTTTGCTGTATTTATCAGAAATTGCAATTCAGATTATTTGGATATCATTTTTGGAGTTGTCCAAGGATGAGTTTTAGGTCCTATTCTTTTCAATAATTAAGATCACTCTTGTAACAATACACTTTGGGCAATGTTTGCAGATGGTACTACAATATACTCTTCATGTGTAAGTCCTCTAAATATTATGTCTCCCCTGCAAAAATCATTTACAGATATTGACAACTATTTTAAGAAGTAGAAACTTAAAGTCAATTCTACTAAATCTCAAGCCGTTTTCTTACACGTCGTAAATATAGCAGCTATTTGTTATCTACTTGCCTTAAATTTTATAATACATTATATTCAATGGGAACATCACCATAAATATTTGGGTATAACATTTGATAAAAAGAAAACTTTTCAAAATCATACTACAGTCACTATTGAAAAAATTCATAAGTATGTATATTAGAATGCTGTATTAATTTGTCAGTTGAAAAGAAATTAAGTTCTAAGACTTTTAAGAATATTGGTTAAATGTAAGACTTTTGTACCTTAATCTACAATAAATAAAAAAAAAGAAGCAAACAAAACTTTGGAACATAAATAGTTTAGTAATTTTCCAAAAGACCCAAAAGAGGTGAGGATAATAATACTTAAAGCCTCTCTATATATTGTGTTTAACTCGGTTTGCTATTGTGGGTCTGGCGCATATTGTTTGAACAAAAACACAAACAGGATAAATGCATTTGAAAACAGTATTTCGAAGAGATTGCTTTAATAATACCGTAATTTCCTAAAAAAAAAAAACGATTCACGCATTTTCGGCCACCGCACTCCAAACACCAAATAAACGCGCTTTCAAACTCAACGATATAAACGAATGAAAATACGAATAACCCCAATTGAAAACCACTACTAAAATCCTTGATACCTATACCTACATTATGTACATTTATGTAGCTTCCCAACGAGCGACGACGCGACGCGACGTAAAGTTCTTTAGTAGATCCGCTTCCAAGCCTACAGTATAATATATAGTACAGAATACTGTTGTGTATGACCCAGGACAATTTGATTGTGACATCTGCGATTGATAAAAGGCAGAAAGAGGCCAATATAAGCAGAGCACATATCCGAAATACAGGAAGTGAAATTTGACCATCATAGAAATGGACGGGACGCACCAGAGACCAACGAACCTCCGTGACTATTTTCGTCTAATGTGACTGACCAAACTCGCAACATTGAGTATTGTGGCAGGCTTTAGACTGCAGAAGTGCAGAGCATATCTATAGAATAAGGACGAAGGGGGCGGGCTTTTCGACTGCGGAGCACAATAATGGTAGCTCGCACAATCAGTCTTACCGCTTAGATTTTTGAGGGAATTTTAATTGGTTCAACTGGATCCACATACCTAGAACATATAGCTCCGCATATGTATAAGAATTCAAGTGTTTTTATTGCTGATGCAAATGCCAAATTGTTGGATATTTCTAGCTGTGTATAGTATTGGCAGAATAAACATCAGTATGAAACTGTTGATAAGTTTTTAAAGAGGCTTATTGCATTTCCATTAGTTTTTATTTTTCCACGAATTGGTCGATTTAGAAAATTAAAAACGTGTGTTTTTTTGACGTGTAGTTTTTAAGAAGAAATAAAACGCTTATAATTTAATTTTGTAACTAATCAACACATTCAAGGCATGTTGACGAAACTAACTACCCTGTGTAAGAATTATGGACTTCAAATCTAAAACTAAAATCATCACAAATCACATAAAAGACGATATGACTTTGGACGAAGAAAAAATTTAAAATTATGGCAAGAGTACGATAACTTACGCGACAAGATATTATAACGGAATTTGTTAGAACAGTTAAAAATAAGCATTTTTTACTATGGGAGGGGGGTCTATCTCCCCCCGTTTAGGCGGTAGGGGCAATTTAAAAACTCAAAATTTGAGTAAAAAAAGTTTAAAAAAAGGTTTAAAGTGTAATTTTTCAATACTTTAACATTATCTACCATTGTTTTTATTTCAGAATTTATTGCTCTTATTTGTTTTTGATTTAATTCTTTTTTTTTTGCTTGAGTGGTCTTATTTTGATAGTAACAATCAATGGTAGGTGCGAGTTTGGGTGTATGCAACAGTAAGGTGTGTGCGAGTTTGGGTGTATGCAACAGTGGGATCTGCACGGGGGGGGGGGGCATGCTGCCCCCCTGCAACCCCCCTGCTTGGGAACACTATAGGATTTGGGGTAGGTGCAAGTAGGAGTGCGTGCAAGGTGGGGAGGGGGCAAGATTCGGTGGGTGCAAGATGGGGTGCATGCAAAGTTTCTTTTGCATTTAAATAAGCTGGATTTAAGAAAAATTAATTTACCCTAGGTGTATCTTAATCCATATTCGATTATTACTATTAAAATAAGAATACGTTAATACTTAAGCAAGGAAAAAGTAATTCAATTAAAATATTTTTTTTTGGTAATTTTCAATGTTCTCAAGAACTTGAAGACATAAAGTCATCTACTAGTTTTCAGTTTTTGATCAAAAACAAATAAGAGCAATTAATTCTAAAAACAAAAACAGTAGATAATTTGAAAGTTTTGAAAAACTACACTTTAAACCTTTTTTTTTAATTTTTTTTGCATACATTTTTAGTTTTAAACAATTTTTTTTTCAAAAACTATGTATAGTTTTGACTTGATTTAAAAACAAGCTAATAGACAAAAATGTTGGCTTTTAAAAAAGGTATAATACTTAATTGTAAGCATTACCGTCGTTATTTTTTAATTATTTTTTTTTCCATTTAATGTACATATTTTTTTTAAATTGCCCCTACCGCCTAAACGGGGGGAGATAGACCCCCCTCCCATAGTAAAAAATGCTTGTTTTTAACTGTTCTATACAAATCCGTCATTAAACTTTGTCGCCTAAGTTATCGTACTCTCCCCAAAATTATTTAAGGACCAAGAAAATAAAAAAAATAACAGACTCATCACAAATAGCTGGAAAAATTCTAGAGCCTTAAACATATTTTGGAATTGGACCAAAGTGCAGACACAATAAAATATATGTATATCCAACTCTGCTATTCTACTGATCCTTACTTAAGGAATACAAACAATGAGCTTGACTGCAAAAAGCTTATGTATCTAGACTTTAGGACTAAAGATAGACAAAAATGAAAACGGAAAGGAGACCAGCAGGACGACCCAATGAAGAACGGAGTGACGATCTATCACAAATAAGCACAAATTGGTACAATGAAGTGAAAAATACAAAAACATGTATAGCCTTGAGAAGGCATATGCCAATAACCAACGTTATTAACTTTTAAAATTGTACCTAAATATTTTATATTTAAACTAGCTGACCTGACACACGTTGTTTTGTCATATAAATTATTTCTAGAGAATATTTTGCTAGAAATAAATATCTTATTGTAAGTGTGTAAGGAAAGCTCGAGTTGGGAGGTTCATGTCCTCTCGTCGTGTTCTGCGTTTTGTATTAATTGTTGTCTTGTCTCCAGTCCCCGTCCCCGTCCCCGTCCCCGTCGCAGACTCGTTAATTTAATTTATTTAAAACAAAACAAAAAAAACTCAAATAGAATCAAAACAAAACAAAAAAATTGGTAAATTCATTTTCTTGTACAGTAGAGTGACTCAGCAGGTGCATGCATTGGGCTAATCTTTTTGAAAGCTCGCTCAATGGTGTGTATGTGTTGGTTCATTCAATAAAACATGGATTGTAGATTACTGTTTTGATTGTCAGGGTCCGAA
This sequence comes from Eupeodes latifasciatus, assembly GCA_920104205.1. NCBI lineage: Eukaryota > Metazoa > Arthropoda > Insecta > Diptera > Syrphidae > Eupeodes > Eupeodes latifasciatus. The sequence continues at coordinate 155,921,163 of OV049924.1, forward strand.
CCAATTCAACGTCACTACTAAAGGCATAACACGAGTAGTAAGGTTGTATTGTAAAGACCTTTAAATAATTTATACAGTAATATATGTACTTAAGGCCCAACTATAATAGACTTAACCGAGCTTAATCCAGCTTAAGGGAACGAACCAATGCGCAGCCTTATATGTCACAAACCATAATAGACGTTCTGCTCGGTTTCGTTAAATTTCGGTAACTTTCGCGCAATTACGCAAGAGCCATTTAAATGGCTCGAGCATAAGCAAATGTCAAATTTGAAACGCATTTGCTTAAGTTACTTGAATCCATTATGGTTACTTTTTGTTTTGACGATAACTTCTGATAACTTTTCGTTCGGTTTTGACATTAGCTTACTTTCGGTTAAGTCTATTATAGTTGGGCCTTTAGAAGTTCGTTTGTTTTGATTTTAGGATTTTTTTTAAATTGCAATAACTGGTAATTTTAGAGTAGATTATAGTAATGTTCGTGGGCTGAGATCGAATTGTCTGTCTGTATACATCCCCATTAATTCTAACAGACCAGCTGTTTTGGCATTGAGTGAAACCCAAGTAGGTGAAGATTCCGATCCTACTGCATTTTGTATTCATGGGTATTGCTTGGTGCCATTATTCTTCTCACACCATGGTCTCGCCATATATATTAGGAATGATGTTGCATATCAACTTTTACCACAATACGGTCATTGTACCAAATCCCTTTTTAATTTCATGTGGTTAAAACTTTCCGTGAATAAGCACATCATTCACTATTGTTTTCTTTATCGGTTTTTTGAGACGTTGCAAGAAATTTTTCTCTCCGTCTGATCTGGCTACAATCTACAAAACCTATATATGTAAGTACGTCCGAAACTTGAATATAACTCTCATCTCTGGGCTGGTGCTCCAGTAACTTATTTAAGCCTCTTGGACAGTATTCAAAAAAGAGCTTTTAAAATGATTGGTGACATTAACATCATCAACTCGTTTACGTCACTCGAACATCGACGCAAGGTTTCTTGCCTCACCCTTCTTTACCGTTATTTTAACGGACTATGCTCTAGTGAAATAGCCAGTTGCATTCCTCCCCTTAAACAATTTAACCGTAATACCCACGCTTCTAGGAATGCCCATCAGTTTACCCTTGAGCCCAACTTCGGCCATACTATGAAGTACAGAGATTCTTTTTTTAGCCGTACTACGCGAATGTGGAACGCCTTGCCACGCTCTATCTTTCCCTGTCATTGCAATGTTCAGAAATTTAAAATCAATGTACACCGACACCTCCTATCCAACCCTTCCCTCTTTTCCTAATGCTCACACTGTGTCTTTGGCATAATAAAGGTATACAAAACCCTTTTAGTGTTCGCTAATTATAGAAAAAAATGTGGTATATAAGTGGGAGAGATACAGAGCACTGTAAAAAGTGACAAAATATTAAAATAACAAATCACCAAACAAATTGTTTTAATTTATTAAAATTAAATCTTTAAAATTATAAACATATCGTCGCCCGAGAATTGGTTTGTTCCATACGCCACTTTTGTCGGTTTTGAGTTAGGAATGGATTCTATGGTAATTTTGTATGCTCTTTCTAAATCTGTGATCAGATTTGCGCTACGTCTTTTCAATCCCGAGATATCCAACATCAATTTTGTTCCATATCCACCAAAATCAACATTTTCTAGAATTGTTTTGTGCCATAAACCATTTTTTGGCGTTTGGGACATTTTTTCATTTTGAGAATTGGTTTGTCCTACGTGCACTTGTGTTAAAGAAATGCTATGTTTATGGGACAATAATCGCAAACAAAATTTTAGTATTGGTTTGTGCCATATCCATTACTATTGTGTAGATATCCCGAGACAATTGTATGAAATCCGCATCCGCATTTTACTATCAGAGGAAGCTTAATATGTTCAATCTAACTGCAACAGTAGTAGTTGCTATCCCTGGCATAAAAAGATTTACTTATTGCGTAGTTTGGACAGAAGCTCATAGTGGTCGCTCAGGAAATGACATTGCAAGTGCATTAATAAAAATTTTGGACAGGCTTATCGAAGTATACCCCACCTTAAAATCCATCATACTATGGAGTGATTCATGTGTTCCGCAGAATAGGAACAAAATCAATTCCACCGCAATTCAAATGTTCCTGAACCGAAGTGATGTAGAGATGATTGTCCAGAGATATTCCGAGCCGGGACATTCCTTAATTCAGGAGGTGGATTGTATTCATTCGGCAATCGATAAGCATTTGAAAAACCTTGAGATTCATAGTCCACTTCACCTAGTAAAGCTTTTAAAAAGCATGAACACAGACAAAGTTGAACTTAAAATTATTCAAATGCTTCCTGAAGATTTTAAGGCGTATTCCATTTTGGCAAAGTACCTTTTTCCAAAGTAAAAATATTACTTTATGAAAAAAATTTCGATTTTGAAATAAAATTTAAAAACTCGGCGAAAGAAAAAAAATACAAAACTGTAAGTTTATTTAAGACAGCCACAAATGCAAAATTAACACAAACCTCTAAAACACCGATCTCAAAAGAAAAGAAAAAAGACCGTTACCGTTTTTACCTAAAATTGATAAGCAATATCTTAAAACATTGCTTAATATTTAGAAACTAAAAAAGTGATAGCAGTAGAACTGCTTTTTTATTTTGTTTTTACCAAATTAGTGTATTTGCAATGTACTATCTTTTTAAGTAATGAATTAATAAGAATATTGTACTGTAAATGAAAACTTTGTTATAGCAGTAGAACTGCTTTAATTTTTTTTTGTTTTTTTTGTTTATTTTTAAAGAAAAATGTTTATTTTTTATTTTTTTTTTTTTTAATAAAGACTTTATTGAAAACAAAGATATAATCGATTTATTTTAAAATTTTAGCATCCAACTACATGCTTTCTTGCCTTTCACATTATATATTGATGAGAATTGGTTTGTGCCATATTCATTTTTGTGTGGTCCACGTGTATGGAAAAAGAAATCATTTTCAAAATGTATGAGGTGGGATACAAGCCAAAAAAGTAGACTTTTGTGCTGATTAACGTATCTTGTTAACGGTAAGGCAAAACACTTTGAAAATTGGTAGATGAAGTCTTAATAAGACTAACTTCAATTTAAAAAAATAAAAAAAAAAAACCTATCGCACAGTTTCGGAGTATACTAAGTACGTGAACCTTTAAATGCGTTTTTCTCGAAAAAGTGCCAATGGCGTATGGAACAAACCAATTCTCGGGCGACGATATCGCTAATTATGACAATACTACAAAAAAAAACAATATCAATCCCTTAATGCAACAAAATGTACAATATTTTTTGTGATCTAATCTTTCCCCAATACAAACAAACTGGCCACTCGAGAGCACGCCACGTATAATTGTCCGTGTGAAAAACATGAAGTGCTCAAATCTAAGCCTCAGACAGACATCGTTTGGCTTTGAGACTTATTGATAGTCATTGCAAATGTCAATCTAATTATAAATTGAAGGCTTTTGAATTGAATTGGCACATCTGTGGGTATAAAAGGGATTCGCGGTAATAATATATTTTCACCTCGGAGTTTGCCATTTAGAATTATTCGATAACATTTTTCATCAATTTTTTAATTACTAATCGCGTACCGTTGCAGAACCGTGGTGGGTTCAAATAACGAACAAAATTACCGGAGATCCAACCTTTAGTTTTAAATTATGCGGTGGCATGCCTGGTAAATCCAATGAGTTCAAAAACTCAGTTGAATAATTTACAGTTTCGGTAGCATCACAAACTGTATCAATAGATTTGTATGACACGAAGTCTCCTTATAACAAATATTGTATCTTGAGATTTGATTCGTTGACATTCAAATTTTTTGCTACTAAAATTTCTCTTTCTGCCAGCCACTCATGATTTGTATGTTGTCTGTGAACATCGGGAAATATCTGTTCAATCAGAGCATCTTGTAAATCAATAATCGTGCAGAAATCCACCGGTCATTTTATACATCCAGTTTCATCTATATTTACTTTCAGTTGCAATTTTTCAACATTATGCCGCATGGCGATGATTTCTTTCAATGTCATGTTCAAGGCCTCAAGCGAATGTTTGATTCTTCCCAGATGATAATTTTACACTGTTTCAGCACTGTGGATGATTGTTTTTTTATATTGCACCCAGACGCGGTGGGTTATTTTGAATATTAAGTGGCAGTTTAAATACTGAATGAGCTGTTCTGCCTCCATCCAATAAAGTTGCCGCAATCTCAGAAGATGCAACAGCCTATGTGATACCATCATTTGATCGTATTTTAGCAAGATTTAGCGAAATGAGGAATGTTTTGCCAGTTCCACCTGGTGCATCAAAAAAAAAGAATCCACCTTGTCCTGCTAGCATACTGCGGTCATAAAAGGTGCTTTGTTCTTCATTCATTAGTGGAACATTGCGAGCAACAATCGCTGCCATTTCTGCAGTACGTATACATATGTATTGTAGTTCACGATTCAATTCAGTGTCTATTAAATCAGATGCATTTCGATTTGGTGAATGCATACTGAAATGACTGAGTGGTAAGTTGGCAATGATAATGCAAAGATCCTCAATAGCAATCAATGCTTCATTGTACATAGCGTCACTAAATACTATCGTAAGATCGATGCACCGTGTTGATGCAATTAAACAATAGCACTTAGGAATATAAAAAATAGATAAAATTCTATTCTCAGGCCTACCGAATGCATATGAAAAATTTCATTGAAATTGGTTAAGCTGTTTCGGAGGAGTATGGCAACTAACACTGTGACAGGAGAATTTTATATATTAGATGTATGTACATATATGATTTAATATTTAGAAACTTACAAAATTAAAATCTTAGAATCATAAATCTAAAATTTGTATATTAAATCTAATATATAAAATTCTCCTGTCACAGGTAATTTTGCCACCACGGGTTTGATAAAAAATTGATAAAAAAATGTTATCGAAGCCATAATTCTAAATGGAAAATTCGGAAGTGAAAATATTTTATTACCGCGAATCTCTTTTATACCCACAGATGTGCCAATTCAATTCAAAAGCCTTCAATTTATAATTAGATTGACATTTGCAATGACTATCAATAAGTCTCAAGGCCAAACGATGTCTGTCTGCGGCTTAAACAAAAATTGTTTGGTGATTTGTTATTTTAATATTTTGTCACTGTTTACAGTGCTCTATATCTCTCCCACTTAGATACCACATCCTTACACACTTACAATAAGTTATGTATTACTAGCAAAATATTCTCTAGAAATTATTTACATACATATATGACAAAACAACGTGTTTCAGGTCAGCTAGTAGTTAATAAAATTTTATATATCAATAAATGTAATCATCAAACTAAGACAATAAAAGCTTATAATAATAATGAACCAACCAACAAATCAACGTATTGCTTTAATGGATATGACACCATTTTGACACCACTTCTATTTTTAATTATTTATTTAACATATAAAAACAAAATTTGTATTTTAGTGGTTTCCACTTTGTTGCTAAAAAAGTTTCTTTTAACTGAGAACTGAACCAAAAACAGAACATGAATCAGATCCCAAACGCGCCGCAAAAATTCATTAACTTTTAACCAGGTTTGTATGTCAAACACAACTAAACTATATGTAATAATGTTAAAGGTATTCATAAAATTACAAATTTTCAAAAAACTTCAGTAATGCTTTAAATTATTTTGATATACCTAATACTTTTTCTGGGAGGAAGAGGACATGTTGAGATTTTTATAAGAAGAAACCTTGATAAGAGATGACATTACAGTATACTAGTAGAGAAGTCGAAAAAGGAGGGTCCCCCGATTTCATCCGACCACTGGGTCTATTGATTTAGAACTTGGAAATTAAGGTTTTAATCACGTTAGTGTTAAAAATAACAGTAGTCTTTATACAATTTTTTTTTTTGTAAAAAAATCGAAAATTTACATGTTCTCAAAAACAAACCGTGTTTTTATGAGCACTGGCATGTTATATGTATAGCATTTTTTGCGAATTTTTTCTGGAAATAATTCATAAACCTGGCTCGGGGTCCATGTATACCCCACTATAGAATATCTAACAAAAAAACGTATTTTTTTCAAAAATGTTTTTTATTTCAATAAGAATATACCTACACTTTGTATGGTACATTTTGTTGACTGATTTCTCATCATAATATTTTCAAAAGGTTAACGCAAAACCAGTAATTTTTTAGAATTCGTCTTCTAGCATCAAAACAAAATACGCAAAAAATAGCAGTAAACTTCTTAAATTATTCTTGTGTTTTATATTTCTAGGAAAAAAGGTCAAATTTGTATAGTTTCTCAATTTCTGGGTTTTTGAATCTATATTTTTGAAGACTCCTTTACAGAACATTAAATAAAATTTTTAAGCGGTGCCCAAAAACTGGTCTATATGTAAAATGTTTGACTCTCCCCATCCCTTGATTAAAAATCTGGATTTATTATAAAGGTAAGGGTTTGTCAATATTCTTAAAACTGATTTTGGGCAAGTGACCGCCGCGGCCCCGCGGGTAATTCGAATAAATTCCTAACGAGAGGCCCAACTACCGACAACTTTGTGCAACAATTACAACCGTATCTCAGCAATTACGCACCAGGCATATCTGCGTAGACAAGCGCTTCATATATCCCCAGAAAACATTGTCTAGCGGTGTTTAATTCCACAATCTTAGAGGCCCATCGGCAAAGGCCTACGAACGCGAGATAATGCGCTTATCAAAAGACTCCTTCCATAAAATGATGTGTCAATCGAACCGAACCATTATTTTGGTAATTAGTTTGCGCAATGTTCAGAATGAAATATATTCAATACAAATTGGCAAACATAAACTAAACATAAATAATTTGACAGCTGTCAAAAATACCAACTTTAACAAAAAGAATTGCCAGATTGAAAATCAGACGTTTAAAATAACACCAGTCATTTCAGTATTTGATTAGAAGCTTTAAACAATTAAACCAGAATTTGATTAAAGTTACGAGTATATATGTATGTCCATTCTTTTTTGTAGTAATACATATATTAGGAAGAACACGACAGCTTTATAATATTTCGTGTAGGTATAGTACGATAAAATGAATTTTTTTAAATATTATAAAAAGATAAAACAAAACTTTAAAAATATACACCCAATTGAAAATTTCGAAATAAGAGGCTGTAATATGTTCTACAAGGTACCTCAACTTCTTAAGCAATAAAGTCATTGTCAGCTGTTAGTTCTGTAACACCAGTTAAACAGACGAAAAAAAGCTTATTACCTAACTTAACACGTTACGTAACAGTTACATATTTATGCAAAAGGCGTTGGGTCAACACGTAGAGTTTTTATCCATATCTAAATAACTATCTAAATTCTTTTATTAAAAAAAGAAGGAGATAAAACATAAGTAGATACACTGAAAGGTAGTTAGGTACTCAATAAATATTTCATTGAATTTAACGAAAAGGTATTTTGTATTTATTCCTTTTCAATTCCATTGACAGCTTTCAAAATTCATTTACCAAAGAACAATCCAAATGAAGACCTTTTCTTCATACATATTATATATATTATATACATATATAAATGACATATGTACATAGGTGGTATTAACCTCCTCATATTACACAACACATATGTTTGGTAAACCAAAAAAAGCCCAAAATAAAAACCCAATCAATTTAAAGCCACTTATCTCTATGCCTCAAGAGAACTCATAACGAGTACCTATGTATGTATTTCCTCAAGCAAAATAAGATATACACCTTCCTATTTTCTATAGGTAATCATATAAGGTGTAAGACCTTTGATACAGACATGTATAGAATTTAACTATATTCCGCCCTCGACATATAATGTCATGTTAACAGCTTTTTAATACCTCAATATCAAGCTACCTGCCCAGATCTGACACACACAGGTCAAGTTCTTCTTGGTTTTTTTTGCTCCTTTCATTTCTAAAAACCATCATCTACATTCGTCCTCACACTTGATAGAAGGTTTATATTCTGCAATAAAAATGCAAATTACAAATTCTCAAGAAATGAATTTCCTAGACATCCCACATCAGTTCTTCTTCCAGAAAAGTCTACCACAGGTACATATTGTGTGTATTTTTATTCGTTCATATATGTAGACTAAGACCTGTCCTAAATCGAAGTTAAGTAGTATAGTTTCCTAAGAACGTTTCTGTTTTAATCCACTCTAGGTAGGTAGGTATACATATATACCTATACTGCTCGCCTTCTCTTAGTTTTCACAAATTACTGTTCAACATATTTCAGACCCTTGTTTCCTAATTGGTATCCAAACCATTTTTAGGGGCTACCTTAAGTTTGTTACAAATAACCAGAAACCCAAAAAAAAAACATTTCACCCCTAAAAAGAGAGAAGACCAACCCTTGGCACTTAAATGTCCAATGTCGGTCCTAAATAAGAACTAAGAATGAGTCTCCCGAAGCATCCTATACACATGCAACACATCTTTTTTCCTCTATGATCCTGGGGCATTAGACACATCAATGGTCCATCGTTTCGTTCGTTGTTGTACAATCGATAGATAGATAGATATAGGATGGCCAATGAATGCTCACCTCCCTCCACCCCTCTCCCAAACCAGCCTCATATAATAATATCCTGTCAATATAGACTTTAGTTTCCTTGTAAGTGCGATTTTACAAGGAATAAAAGTGATCCCCTATTGGGTTGTAAAATTACTGTGTGTGTATTTTTTGTTTCTTCGTTCTTCCCTTAAACCCCTACTGCTCTTATAATGTACCTAGACCTACACATGATTTTTTCAGGAGGAGCGAGAACATTTTATTACCTATTCAAGGCTCATGAAAAGTCTTCGAAGATACTGGTCGTTGTTTTTTACATGTACGATACGACGACGAAGCGAATACGTACCTACATCTGGCCATCAAAAGGACTACTGTAGGTATAGAGATGTTAGTGCCAGAGTCCTTTTATTTATTTAACGATACCAACACCCGGTGTGCACAGATTCTCTTCGGGAATAATAAATTTACCATCAAGCCGACAAATACCAAGTTAGTTTTTTTTTCTTAATTTTGTCTTCTTTTATTTTTGGTTTTTCTTTCAGGTGGAAATCCTTGATATTTAATAAATTCTCAGAAATCGGAAACCTATCGCCGCACAATACAAACCGAATCCGTAAAGCGGACGGAGAACATTTTAATGTCTCAAGACGTCGCGTCGGTGTAGGTTATAGGTTAGGTTAGCAACATGAACTGTCGGTATGGGTATAAGTAAAGCCAATTTTGTGTTTCCTGTTTCCGTTTTGTAATCTTTTGAAAATAATATTTTTTGTAAATGTAGTTTGTTCATTCATTTTTCTGTGGTTCGTCCTTTGCATCCGTTCAAAGTGCAATTTTCCAATATTCATGAATACTTACTGATGTTTTGGAAGCAGGAGCGTTTGGGATGCTCAGAGAGAGAGAGAGAAACGGAGGACAGAGGAGCATCATAGCATAGGTAAAAACTACGACTATTTTGGGTTAATTTAGCAAACATTTCTTCTTGGTGCAACGGTAACGTTACATTCACCTTTATGAAAGGATTTCGTTTGATTTTTTTTCCGTTTTTTGTGTTTCTTCGTTCTCTTTATTCCCAGATTTCGCTGCTGCTGTTCTCTATAAAACATGAGAGAAATTTTTTTTTTATTTTCGTTTTTCAAATTTGTTTCCGCTATGCTCGCTCGCGCGAAGCTTTCTTTCCACCATCAGGTCACCGATGCATGCCACTGAGGAATTAAAAAGCATGAAATGAATAACGGCCATAGAATCAAACGCGGTGAAGAAGAAGTCGGTGGTGGCGGGCGGGGGGTGGGGTGGAGAAGGCGGAGTAGTTGAGGGCCTTGATATTACCACAGGATGGTTACAAAAATGAATAGAAGAAGGAAGAAGAATAAAAAAGTCTTTACTCAGTGCATTTGGCTGAACGCAATTTCTAAGGCCGAATTGAAAAGAAATGTACCGCTTTCTATAAAAAGAATATGAAGAAGAATGAAAGCAAAAAATCGTGGGTTGTGGGGGTGAAAAAGGACACTAGAATAAAATTAAAAGAAACATGGGGATAGTACCTCTACCTACTCTGATGTACAGGTATAAGTAAAGTTGAAAGAATACAAACAAAAAGGACCCATCCTTGTTTTTTTTGTTTTATTCTGAAGGAAAATCCTGCTTGCGCCAACATAGCAAGAAAACAGGGTTAATGTAAAACTTGTATTATTCGAGATGTTCTATCGCGTTGTCCTTGTCAACGTTGTGTCTATCAAGCTAGATTTTTCTGGTTTGCTATCTTTTTTCTTGGATTTGTTATAAAGGTGCATAGGTATTACGTATACCGTAAAACTATTCTTTTACATATAAATATGTATATAAATTGCGAAGATGCATTAAAAGGATATTTTTTTTTATGTTGTCAATCTGGTCCTGGAAAAGAAGATTCTGCGTGCTTCTTGACAAAATGAATGCCATTCAATGTTGGTTTCTTGACGACGATGCACGTCGAGGAAGAACACGAAGACGACAACGATGACTAAGAGAAGACGAAGATAACTCTTGTCATGCAGTAGATTCCATTCATTTTAGATTTTCTTGTTTGACATAACTACCTAAATGCAAAAAAGAACTGAAACGTGGAGTGGGGTCGGTTTTATGTACAGTTGTATATATGAATTGACAAAACAGAAGAAATATGGAAGTTTACTCGAGCAACATAAGTTGCCTCAATGAAATTATAAACTCAAGTTGAAATACATAAGCTGCACTAATGCAAGAGTAATGAGGGTTAAGGATATCAATAAGGCGTATCAAATTATTCTTCAAACCAATTTTTACAATTATTTATATTAACTTTATTGTCGAATTTGACCGATGGCATCTATTAGGTTGTCTTTAGGGACAGCGGTGGTTTGCCTGCGAATTAAGAAAGCCCTACACAACAAAAAATCTAAAAAAAAGTTTATAATTTGAAGGCACTTAAGGGGTTATTAATACCTTATAACGGGTTATCCATTTTGCGGTTTAAAAAGTGTAGGGCTGTAATTCAACATCTGTCAAACTGAGTTGTTAAAACAATTTTGTTTTTTCAGTTCAAAGTTTAAAATTTACGAAAATGGATCGCTTAACTATCGCATACAAATTATTAAAACCTACTACAAAAATGGTGATTCTGCCACAACCACATATCGTGCTTTAAGAGGAATTTATGGTTTACTTAATCGTCCAACTACGTCCAACAAGCAATTGACAAAATTGTGAAGAAATTTAAAGAGACTTATTTGGTTATAGATATTGTTAGGCCTTAGGTGATCATCGTTTCGCTCGTACCACTGAAAATATCGCTGCTGTAAGTGAAAGTGTTGCCGAAGACCCGAATGTGTCCCTTCCTCGTCGTTCTCAGGAATTAGGACTGTCTTACGGCACATTATGGCATATTTCGCATTTGGATCTACACCTACAACCATATAAAGTCCAGCTTATATGGATGTAGGATGAAGCCAGCTGACCATTCACAACATCATTGATATGCGAATGGGTGCTTAACAACAGGTTGTGGACGGCGATTTTTGGAAAAAAATGTTCTTCAGCCATTTTGGGCTTTTGAGAACATTCAAGTAATTGAAGAGAGGCAATTATATCCACAAAAAGCTACTGTTTAGTGCGTTCTTTGGTCCGACGATGGAACGACTTTCACCGTCAATTGAGAGTGTTATGTTCATATGATAACCGATTTTTTTGCCTGCTATTAAAGAAAAAGACTTTGAGAATATATGATTGCAACAAGACGGTGCCACATGCCACACAACTCGAGCGAATATGGCTTTATTGCAATAGAGATTTCCTGGCCGTTCGTGGCGATATCTACTGGCCACCAACATCTTGCGATTTGACACCGCTGTACTTTTTTTGTGAGCCTACGCAAAAGACCGTGTTTATGCAGATAAACCTTTAATTCTTGAGCACTTAAAAACCAACATTCGTCAAGTTATGGCTGAGATACCGCCCAATATGTGTCAAAAAGTGGTCGAAAATTACAACAATTCGCGTGGTGGTCATTTAAATTATGTAGTGTTTCACAAATCAACGTTCAAAGTTTATAACAAAATATCATGAAAAAAATATTTTGTATGTGTTTTATCAACGTTTACTTTTGAAACCGCAAAATGGATAACCCTGTATGTTTATATTTAAACACAGCGAGCATAAGCAAAATAGGAAAGGATTTAAGAGGAGATACCGATGCACATTGCATTGGTCTTAAAGTTCTGAATATAAAAATCGGTTCAAAAAATAGAGTTGGCCAGAGCATTCCACATTCTCGATGTGCGGTTTAAAAAAGAATATCTATACTTGACATTACACTCGAAATTGAGTTCAAGGGTAAACTGATGCGCACTCCTGGAGTGCTAGTATTACGGATGAATTGTTTGAGGGGTGAAATGCAAGTCGCTAATTCTAAAGAACATTGATCGGTAAAATAACGAAAGGCATGAAATATTTCGGAGGTGTGCGTGCGATGTAAATGTTTCGTTTATATTTCTACTAGCTTTTACCCGCGACTTCGTCCGCATTAGATAGTTTTTTTGGATAATAGTATGAAAAAACCTGAGCTGTACTTTTTTGTACATACATATGTTTGAATTGTGCCGAGATGGGATGAGACCATACTAAGTGTGACGTTTTTTGTTTTTCCTTCCTTGGCCAGAACGTAAAGATTTTGTGGGTTTGAGACTCGTGAGCACGCTACATATAATTGTCCATAGGAAAAACAGTTTTTTTTTCCAAATTCACACCTGCAACTTTCAGCGTTTGCCCCCGAGCTTTATTTATTGTTATTGCAAATGCTGCTTTCAGAGGAAACTGAACTCTTTTAAACTGAAACAGCAAATCGGTTGGAATTATCGGAATGCGGGGAATTAAAACTTTTTTTTCCTTTTGCTATTCCAGTCATGATTTTAGCTTTTATAATATTTCGTCCTAGGTGAGTAATCTGTAGCCATGTATACCATTACATATCTCTGGTGCGTCAAGATTTGTCATTAACAGGACTGGAACACCAACCTTCCATCTCAACTTATGAGAAGGTACCCCTGATAATTCCATAGAGTTAAGAAACTCTATGGGGTATAATGTTACTTGCTCCGTGTCCATAACGTTGTCTACTGAGAGGTACTCGACGATATCTCCCTCCACGTCCGACATAATTTGTTCGTTTATCTGGCTAATTATCTCATTAGTTGGAGCTAAAATTGCCCTCTCAAACAACCAATCCCAATTGCACATAAGCATTACCCAGGTTTGGATAAACATTACTTTTTAATTCATCTGTGCTACAGACAATTTGACAGAATTCATGGCTCAACGTAATCGAGCTGTTACGGTCTGTTGGCATACAATGTTCTCCGATTTTTAGAAGAGCAGCGGCATATTGTCCTGCTTGAGAATCATTGTGTAGCTGTACTCGCATATTCGTAGTCAGAAAAAACTTTTTTACATGTACCCATAACACAGATGTTTTCAAACATGAGTTTATTTCATCTGCCGGTGTACCTTTAGTAATTATCGGCAGAGTCTGTCTAAAGTCGCCAGCGACTTATTTCATAAGGGTTGGGAATGCGTTGTTTTCCCGTAATACTAATTTTATCCAAATATTATAAAGATTTGAATAATAGAAAGTAATTTATGAGTGAAAGCGATCAGATTCCCCAGAAAGTAATTTTTCCCATGGGAATGCGTTGTTTTCCGAAGGTTAAAAGTAACTCATGTCCTTTCTTAAGTCTCAAACTATCTCCTTACCAAATTTCATTTAAATCTGTTCTGTAGTTTAGGCGTAAAAGCGACCGGCCCACCTGAATTTTCCCATGGGAATGCGTCATTTTCCCGGGTTAAAAAGTAGCCTATGTCCTTTCTCGGGTATCAAAATATCTCCATACCAAATTTAATGCAAATTGGTTCAGTAGTTTAGGCGTGATTGAGTAACAGACAGACAGACAGAGTTACTTTCGCATTTATAATATTAGTATAGATAGTATAGATAGATTATCATTTACAAAGCCTTTTTTTGTATCTATCGAAGAGATTTAAACTTGTTTTTAGGGCACTTAAATACGCTAGTTGTATTCAACCTTTACAGCTAGATCAGAAGGGATGAAACATTTTTCTTGCACCGTCGCGATGGGAGAAATCATAAGCGCCTATCAGCAGTTTGGCAATATCAAATATGTGATTATTCCAATAGAGGTGTATATAAACATACCGAGTACTGAAAGTTGATAAGTTTCCTGGATGCAAGATGGATACTGGCATCGGGGGTGGATAGCGCTATAACGACAAGAGTAAGAATCGAGTTTTTGAAACATTACATTTTACACGGTTAATAATTCCCCATGCTTTCGACATCCGAATTTAATGAGCTTATCATACGCTGCTGTTGAAGTTTCACATCCGAAGGACAAGGATGTGAATCTTGAAAGGAATATGAAAAGTTGAGGGTACTGTCGTCAACAAAACAACTTAATGGATTAGAATTTGCAGACAAGAAATCGTTTATGAATATAAGGAGAACACCAGCATTTATTTTATAAATTCTATTGAAGAAGGGTTATAAATGTTCTTTCTAATCCAACGAAAAAGAGATTCTTCTATAACAAAAGTCAAACTCTACCTATCAAATGCTTTTTTAATATCAAGTGCAATAATCTTACTTTATTTATAACGACGTTAAGATTTGTTCCACTGTTAGTTTCGATAAACCATCAAATTACAATTGAACTTATTGCTACGGAAGCCTTTTTGCCGGTCATTAAGCAGTTTTCGTTCTTCGAGATATTCCAATCTGAAATCATCCAATTCAGACCACAACAACTTGGTACGCATCGACTTTTAGCGATCGCCGTTGACGATGATGGATCGGCTAGTATCATTTTCAAAAATGTATGAACCGATGCATAACGACTCCAGCCCAAAATCCACACCAAACAGTAATTTTTTTTGGGATGAACTTCCAACTGCTCAAAATCCAATTAGCGAAACACGACCCTGTGTCTGGTCGTTTGGTTTCAGCTCCTGGTATACTTTATAACCCAAACTATTTATAAAATTGGTATTTACATACAAACTCACATTTAAAAATAATTACTTAGTTTTGAAATTTTGAGTTCTTGAATGCGCGTCCGTTGACTAAAAAATTGAGGTTTTTTAAGAGGTGACAATCTTCAAGTAAAAGAATTTTCAAAAGCTCTTTTTTAACCATTTTGCGAAGTTTATTATCAATAAATAAATTAAAGACATAAGATCAGATAAAAGACAGAAGCTTAGGACCAATAGTTATGTATCTACCTAGTGTTTTTTTTTGTTTCTGAGAATGAAACAAATTACGTTTTTTTATTTAAAGACCTGAAGTTTAGGTTTAGGATGTTTAACACAAAGACTACCGATACATAAAACGATTGAATTCCAATTTAATGCTGGTAATTCAATTCAATTGATGCCAAACTATAGAACACATAACATTTCTTGAAAATCAGTTTACAAGATTAACTTATTTCCTCTTGGAAAAAAAGATCTCAATCTTAATCTCGATAGATGTTTTTTTGTTTTCTATTTTTGTACTTCTATAGAAAATAGGTTAGTTTTTGTATTTTAACCCCACACATGCCAAGATGTAAGTAGGGCTCTTACGTCGACATAATGTTAAAGTACATAGGTATCAAATACCAAAAAAAGGAAGCGAGACACCATTCCTAAATATAAAATAGCACCAGCGTAGGTCTAAATCCGTTCGACAAAAAAGATTGATTGCTTTTTTGGTTAGAGCAATCTCCGTTTCTATTTTTCTATCACGAAATATGTACATCGACATTGGTGATCTGTCGAAAAATTGGTATTTTATTCTAACAACGAACAACCAATAAAATCAACTAATTTATAACATCAAATTTAATTGCAATAGCTACATTTGTTGGCCTATACAATATAATAACATTGATCTTATAGTCTGGGATGTAACGTTGGGATTTTGAAGAACTTATTGATGATATTGAATAATTGGTAATGTGATGCCTTGTCCTAAACATAGAAATTATTGCATACGACATCTGCAAACAATACATTTATTACAAACGGTTTTGCCACGTTCTTCAGCCAATCTTACGCTCATCATCTTCATGAACTTGACCTTTATTTATTTTGGTGAACTAAAGAAACTCCATGCACCTCCATCAACCAAAACAAAATAAGTGATGATATTGTCTTCGAAAAAGCATGTCCTATTACAAGCCAGGCCTACTACAACCAATCTTACGGAATTTGTTTCTAAAAAGAATCAGAGAAAGGAAATGAAGTGATGGGCTTTATCACCACAGATTTTAGTAAAAGCTTTGATAAAATCAGACACCAAATTATTTATCTTAAACTTAAAGCCGTAGACTGTCCACCCTTTTTAACTTCATGCGTCAGATCATACCTCGAGATCAAAGGCCACTAAGTATATCTACAATGCACCTTAGACGAACATGACAAAAAATTAGTTAGCTTATAAAGCAAAAGTCGAACAGATTGTAGCAAAGTTGGTGACAAAAGCGTTCTAAGATTTGGAAAAAATTACCCAAGTGCAGTTATTTGTAAAACATTTACACCACCGCCATTTGTTTTCAGACCCTTTTACGTGTCTAAATACAATCGGTAATCTTCTGCCCGTTTGTATTTAGACTTTTCTTGACGAACCCCTGGATAGAAACCCTAAAAAATGATTTTTTTTTTTTTTTTTTTTTTTTTTTTTTTTTTTCCGCAGGAAGGTGAGAAATCTTCAGAGACACTATAAGCCCGATGCTTATAGTAGTGTCAGATTTTTACTGACTAAAACTCACCTCCCTTATCTTCTATATTATTACTACAACTAAGTCCAGCTTAACAAGTAGTTTTAGCGTCATTTTGTTCGCGTTTTGTCAGGAAGCTCCCCAACGAGAGGACCTGAAGATTCCACAAAATTCGAGTGGAGAGATTAATTTGTTTGCGCTAGATCAGAAGGTCTTGTTCGGTGCAGACGCCGAAAAACGAACGCCTCGCTAACAGATTGTTGGATTAAGTTATTACTATGATTTCTAAGTCGTGATCTTAGCTCTGTAGCAAATTTTTTAATTTCGTTTTCTACATATTTTATATTTAAATCTCTATGTAAGTCGCTATTTCTTACATACCATGGAGCATTTACTATTATTTTAAGTACTTTGTTTTGGTATGTTTGCAAAATTTGTATATTTCTTTCGTTGGTACAACCCCAAAGTTGTATACCGTACGTCCAAACTGGTTTCAGTACTTGCTTATAAATAAGAAGCTTGTTATAAACGCTTAGATTGGAATATCTTCCAATAAGCCATGTCAATTCGCGGAGTTTATTTTCGAGTTCATCGCGTTTCTTTTTTACATGAACTTTCCATTTAAGTTTCGCGTCTAGAGTCATGCCTAGATACTTCGCTTCATTAGCGTATGGAATTTGCACAGAATTTATATAAATAGGTAAGTTATATACTTTTTTATACGTAAAATTTGTGTGCGTCGATTTCGTTTCATTAAGAGCAATTCGCCATTTCTTTGTCCAATCTGAAATGCTATTTAATGCCTTTTGAAGCTTAGAGGTTGCCGTTTCTATTGAATCCGATATTGCGAGTACAGCTGTATCATCGGCAAAAGTGCCTAAAGTTGTGCCTTCTGTTTGGGGTATATCTCGGGTATAAAGAACAAACAAAATCGGTCCAAGGACGCTACCCTGGGGAACCCCAGCGTTTATTTCTTTAAACTCCGAATACTCCGTTCCTTGCTCAACTCGAAAGAATCTATTTTCTAGGTACGATTCAAGAATGTTATATATTTGCTCTGGAAAGACTTTTAATTTATATTTTAGCCCGTCATGCCAAACTTTGTCAAAAGCTTGAGAAACGTCAAGAAATGCAGTTGAGCAAATCTTTTTTTCTTCAAATGCTTTTTCAATTTCGTTAGTTATTCGGTAAACCTGATCAATTGTCGAGTGATTATTCCGGAAACCGAATTGGTGGTCGGGAATTAAACGGTTTTCTTCAATAATTGGTAGCATTCGTTTAAGAAGCAATTTTTCAAATATTTTAGATATAATTGGTAAGAGAGAAATTGGTCTATACGATTTTTTCTCATTCGGTGGCTTACCCGGTTTGGGGATCATTATTACTTCGGCGACTTTCCATTGCGTGGGTACGTAAGCAAGTCTTAAAGCAGCGTTAGTGAGCTGTAAGAGCTTAACCATTGCTTTTTTAGGCAACTCTTTGAGGACACGACCGTTAATCAGGTCGTAGCCAGGAGCTTTATTATTTTTCTGCCGTTTTATTTCCTGGACAAGTTCAGTCAAAGTAATATTCCTGATAGAAAAATTGTCCGGCGCTGGTTGGAGCTCTCCGTCATTAGTCAGAAGCTCTTGACCATCGAAAGGTTTGAACGTTTCCTCAAGGTGCTTAGCAAATAAATCCGCCTTTTCCTTATCAGTTTTTGCCCATTCAGAATTATTTTTTCGAATAGGTGCCGACATTATTTGAGGCTTTTTAATACCTTTTATCGTCTTCCAAAGAGAATAATTCGTTTTTTTGTCTGCTGTTAGGCTTTCAAGATAGGCAGAATTCTCGCTGTTTTTAAAATCTCGTAACAAATTTTTAATCTTGTTTGATAAAAAGTTGACGACACTTTTATGCTGAGGAGCACGTGATTGCTGCCATACTTTTCGAGCTTTTCGTTTTTCGCGTATCAATTCTTTTATATCTTCTGGAATTTTTTCTTCGTATTGCCTTGACTTTTTACTACAGATCGGAGTATTATTCCAAGCTGCTTCTTGAACAATATTTATAAATTTTTCTGTTTCATCTTCTAACTCAAACGGAGTTTGCAAAGAGACGTTCAGTATAATTCTATTTTCGCAATCTTCTTTGAATTTATCCCAATTTGTGTTATTATTTGTTAAAATTAGGGGCTTTTCTTTTTCGATTACGTTACTGTTTATTGTTAAGATAACGGCCGAGTGATCCGTAGAAAAATCGAAGTTATCATCTACTGTCACATATTTTCTGTTCATTCCTCTTGCGATGAAAAAGTCAACAAGATCGGGTGTTTTCGCTGTATCGGTTGGCCAATACGTTGGTTTTCCTGATGAGAAAAATTCAACGTTACATTCAATACCCGCTTTGTAGAGTTGTCTACCCTTCGTCGAAATGCAACGTGATCCCCAAAATGAATGTTTCGAATTGAAGTCGCCGCCAATAATAAATTTTGGACCTAAAGCGTTGAAAAGATCTTTAAAATCGTTTTTGTCTATCTTGGACCGAGGAGGACAGTAAATAGACGCAATATTAAAAAATACGTGTCTAACTTTTATGCTAACGGAAGTAACTTGCATTGTATCGAGCTCGATATTTATCTCAAACGAATGATTGATATTTTCTCTGATAAATACGGAAGAACCACCCCTTGCTCTTTCGGATGGATGGCATGCGTGGTAAGCCGAATAACCTTTAATACTTAAATTTGAGTCTTTTTTCAAATGAGTTTCAGAGATCAAACAAATATCTATTCTTTCGTTAAGTAGAACCGTTTCTAGTTCTTCGATTTTTGCGGTAAGTCCGTTCGCGTTCCATGTTATTATTTTGAGTTGTTGAGACAACTGATCCATGTTTACGGTAAATTTGGTGTTTTAAGAGCCGCCGACTCAAATTTGTCCAATTTCTCAAGAATAATTGTGTTAATTCTCCCTTGTTCTTCTAATCGTTCAAGTATAAGGGAAAATACATTTTGAACGGAGTCAGGTTTAATAGTTTTAGGTTTTTCGGGCGCCGTGACTTGAGCGTACGTGTTCGTCTTTTTTGTTTTTATGTTTTCTGAGGGTAAAACGTTTTCATTATTTTTCCCGTCCGTTTTACTCGACGCTTGAGTATTAGTCTTGGTTTTTAATTTTAATTCTTTGTTTTGCTTTGAGGTATTTTTTTAGTTTTCTTACTAAATTCTTCGCGCCTCTTTAACATTTCCTTTGCGACCTCACAGCCACGGTAATTTGCTGGATGATTACCTTTGCAATTCACGCATGTAGCCGGAGTTTCTTTTTTAAGACGGCATACATCAGTCATGTGCTTTCCCGCGCATTTAACGCAAACGGGGTCCTTCTGACAATAAGCTGCTGTATGGTTAAAACCTTGACATCGCTTGCACTGAGGAATAAGGCGTTTGTTCTTTCTTAGTGGTTCGATTTTTACAACAATATTCATTATAGTTTTAATATTATAAACATTGTCTACATTTTCATTTTTATCGAAACTTAGAATAAAAAGCGGAAGAGCGCGTTTTATATAAGCGGTTTCGATTCCTTTTTCTCGCTTCAAAAGATTTGTTGCGTCAAGAATCTTAAATCCTTTGGTTTTTAAGTCCGAAAGGATGTCTTCTTTTGAACAAGAGGGATGAAGTCCTCTAGCTACTACACGTAAAGGTCTTTCTTCTTTAATTGAATAACTATACCATTCAATTTTTTCATCGCTGAGTTTTTTCGACAGTTTTCTATAAGAATCTGAATCATTTACGTTAATTTTCCACGTATTATTGTGAGTGGATGTAGCTTTGAAATTCTTTTGCGCCGTTTCTTTTAGAATAGGAAGAATTTTGTTATAATCCGCTTGACCAACGATGTTTATCGGTGGAGGAAGTTTCTTATTCGCAGAAAACTGATCTTTCCGTGTAGTTTTATTTGGTTTTAGCTGATTTTGAAACTTAGGCGAATGTTCAGCCTTCCGTTTTTTACAAGGTCTACTTTTTTCAGTTTCCCGAGCAAGTTCATCTTCATCAGTTTCATATTCGTGCCGATCTCGATGTTGTGGACTTAGAGTATTTACTTTCATGTTTTCAGAAGTTTTTAACATCTTGTTCTCTTCACGAAGACTTTCGACTTCTTTTTTAAGCTCTTCGTAGAGTCTTATCATTTCGTTCAGCTTCTTTTGCAGTTCACAATTGTCCTGCTCAAAACTGTTTGTTTTCGGTGAGTCGCTTTTAGTGCCTTTTGGCACAACCGGTGGACTCTTTCTGCCGGTAACTCTCGGTACAGATGGAGGTGATCGAGGGACCTTATGCGCTTTCGCGAAAGGATTTATCAAATGCAATAAATGGCTCTCCCCAGAATCCGTAGAGCCTGCCTCCGAAGAGGATGGATTTGCCAGAGAAACTGGCTTTCCACCTGGGGTAATTAATCTATTTGTTTTTTCCATTGCATATTTTGTATACTTATGTAGTTCTCAGTATACGGAGATTGGATTTTAGTCGCCTTTTACGACAAGCATACCTTACTTCGGGTAAATTCTTAACCCCTACCCGAAGGGGTATAAATAATAAAAATGATGACTAAAATTTCCAAATTTACTCAAAATTATAAAAAATAAACATGTGTTATAGTCTATAGTCCGAAGTATTTAACAAAATATGAGCAGGAGCTTAGTGCATCTCAGAATTGTTTAACTGCGTTTCTAAGGCCTAAAAAAGTGTCGAAAACACAATTTTTACTACGCTTTTTTATTGTTGCCTTCATAACACAATGTGATCTGCTCTACTTTTATTTGAATGCAGATTTGTTGTAGGCCAGTCAGCGTGCTCGTCACTCGTCACTGCAAACACTCCAAGAACGCCGCAAAGAAGCTGATGTTCCCTTTCTGCCTCAGCTTTTAGCAGTGACCATAGACTCACTTTTACTTCTAGAAAAAAAGATTTCCATTTACAAAGCATGTTTTTTTAGTAGTATAGCAAATTAATTTTTCAACCATTCATTCAAATTCAAATTCAACTTATTACTAGTTTTACATTGATCTTTATGGTTGCGGGGTTGGAATCGGACTGCCTATCCTCGATCAGTTGCATCTCCTCGATGGTTCGCTTTGTGGTCGTTATCGGGAGCGTCGGTCATAAAACATCCTTATTATCTGTTGGTGGCTTGGGTTGTAAATGTTTTAGTTTTACGACGGTTTGTTTTTTCTAGTTCGTCAATGTTTTATGACGGTCGGAGACCTCTCTTATCAGTTTGCGTGCGTTTCCTGTTTGTCCCGTCTGGTTACCATGTGTTAACTTAGCATATATAGTAGTCTGATCTGGAGGCCCAATGCTTGATGACTTTTTCCAAAATGTGTGGCAGAAAGTGGTCAATCGTTTCTAGCTTATAATACTGGTGACTAGCAATTTCACGTATCCCTATAGAAAATAGTCAAGCTGAGTTAAATCAAACTATTTTGGAGGCCAATTCATGAGTCCGTTACGTCCGTAACGTGAAACTATGCGGCTGCAAAGTATTTATTTGCTTAAATAAATCAAGAGTGGCAAGAGTTGTGTATGACGGTTTGGTCGTCTTGCTCCTGCACTCCATGGTTGTTCAATTGATGAACCAAAAAGTGAATAATAATGGCCCTGTGGCAGTTACCAATGTCTGTAACGTTCTTGTCAGCATTGTTTTTAATGAAGTACAGACCAATTATTCCACCAACATACACTCAAGAATTATTATCACCCGCAAAGGCGGAAGTTTTGTTTATTGACCTATCCATTTATGAAATCATATGAAAAAAGCGTGTATTTCTAAAATATTGGCGCAATTTTAAGCTTTGTTTCTATCATGTTGAAATGCCAAACAAAACTAAAAACTTGATAACTAATAAAATAGCAGCCAGTTAAAATAGTGTTCCCAACTTAAAGTTCTATACCTTTAAAATAAACACCCGTTATTAATCCTCGAAACTTCAGACACGCCCTTCTCTTTCGCCCACCTCATCACCGTATAAATTACGGCGTCTTTGAACATATCTTAAGAATGCTGCATATAGCTAACTGCTAACATTCCATATAATACCTTTGACTTCCATATCAGTCATTAAAAACTTGTGGGTAGGCCTTAGGAACTAAGCTTATAACTAAGCCACCTAACACTTTCATTGAAGATTTTTTGGTTTTTGGAAAATATGTATTGCAACGAAGGGGGTGCTAAGAAAATTTTACACCCAAAATCTGCTTTTGTAAGTAAAAACCTTGAATCATTTGCAACGCATCCTCTCAGACTTTTTCAATATAAGAACTTTATCTTTAGATAAAAATAGCAACTAAAATAAATCCTCTACGTAGACCATTTAATATCAAACAAGATGGACTTGTAGGCTAATCTAAAGTAATCTTCTTCAATCCTATATATATTGAGAACTAAAAAGAGAAAGATTGAGAGGCTATGAATTGTATAGATTTAAATGTTTACAAGATCGATAAATTCCTGGTTGTTAGCAAAAACATAAAATACAATAAAATAAATATTTTTCTTTTTTTTAAGACGAGTTAACAGCCAATTTATAACACTTACCATTGAAAGTTTAAAAGTAGAAAAGAAAGAAAAAAAAAACATAAATAATTTTGAGCAACAGATTTTGGAGAACCGTTGCCTGAAATTAGTTAAAAGCTTCCTGCTGTCCTTTTTGTAACCTAAAATTAAATGTTAAAATCAGTTTTTGTTGTTTTTGTTTCAAAACCAGAATCAATATCTTTGACCAATTTCTCAATTTAAAGGAAAATATTTCAAATTTGAAAACAAATATACATATACATAGGTACATAAACACAATTTGAATTTAATTTCCAAAAATCACCAAAACCCACATCTTGTCCTGATTTATGTCTCGTGTGGGGTGCCTGGACAAAAGGATTAATTTTACAAAAGCCCCCAAAAGTCATAACATTTCAATTTAGCAAATTTCTAATTGTACGTAGGTACTCTAAGGTAGGTGTACTCGTATGTATGTATATGTATGTTAAGACAGCAATGTGTCCGCATTCACTCAACCTCAACTTCAACGGTCAAGGAATCAATGTCCTCAAGGATAAACAAAAAGTTGATCCCAATGAAAACAAAGTTAATACCTGAAAATCGTATAGAGGGCTTTGGTCATGGTGATGGTGGATGATGATGGTAGGGCAAAGGAGTTACATACTAAATACCAGGACCACCATACCGCACCATTGTGTCTCAACGATATGACGAAATCCATTTAAATTGTTTATACGGTCCAAGGACGTTTTCACCTCCTTTTTACGAGTATGATGCATATGAACGCATGCCATGCAATCGTCTCCCTTTGTTAAGCCTTGAATTGTGTGTGACCGTTACGTTATAGAAGTATGTGGTGTGCTCCAGAATGCAAACATTAATATTGTTATTCTGTCTCTGGGATATACACAATACACATACATACACACACACCCAAATATTCATCTAGCGGCCTTCTATATTCTATATGGTCAGTCTTTAGATTGTCGGTTGGTCGTTTGCTTATGGCTTGGACTGGACTCCCACATTTACTTATGGACTGAGCACTGAGATACAATGGGGAATATTCGCTCCATAGAAACGCACTTTGTGTGTGAAACTTGATTCTGGTAGCAGCTACACAGATGCACTTGCACTTGCACGTGCATACGCATTCTCTTCTATCTCAAGGATGATGATTTTCAACAAGAACATGGTTGGTTTGCCAAAGCAGCCCTAGACAGGGTGGCCGATGGACTGGACTTACGTGCGTCGTCGTCGTCGTCGTCGTCATCGTCGTCGTTGCCTAATGCCCATAGGAGTCCTTTAAGACCCATAGAATAGCACACGCATGCATTCGCACGTATTAGGCAACTATAGGTATTTATAGGTATCCTTGATACTTTGTGTGTTTGTCCCTTAGCCAAAATGTTGTTTGAACAGAATCTGTTTTGGTTTGCAGTATACATTCCTCTGGTGCATCATCAGTCTGCAAGGATGTTTTGTATACTTTTGTGTATCCAAAGGATACCGCTTCGTGTCCTGTGTCAATCAGTATTGTAACAGTAGCAGTTGCAGTAGGTAAGGTACCTTTATACCTACTTCGTATGGGTATGGTTTAGTTTAGTTTAGTTCATTCTGAAGTTTTCGACAAGAATACCAAACTGCAGGTGAGAGATATTCTCCTTAAGTAAATATTATACATATACGAAGAGGTATAACAGAAAATGGATATCCTGCGTCATTATATCCTTCAAAATACTCGTACTCCGTACCTGAAAATTCTGCTGCCTTAGCTGCTTCTATTTCTGTTTAAGACTGGTTCGGTTCTCCATTAACATCGTGTGCGTGTGAATGTGAATTAGCAATCGGAATGCGAATGAGTGATGGAACAAGAATACGTCTATTTGTGACTATGTATATTCAATTGTCCGTTACGCACAATTCACCCGACATACAAACATGCATTCCCACAGAAAGAAAAGAGATGGAGAATATTTATGTATGTGATTTGTATAGTTACTGGGTACAGTATTGTTGGTTTGATATATTGAAGGAAGCGTTCGTCGTCGTCGTCATACATACAAACTTACAATATATGTAACGGGAGACAGAGAAACAGTCCCACACATGTAAGACCGGGCATCGAGGGAAAAGGGTAAAGCTTTTCAAAAGCAAATGATTCAACTCAATTGCTGGGTTATTTAACATTCTGTTTGGTACTTTGTTTTGAGATAAATTTTCAAACAAAAGGACACAAAAGGACAATCGGATGAAATGAGTGGAAACAACATGGACAATTTGACAACTGAAGTTGTTATTCAATTGATATTTTCAACACTAGGCAATTTGTTGAAGGAAAGATATATAATTGCTGGGTGCTTTTATTTAGTATACATATTTATGCATTCCTTCATATACCTTCATATGTAGTTATATACTATACATAACTATATATAGAATATGTACATACATATATAATATAGTTATATTTTCTCAAACGAACAAGTGTTTTTATACCAAAAATTGACTGTTGTGCTTAGGAACCTATGTACATATTCAATCAGGACTCAAAACAAGTGTTTTCTGTGGTTTTCAAGGCCATACACATTTCACACACACATAATGTTTGTATAAGGAAATTCAAATGCAATGCATATGGGTGTATGTATCTGGGAAAAGTTTCAAGTCTATCTATATGAAATTTTTTACATTGCTACATCAGTTTACAGAGTCAAAAAATTTTTAATAGAATACCTACATTTTTGAATTTTTCTTGTCGAAGAAATACAATTTAAGGCTGAAAACACTAAATGTTTGAGGGGCAAGTGAGTTTTTGGCTAAGTTGGATTTATAGGTAGTCCTAAATAAGCACAAACAAAAAAACATCAATTTCTGCATCATTAGAATTTTGATTATGGTGTTTTCATGTAATAAACAATGAGATGTGAACTTATCTTAATTTTATCTATTTTAGTTCAAAAATATGAATCTTTAAAAACATGTCATGAGTTTTACATATTATTTTTTAAAAAGTAATATAAAGTTTTTTTTTTTTTTTTGATTTATTTGTTTTAAGATTGAACATGTATGTAAAATTGATTAAAGTCACTTGGTGCAGACTTCTTAGGCAAGACATTCAATAAAAAAAAATGGAAAAGTAAAGTAATATTCACAATTATTTGTATAGGTGTAATAATCCACTTTATTGACCCTTGCCATTTTGCAGCCAAACAAGAGACAAGGAGACGGAGACTGCCAAAACCATTGTTTTTTTAAGTAGATATGTTATTTAATTTTGTTTTTGATTGTTATCTATTTTTTTACAGTTACCACATACTCAAAAAAAGGGAGGTGTAAGAAATAAGGTGTCGCTATTCATACTGTAAGACATTCTAAATTCGCGTAGTACGGCTGAGGAATTAATCTTCTTACCTCAAAGTAGGGCCAAAGTTGGACTCAAGGGTAAAATGAAAAGCTATTTTAGAAATGTGAGTATTACATTTGTATTGTTTAAGGGAAGGAATGAAACTGACTTTTCTACAAGAGTATGCCCATTAAATTTGGTAAATTTTGGTCAGGTATGAAAAATTACGACGTTACTTTGTATCCAAAAGTATTAAATTCCACCATGAATAATACTACTTAAAAAAATATTAATCCAAAATCTTTTAAATAGTTCTTTGTATCAAATCAAAAAAAAAATGAATACCGAAATAATAAGAAAGCTTTAAGGTGTCCAATTTTTAAAGAGTCGGCATATAGGAAAATGTTTCAAAATCAGAACGTTTTGAAGAAATCGGAAGTATAAAGACTTTTTGATGAAATTTTAGATAAAACCAAAATAAAAAAGAGGCTGGGATGCGACCCACACTGATAACTTCCCATTGGTATCCCCTGCAAATGGTATTGTTTTCAACAAGTCAATTTTATTATTATTTATCATTGAAAGAGAAGATAGATTTGCAATCCAAAATATAGGTTTAAGCTACGAGTATTTTATGTAAAGATTTATTCGAGGAACTTAATCAATATATTTTTATAGATAAATACTGTCTTTATATATATTATAAAACATTAACAACAAAATTTCTATGGCATGAAACAACTTGGAAGTCAGTATCTTCTTTTATTCTTAAGATATTTACCTACAAATTTAATTTTTAATATTTGTTGGTTTCAAGATTTTATTTTCTCTTAATCTATATTTTTAATATTATAAATGCGAAAGTAACTCTGCATGTCTGTCTGTTACTCAATCATGCCTAAACTACTGAACCAATTTGCATGAAATTTGGTATTTTGATACCCGTGAAAGGACATAGGCTACTTTTTACCCCGGGAAAATGACGCATTCCGGTGGGAAAATTCAGGTGGGCAGATCACTTTTACGCCTAAACTACTGAACAGGTTTAAATGAAATTTGGTAAGGAGATAGTTTGAGACTTAAGAAAGGACATGAGTTACTTTTGACCTAGGGAAAACAACGCATTCCCATGGGAAAATTTAATTTCCGGGGAATCTGATCGCTTTCACTCGTAAATTACCAAATATTTGAATAATATTTGGATAAAATTGGTATTACGGGAAAACAACGTATTCCCGACCCTTCTCATAAGTTGAGATTGAAGGTTGGTGTTCCAGTCCTGTTAATGAAAAATCTTGACGCATCAAAGTTATGTAATGGTACACGGCTACATATTACTCACCTAGGACGAAATATTATAAAAGCTATAATAATGACTGGATAGCAAAAGGAAAAAATGTTAATTCCCTGAATTCCGATAATTCCAACCGATTTGTCGTTTCAGTTTAAAAGAGTGCAGTTTCCTCTGAAAGCAGCATTTGCAATAACAATAAATAAAGCTCAGGGGCAAACGCTGAAAGTTGCAGGTGTAAATTTGGAAAAAACTGTTTTTCCCATGGACAATTATTTGTAGCGTGCTCACGAGTCTCAAACCCACAAAATCTTTACGTTCTGGCCAAGGAAGGAAAAACAAAAAACGTTGTATATAAAAATGTGTTGCAGTAAACTATCTTCTTCTTAAAATGTATTAACCTAACCTAACCTAACCTAACCTATGACAATCACACTTAGTATGGCCTCATCCCATCTCGGCACAATTAAAACATACCTACAAAAAAGTACAGCTCAGGTTTTTTCATACTACTATCCAAAAAAACTATCTAATGCGGACGAAGTCGCGGGTAAAAGCTAGTTGGTTATACATATGTATAGCTTTACAAAATAATAACACATGTTTTTTTCAGTGAAGAGAGTTTGACGTCAACCCATTTTTTAGTTTTAAGTTGTAATTTGGAGGTTTTCGTTTTTTGTAAATAAATGTGAATCGAATTGATTTTTACAGAATCAATTCATTTTTAAGTAAATACCCTAATTTTTACTTGTGACAAATAGGAGCTATATGGCAAGTTTTTCATTCGTAAAAATGTCGAAATCGAAATGTTAATCAAACATGACACTACGATGGTAGAGAAGTCGAAAAAAGTGGGTCCCCGATTCCGTCCGTGTGTCTGTCTGTCCTTTTCCCTACGTCCAAAACGTTATTCTTCGTCACACAAGATTGTTTTGGAAATTATATCATATCTTGTTCGAAAAGTAATCGAGGTGACAAATATTTTAGGGTCAACCAAATGTTGCACTTTTTTAAAATTGCCCTCAATTTTTTTGAAAGTCCTTTCTACATCTTGTCCCTAAAGTACAATTTATTTAAAGTTAATATCTCTACTTCTTCTTGAGATATGGGAGATGAAAAAAAGCTTTCCGAACGTACGTAAACACGCACACACAGCCATCTCTCTTAAAATCTTTGATTTAGATTCTAGGGATCTTGAAACGTTGAAAAATGTGAAAACATTTAATTCGACAAATCGGAACGATCACAATAACTTCCTATGGGAAGTATAAAAGCTAATATGACACTTGATTTCATAAGCGGCATGCTCGCGAATTTCGTGAACTTTATGTCCCTAAAATACTATACAAAAGTCTCATTTGTATAGTAATTAATTGTAATTAATAAGCTTTGAAATTAATGATATCTTCCGCTAAATCTCGAAAAAAAAGAGGCTGGGATGCGACCCACACTGATAACTTCCCATTCAGTCTGTCGATTTGTTTTGCTTAAAAGTTTGTAGGTTTTCTTGTTTTGTCAAAAAAGTTGGCAGTTGAATTATTCTTAAAAATTACCAACAATATTTTGCATAAAATGAAATAGTTTGATTTCAAAATCTATTTTTGTTAACGAGATTTCGATAGTCGAAAACCAATTTTTACCAATTTTAGTAGCATTTCTTAAAAGTTTTTATTTCTTATATAAACAAAAACAAATTGGATGAATGAAATTAATTTGAAGTCAATATCTTCTATTGTTCACGAGATATCGAAAACCGAACATCAGTAGTTTCTTTATTTCGTAAAAACTATTTTCAAAAAGTCTATGGCCG
Source organism: Eupeodes latifasciatus (assembly GCA_920104205.1). Classification (NCBI taxonomy): domain Eukaryota; kingdom Metazoa; phylum Arthropoda; class Insecta; order Diptera; family Syrphidae; genus Eupeodes; species Eupeodes latifasciatus. The sequence goes on from OV049924.1 coordinate 155,950,988, forward strand.
CTCATTTTACAATTTAGAGATTTGATAATTTATATCTTACAACTGAAACATTATCTTGGGAGAAAAAAAAATATAATAAATAGTTAAGAAGAAAAATACAAGGAAAATACGCAAAAAACTTCATTCAAAATATTACAAAAAAAAAAGTATAACAATAAGCAAAACCAGAAAAAGTAAATTTAATTTACATAAAACATTAAGAGAATAATAATAAATAAATAAGATGTAGAAACATAATGTATTAGCAAAATAATTAAAAAAAATTGCAAATAAATAAAAGAAAAATTAAATAATTGAATATAAACATAATCAAGAAATAATAAATAAATTAAAACATAATAAATTCAAAAAACAAACAAATAAATAAATAAATTAATACACAAATAAATAAAAAAAATAATAAATAAATTAACACATACATAAATTAACAAAAAAATAAATAAACAAATAACTAAAATATCAAATAAATAAATTAACAAATAAATTATTAAACAAATAAGTTAATTAACACATACATAAATTAGCAATAAATAAATTAAAAATAAATTAATCAACAAATAAATAAATTAACATACCATATATTAAACAAATAAATAAATTAATTATGCAAGAAGTTGGGTTATGAGAAAATTATCAGAACTTTCACAGCTGATATTAAAATTATTTATAAGCTTACAAATTCTATCAGAAATCAGTTCCACATTCGCTTTTCTGTGGAGACTTAAGGTTGAATAATGCCAAGGAAGGTTTAGCATTATTTTTAAAACAAACAAACATACAAAAAAAAAAACAAATTGGATGAATGAAATTAATTTGAAGTCAATATCTTCTATTATTCACGACATATCGAGAACCGAACATCTATTTTTACCAATTTTGCGTACTATTTTTTGAAGATTTTATTTTTTAATAAAAAAAGGACTGTTGGATTTTTATAAAAAAATTACTGAATGTCGAAAACAATATTTTCTGAGAGATAAAAGTTTGAAAAAAATATTTTAAATGTTTGAAAAGATAATTGAGTCGAAAATCAATTTTTACCAACTTTTAGTAATGCTTTTTCAGGTTTTCATTTTTTGTAAGAACCTTGTCAATTCGATTTTTCTCAAATTTTGACCGAATATTGAAAATAATATTTTTTTATAAAATAAAATTAATTTGAAGTCTATATCTCAAATTTTTGAAAACATATTTCAGTCGAAAATCAATTTTTACGAACTTTTAATAATGCTTTTTTAGGTATTTATATTTTGTTAAAAAACTGTCAATTCGGTTTTTTTCAAAATTTTACTGAATGTTGAAAACAATATTTTTTAAAAGATTAAATTAGTTAAAAGCCAATATCTCAAAGTTTTGACAAGACATTTAAGTCGAAAATCAATTCTTACCAACTTTTGTTAATTTTTTTTGTAGGTTTATAGTTTTTTTGTAAAAAACTGTGAATTCGATTTTTCTCAAAATGTTAAAATGTTACTGAATATTAAAAACAATATTTTCAAAAAGATAAAATTATTTTAAAGCCAATATCTTAAAGTTTTGAAAAGATATTTGAGTCGAAAATAAATGTTTACCTACTTTAAGTAATGTTTTTTTTTAATTTTATTTTTTATAAAAATACTGTCAATTCGATTTTAATCAAAATGTTACCAGATGTTAAAAACGTTATTCTGAGATATTTAGGGTTAACCAAAATGTTCACCTGATTTTTAAATTACTATGGTAATAAACGACCTTTTGAGAGTCCTTTCTGAATCTTCCTGCTTTATTGTCTGTATAACAATATTTATTTGAAGTCGATATCTCTCCTGGTTCTTGAGCTATGGACGACGAAAAAAACGTTACGAACGTACGAACGTACATACACACGCCCGCACAAAAATCTCTCTAAAAATCTTTTATTTTGACTGTAATGACCATGAAACGTCGAGAAATGTCAAAATTTTCAATTCGACAAATCGGACCGATTACAATAACTTCTTATTGGAAGTTAACAACTCATGCCTTAAATTACAAGAAATTCCTGCACTAAAAGGTTGTTAAAAATACAAAAATTCAGCCATCAAGATTGATATGCACGACTGGGTCGCACGAATTTGCTCCTGAATCCAGAGACTGTTTACAAATAAAACTTATATTTTTAAAACATACCTACATATAAAATAAGTTTGTCTTCAAAAATTCAAATGCATTTATTTAATCAAAAAGACCTTGATTTATTATTTTTTTTTTAAATCGCTTTTTTTAAATCTTAAAAACAATTTTAGTATATAGTTTTGAAGCGCTTATAAGAAAACGTTTAACATTGGAATTTCGCTAAATGTTGACTCATTTTCGAGATATCGAGTTTTAAAAAAAAATAAATTATTAAATATTTAAAAAAAAAAAAAAAAAACAGTGACATTTTATGATCATCCAATGTTAATATGACAGTATAAGAGCTTGTACAGACAAGAATTTATTGGAATCGGTTCATGATTTCCTGAAATAACTTGAAACCATATTTTAACCATCACTGACGAAGTTTTACATCTACATACACTCCGCTTCAACTAAATACGCATATAACTTTTTTGAAAATAGTTTTTACATTTTTTCCAAATTTCGGGGGGTTTCGTGCCATCTATGGATATCTCCCTTAGGATATTAAGAAAAGATATTCAAAAGAATTATCCAAAAACAGCCACCAGTTTTTCTTTCGCCCATTTTCAAAGCTTGGAAAAATTGACATTTTTTTGAGTTAACTGAATAGGTACAAAAATTAAAATTTGTATTGGATCGTAGTAGTTTTTTTTTAAGTTTGGTAGTGGGTACTTCCTTCTATGCTTTTGAGCATTAAATCGTTAACTAGTTCCAGTATAAATCTTACATAGCCTTTTGTTAAAGTCCAACGCAATTTCGCACCACTCTAACTTATTCGCAGAAATTAAGGATTCCTTGTCTTCAAATTGACGACCATTACCACTAAGTATGGGTACTAACCATCCCCAAACATATATACAAAAGTTTAGACCAGATGAGTACGGCATTCATAAAGGAAGTGCAAATTTTGCTCCTCTGTCCAAGCATTTATTATGCACTCCGAGTGAATAGGCGCGTTACCATGTTGGTAGGCTAAGTTTATGGGTCAAAAAATGTTAGAATATTTATTAAAATGTCTTTTCAAGATTCCCTTTTACCCAGCTAATTAATTAATAATTTTTGATGTAACGACCCAATATCAACTGTTTCGTAAAAACTGACAGCTCTTCATATCACAACATATCCTTCACGGCTATGATGAAGCTTTAAAACCAATTAATTTTCTCAAATCTTGAAAATAAAAGGTTGACTCACCAGGGCCACCGAAAATACATGGTTTTCCGTCTGAAAAAACCACGTGGTACAATCATTTTTCTAGTTTATTTGAGTTTTTAAAAACTCTAAAACTTTCCATTGTTTATCAAGTTTTATTCGTTAAAGATGGCTCGAATTTCAAAAACTTTTAAACCTGTTGAGCAACTTGCGCTTACTTTAGTTTGTTGTTCTATTTTTGACATTTTTGACCCAGAATCAGAAGAATCTGATGCACATCTTAAAATTGCTCAAGCTGTTGTTTTTGCAGTTTTTTGTACGTCCCTTTAAGTTTTTTTCTGCGCGAATCTTTATTTTTGTAAGAAAGAATTAAATTAGTACCCGTGGTTAGTGCGTTGGACTGTCATGCCAGAGGTCTTGGGTTCAATCCTTGCCTACGTCATCTAAAGTTTTTTTCACGGGTACTGCCTCTTGCGAGGAATTTACAAATTCTCTAAGAGTAATTCTTGTCATGAAAAGTGCTTTCTCAAATTAGCCGCTCGGATTCGGCTTAAAACTGTAGGTCTCTTCCATCTCTGATAATAATACTCGCACACAGGAATGGTTGAGAGTTATAAGTCAATAGGCCCTAGTTCTCAACGGACTGTTGCCCCTTACAATTTATTTTATTTTATTAAGAATTAAATGCATTAAGACATCAATCAATTTTATCAGCTGCTGCAAGCCCGGTTAGGTTAGCTGCTGCAAGCCCGGTTAGGTCTTAGCAAGTAGATTTTATCTTTGAAACACTGCTAAGGCATGTAGATTTACCCATTGGTCTTAAAATTTTAGATCAGAGATTGAATTTCATTGAAAACACTAGAAGTGTTGATTTAATCTTTCAGGTACTTTAAAACGCTCATAAACAACGATTAAATAGTCGTTGTATTTATTCAATTGACTCAAAAAAAACTTAAACTTTACTTATGAAATATTTTACAAGTGGGCATACATGCATCCCTTTTTTGTATTACGAACGAATAATTCATTTGGTAAATAAAAATAAATGTAATCATGTCGAAACTTGTTGAGGGTTATAGTTTAATAAAAGTTTAAAAATTGCATCCCTAATAAATAAACAGCGTACCGACATACATATGTACCTATTATCTAATTTTTTGTCCTCGCCCTTCCTATTAACACACTATGAACAAAACAACCCTTCAATAATGTGACAGAAAGAAAATGTATTCAAATTGAAAAGAAAAACTCTCCAATCTTCGAAATCGACTAACATTTCCAATGAAAACAAAAATTCTCTTACTTACTCCCTATAAAGCTAACTCAAATTCCAATAAGCTTTTACCTATTTTCATAAAAACTCCACCCATAATTTCACTCAATGGCGCTAGTATCCTTATGAGTGACTTTTCAAAGTCAAACAAATTTAAGACATTGTATTCGTTCGTTATCGTAACGTAATGTCGTTGGAATGCAAATAAACATACTCAACATTTTTATCAGCAGCAGCACTCGCCCTTTTTCCTGAGCTGAGCCAAAAAAAAACACACAGGATGAAAATTCTTCAACTCTCAGTCTCAACTCTCAACAGCATCCTTGATGTTTTCGCTCTTTCAAACTCTCTCTCTCAAAATCTCTCACTGTTGGTGTATTGAATTTCATCAAATCCAAGTATCCAAGGATTTGGAATAAAATAGTCTCCTCAACTCAACAATTTCACCAAAATCTCTTTCATTTTATATCAATGGAAAAAAAGCAAAAATGTTGAGCCAAAAAAACGACCCAAAACACCCGAGAGGACGACTGCGATGACGATGACGACAAAATTAGTTCCGTTGATAATGTCAAATAGATTGGGTGGAAATTCATTGCCGGTGGCGTAAATACAGTTAAAGTGTGATACGTTACGTCTTTGCGTACTAACTGCATGTTTTTGGGTTATCTTTGATAATTTTCTGTTAAATATCGTCATTTACTACAACTACCTGTCAATTTGTTTTGCATTAATTTTTGTGGAAAAATTTATAAAAAGTTTTTGAGGAAAATTCGTGTGGAAAGTTCTTTTTTTTGAAAGTTGAATACGACGACGACACAAAAACGGCGTCGACGACAAAACGAAATATAAAGTGTGTGCTTTAGGAGTGTGTTTTACGAGGATTTATTTTGTTCTCGTCCTTTATTTTTTGTTCCGGGAATCGACATGAAGTGCAAAAGTTTGACCCAGTTACAGTGAAAAATAAACGAGCAAAATACAAAAATATATATGAAAACGAGAGGCAACAACACAGCGAAAAAAAGGATTAGAGACCTCTCGATAGAGTTTTAGTCTTGATTTTAGTTTTTATGTTCTATTTTTGTTTCATTTTCCGCTTTTTGTTATTGCATTGCATATGTACGAGTATATAACTAAACCTACCTAATAGCTAGTTTATATAGAGGAATATATAGGAGTATTTGATATCCTCCTTTTGTCTGGGCGCAAGAGAAAGCCGGTTAAAACTTAAAACTTGCACAGCATAAAGTGCAATGCACCATTATTGGGAATGAAGGAATTTGGATTAAAGAATCATTCCATCTGGTAAGGACATTTTTGTTATAAAAACATTTCTTATTTGCTTTTTATTTAATTCAGATCCTTGATTTATATTTAAAGAATAGGTAACAACCTTAAACCCTGAATTTTACTCTGTACCCAAATTATCAAGAATCTCAGTGTCATTTAAATTTATAATATATATTTTTGTACAAAAACACTCGGCATGTGTTCTTAATTGGGCGCCATATTAATAAAATACCCTCACCCCGAATCAAAAAAAAAGAAGATAAACAAGAGGAAAAAGACAAATAAAAGGATAACACAATGGAAATTGGGGAAAATATATACTGTTGTAAGATTTTCGCAACAAGAATTATAGAATTATGACGTCTGTGCCATTATCCTTATGCTCTTATTGTGTTATGTAGATACATATATGTACGTACATGCCTCTATTATATCCTCTTCTGCATTATGATTCAGTTGTGATAAAGGATGAGTTCTTTGATACTTTTAGTTGGAGTATGGTGGATTGGGGTAAGGTGGGTGAGGGAGGGGTGGAAACTCACCTACTTTTTCTAGGATATTAGTTTTGTGATTTTAATTCTACGACCGACCGACCGACCGACAGACCGACCGACACGAGTAGGTACCTCTATCTCTTTTATCGCTGCTGTGAATAAAATAATGTACCAACCTTCATATCCACTGATATACATACATATGTATATATCTATTTGTACAGACAAACATTTATATATATTTTTTTTCCCTTTTCACTTCGTATCCTACACAGAATATATTTTTTTATATCTCGATAGACATTCTACGACTACAATTAGTAAAGGATTTATTATTCTATTGTGTTATTGTTGTGTGTCCTTGGCGCTATTGTTATTGTTATGGGATGTGATTTTAATAAGAATTAATTTTTGATGCGGAAGTACGAATGTATGTTTGAATGTAGAAGTACTAGTAGCTTCAGTACGAGTGTGTGTAAGTAAAACGCGTTTAGATGAAGGTAAATAAATAAGAACAAAAATTGATAAAAGTGGCAATAATATTTCCTTAAAATGGATACGATTTTCTTTATCGACGCATGAGAAATATAATGGCGATATATTTTTATTTTTACATTAAACAGTAGGATTAGTAATAGTTCCTATATGAATGTACATATTTGGGCTGTTAAACAAAACAATATTTATGTAAGCTTCTTATAAGAAAATAATATAATTTGTAACAGGCTATAACTCGTTAAACTTTAAATTGTAGTCTAATGTCTGACAAATTTTTCGCTTTATAAATAGGGTATACTAAACTTATTTTCCACTCATGGCATTTCTTCGAATTTAATTTAAATCTTATTTTGATAAGGTTTTGAGCTCACTAAGAACTGAACTACCAACGTGAAGAGAAACTAAAGCTTGGAAACTTTATTTTTTTTAATGTTCTCATAGAAACTTAATTCAAAAACTATAAAATTTATTAATAGCGCAGTTTAAATATTTAGGGTATTTCAATAAGATGTTTTAATATCCCGTTACTTAATCAAATCCTGAAGATGTCATCTATTAAAATTTGATAAGTAAAATCGGGGCCATTTCCGAAAATAGAACGATATATACACTTCGACAAAGCATCACAAATAGTAAAATTCACTTAAAAAATGGTAAAATAAAATAGTTATTTTAAAAGTCTATAAGAACCTTCTATAGATGATTTCTGCTGGCTTAAAAATAATCAAATTTTGACCAAGGCTTCTTATTTGATACAAATTTGTGTGCATCCGTAAAAGATATAAATGTGTTATTTATAACCCATTACTGTTATTATTTCATTTCCACCATCACTATATACATATAAGCTAGAATAATAATAAAATTCCATATATACCATATGTCATACGTAACTTTGTGAATTTTGTTTATTGTGTGAACAACAAACATTATAGACGTGTTTTGTCTAGCGCTTTTTTAAACAAGTTTGTATTAGATAAAACGATTGAAAATTGTTACCTTAATTTACTACAAAGAAAAGTAAATAAAAAAGATTTTCATCCCATATTCATTCCTCTTGAAAGTAGGTTGAAAAATTTATTACCAAACAGATTTACCCTTTTCTAAGTAGCTACTAATAACCTATTATCTCCCAAGCAGTCCAGTTTTCGACTATAAGATATTACTCCATTCCTTGATGTTATTGGACAAGTAAGAAAGACTTAAGATTATGACAGAGTAACATCCTTGGTTTTGCTCGATTACACCAAAGGGTTTAAAACCATTTATCATACTATAATGTGCAAAAAACTTTCAAAATGTTTCTAACCGGCGCAGCGGTGTTTGAAAACTAATTTTGTCGTACATTTCTGGAAAAATAAATCGGTAGTTTTAGAAAGTCAATTTTTTAGATCACTATGTCACTGAGCTATGGTGTACCGCAAGGATCTATTTTAAGCCTCCTTCTCTTTACTGTATATGCAAACGATTTGATACTCTCAATAAAATATTATGTTATTGAATACTGTGTTGGTACAATAAATGAGGATCGGAAGCAATCTTCGAATGTTTAAATAAATGTAGTCTTGCTCTTAATTCTTTAATTAAGAAATTAATAAAGCTTTGAATGTTCAAAAAAATCATGCTTGCGAAATCACTTACAAAGGGTGGTTAAATTTTAAGGACGGATGTTAGTTTTGAATAAGTCACAAGTTATTTAGGAAATTATAGTCAATTCTTTTTATTATGATAATTTTGGTATGGTTTAATTATGTACGGTCCGACCTTGGCGGCACACCTCCATCGATGCATAATTAAGGTTCTATGCAGGTAATATGCCGAATTATCTCATCCTTTAGCTCTTGAATTGTTTCCACTGTTACCATTTCCTGCCACCATTCTGACCAATGACGACGCTTCAAATGGTCAAGAAGCTTTAGTCCTTAAGTCGATTGCATTTGGTAAGCGTGAAAATGTAAGTCTTTATGCATAATGTTTACAAACGACGAGTGTGAGAGGTGCAATTGTTGGGCACGATGACGAGTTGAGGTGGACGGTTCTTCAGACACACTATCGCGAATAGCAGTACACACATTTTGACGTCAAAATTGACCCAAAAAATCACAAAGTGCACGATATACATTTTGATTTAAACGCACATTTTCATAATAAGCTTGAATAACTTTAGTTTGTTGCTCGATTGAGCATCTTCCCATGTTTCAAATTGAGTGATCTGAAATTTAGTAATGTCAAATGCAATGCAGAAAAAAAACTTGACGTTTAGGTGTAATCCACATTCAACATCGACCCTTAAAATGACATCTTATGCAACTCCTCTCTATTGAACCATAGGCTAAACGTATTGTTTAACAACATTTATTTGTTATGTTAATAGCCCTCTTACTCTCAAATCTTCTTTGGTGTAAGTATTAATAACATCTTTAAAATAAGTACTTAAATAACTTTGTTTAAGACAATTTACAACAATTTTGTTTTTTTATTTATTAAAAAGTTGAGGGGGCCGTCTACCTTCGCGATTTTAAAAATCGATTTTTGCATATTTATAATGTAGATATAACTAAAAACATGTTCTGCGAAGGATTTGATCGAAAGCATGCATGTTTACGAGATTTCGAGCCTCAAACCCGGCCTCGCCCTGCCTATTTACGTCGCTCAGAAGCAGGTGTCGCGGCCGGCTATTATTCCGAATAACGGGAGGAATCGGTGTATTCATTGGTGTTTTGTTATTGTGTACGCGTGTGTACGCGTGTAAAGGTTTAGTTTTGAAGCCGAGAGCTGTACGGTCCTGGCATAGCTGATTGAACTGTAAGTTCTGCCAATCGTGTTTAATTTTAACATTTATCTTTAAACGCGTTTTCCCAAAAGTAATGTTTTTCAAAACTCTTGGCACGATTTTGATAAAACTCTAGAAGATATCCTAAATCTGTAAAGCGTTACTTATGTATTCACTAAACATCTCGCTAGGCCTAGACAAAAGCTTTTTTCAAAAAAAAAAAATTGTAAAATTTTCAAATATTAAAAAATATATTCAACGTTCTAAAAATTAAGTTAAAAAATTTTGTTTGTTGTTTCAAGGCTCTGAAGCTGAGATTTCGTGCCAGCCGTTCTACTCCGTCGCACGTCAAGGGCAAATTTTATTAAAAAAATCATCCTTTTTTTGTTTTTCATTAAAGTTCAAGAATTGACTAATCAAATAAAAAAATATTTGTTCAAATATCATGTGTAGTTTTTTTGCAATCCATCCGTGAATAATAGGCCCGAAATTGGAGCGCGAAGGTAGACGACCCCTTAAGTTTTTTAAGGAAATTATTTATTAAATAAATAATAAATTGTTTCTGTTCACTTTTGTCCGACCGACAGTCAGAAAATCGCGACTTACTATTTATTTACTTAGAAGAATATGTAATGATAATTTACTTAAATTGAGCTCACAACACTTACTTCGAAATAACTTATTTTTTGGTTTTAAAGTTTGTAACTTTCTATTAGAAGAATTTTGATAGGTCTATCGACGTTTTGAAGTCCCTAAGATATGATCCATAATTTTAAGAGAGATGTACATCATACGTAAATTTGTATACATATTCGTATCCGTTTCCTAGTTTATTCTTTGGCTCAAATATCTTAAGAACAAAAACAGTTATTCAAAAACTAATATTGAAATAGCAGAGTTCAATCCAAGTTTTCTTTTACAAAAACAAGAAATACTTAAAAAATAAATATTTAAAGTTGTAATAATGGATCTACCTTGAAAATAAAAGAAGACTATTGAGAACGGATTAATTACCTTTTATACACGATATAATAGAATAGTGTCATGTTTTAGGATTAAAATTTTTTAAAACTTAAAGACATTTCAACAGACGGACACTAATTTTAAGTTTTCAGTGTGGGTCGCATCTTTTTGTTTATTTACATCGACTTAAAAACCTAAGATTGTCATACAAATAGGAGTTTGAAGATAATAATGACATGTTTCAAAAGTTAAGACTTAAATAGTTAACAGGTTATGAAAAATATTTTCAAATTCTCGGTGTGACATCAATACATTAATTTATGCAAGACTTTTTCTACAAATTATATTTCCAAAGAACTTGTTTTGTTTTATCAATAAAAGTATTGATGCTCTGAAAAAAATTTGTTAGGTATGTATATCCTTATCACCCTTTTAACAGATGCTGCATAATGTTTCAATATGGTTGATGTAGCCTAATAGGCATGCATAATAAAATATTCTTGAATTATTTAATATTTCTAAATAGAACTTAGCAAAAGAAGAAAAATTATCGTACAAATTTCGTCTTTAATAAAAGTGAATTATAATAATCTACATGCATATGGTGTGTGTATCATAGCAAGCGAACCTAATGAATCTTAATTCCCATATTACATCAGTACACTAAGCACAACAAACTTTCCAGCAATAAATACTTATTTAACATCAAAGAATACTTCAGCCCAGTTTCCAGTACATGTATGAGCCTTTCTACACTTTAGGTAGGTAGGAATGTAGCCTACCAATAGCGATTAGCAAAATGACTTTTTCGTCCTTAAACCAAAAAAAAGAACAAAAAAAAAACAATAATCAATCGATGTCGGCAGAGAACTTTTTCCTTAATAACCTCCCGCGTTAATGTCTTAATATTTCTCACTTAATACAACAATATCACTTTATATCCCAAAGACCTGCTCTCACATCTACAAAAAAAAACAGAAAACAGAAAAACAAAAATAGTCCTCTGCCCAAAAACTTCCAACAATCGTTAATTATACTCCCCCCTTCTATTTTTTTTTGCTGCCCGGTCACAAAATATTCCCATAAAATATAGGATGTAGACCAAAGAAAAAAAGGACGAATGAAAAAAAAACTTCCATTGTGAATTTGTGTGTTCTCGTATACTGTGTTATTCTGGTGTGCCAGCAGCACCAAATAACCATAAACAACCAACTACACAAAAACACATGGGACATAATGTTGCATCCTTTCCACACACTTTTGTTCATTTTTAACAAGGATGGATATGAACAAACTAACCAGGAGCAGGAACAGGAACAGCAACGAACAACAACAAAAAAAGATACAAAATTTCATCACAACTCTAAACCACCCTCACCACCCTCGCCACCATCCACACTTGAGTTTTGTGTTATTGTTCCTAAATTGTATCCCCAGTTTAAAATGAATGCCCTGCTTCTGTTTGTGGGAGTTTTGTGCTGCCCTGCCCTCCCTTGTATAGTGCTAGAGTGTGTTGGAGAAATATAATCTCTGGCAAGAACAGGATGTATTTTTTGTTGTTATAAATACAAAGATAGGACTTTCGGGGGCAGTTCTACACTCGCTGTACTCCCTCTCTCCGTCTCAACCATCCACATCATCACCATCATCTGCCGCCGTAGAAATACTTTCCGTCACAAAACACGTCAAAAGAAAACTTCTTCGTGAAATAGTTGGAGCAGCTAATAGTCCTCGTTCTGTGTTTATTTTCAGGACACTGTTCGTTATCCTCTGATGATGTCACTACCACCTACCAAGCAGAGCCAAGCTGAAGCTGGTGCTGGTGCTTTACCTACTCCGTGCTCCTACAATTGCCATTGAGGCTATTTTCTTTTTATTAAATGAAAAGTGGAGAAAAGGAAAATCATCTCTTTCGGCAATGATGTCTCAATATTTGTTTTCTTATTCTTTTCATCATCGTCATCATCATCATCTTATGTCCTCCTTTTTCTATAATGTACAATTTCATATTTCGTCTATTCCCAGCATGTCCTGTGGCCTGTGTTCTGTTTCCTGGCTGATGATGGGTGTGAGGAGAATTGACGAGGATAGGAGAGTTTTTTTTTGTGTGCCACTGTAATTGTTTGACAGGCGGTTCAGTTGTTGCAGGAAACTTTCTTTAAAGGACAAACATACAAAAAAAAAAAACGTTAAACACCCTCAAATGTTTTGATTCCTTTCGTCCTTTTTTTATTTTATTCTATTTTTTTTTGTTGATTTTTTGGTGTGCGGCGCGCTGAGTGGTTGTTTATCCGATTTCGGTCCTGGCCTGTTTGTTATTATGTAACCCATGAAGAAGGACTGATAGAGACTTATTTTTTCTTTTAGTATTTTATCCAACTCCTGATGATGCCCCTACACCTGCCCCTCCTGCCCCTTCCATTTATAAAAAAAGATGCGGGAAAAGTTAAATGTGTATTTTTTTTCTTCTATTCGTTCATTCATTCTGTTTGATCCTTTCGGTGAGGTTTTTGTTTGCCACCCCAATAACCTTTCCACCCGGACCCGAACTCGAATCCGAACCTGGGCAAACCAAGAGTCCTTTCCAGAGAAGGTTCCTTTAGTTATGTTGATGTTCATTGTCCGAAGAGAGGTAGGTTCTAGTAATACACGAGTAGGTATATGGAAAAATGAGTCTTCGAAATTTTTACTTCGTTCTTCATTCATTTAGTAGGCAGGTTTTAGGTATAGGGAAAGCAATACAAATATTAGGAAACCTTCACCTCTACTTGAAGTTTTCAAGTTTTTTTCTTCTTTTTACTTTATATTTTGTTAATACACAGACTCAAATCCCACTTTGTTCCCCCGAGTCGAGGATGCTTTAAGTGTTGTTTTAAAAAGGATATTTTTGGTTTCGACTCTTCTGCCTTTTATAAAAAAAAAGATATACAAAGTTTTTAAAATTTAACTTGGGTAGGGTACGAGTATAACTTAGGTACTGTACGAATACCTATGTACGCATGTGGAACTTTAGACTTTTTTTTTATTTAAATTTTTCTTTAGATTGAAGTTTGTGTCTTCGTTTTTGTATTTTTTTATTTTACTTAAAAAATATAAACAAGTGAGCGACCGGGCGATAGATACAAACAAACACGACAGAGAAAAAAAAAAAGATTCAAATAACATCAAGATAATTTGGGACAAATTAAAATAAATTGTCTTCTGTTTCTATAGGTGATGATGTCACACTAGGTTATAGGCCGGGAGGTGTAAAGTTTCAAAAATAACATGCCTATACAAATAGATAAACCACAAAAGTCCATATATGTATATCTACATTGAAAATTTACGACAAGTATTATGTATTTATGCAATTACATTAAGTCGGTCCATAAGGTCCATAATTGTGCTCAATGCATACGTTATTTTTTTTATATGCATATTTTTAGGATACAAACAGTTTTTTTGATCAAACTTGATCCAGTTAAATTTACATGGTATAGGTCTGACAATTCCTTCGTAGTACTTCATAAGCCTTAATGGATTTTCATTCTTAACGTTCAATCTACTTAAAGTATCTTCCTGTGTATGGCAGGCTTTTAAGAATAGAAAAAGTATTTACCTTTCAAAATAGTTTTATAGTCAGTAGCTATTTACCTATTCTTGAAGTTGCAATTTCCTCGGCAGCAATCAAATCAAAATTTCTATGCAGAATCTCCTGAAAGGTTTTATGAAACTTTATTTGTAATATTTCGAAACTAATTTTTAACTTCCCATAGGAAGTTATTGTAATGGGTCCGATTTGTCAAATTGAAAATTTTGACATTCCTCGACGTTTCAAGGTCCCTAGAGTCGAAATAAAAGCTTTTTAGAAAGATGTCTGTGCGTGCGTGTGTACGTACGTTCGTACGTCCGTACGTTCGCGACGTTTTTTTCGTCGTCCATAGCTCAAGAACCAGAAGAGATATCGACATCAAATAAATTTTGTTATACAGATAATGAGGCAGAAAGATGCAGAAAGGGCTCTCAAGAAAATTGCGTGGGTTGTTTTTTACCATAGCATGGTTTAAAAAACAAGGTGAACATTTTGGTTAACCCTAAATATCTCATGAACCAATGACGCTACAGACTTGAATTAAATTTTATATTATATATTGTAACGTGATAAAAACAATTATATTTTTGAAAAAAAAAATCCAATTAACGGTTTTTTTTATAAATCAAAAAAACTGAAAAAAAAACTTTTGACCTTTTGACTTTCATCTCCAAAATAATATTGTGCAACGAAGAATAATGTTTTTGACATCTGATAAAATTTTGAGAAAAATCTAGTTGACAATTTTTTTATAAAAAATAAAATCCTAAAAAAAACATTACTCATAGTTGGTAAAAGTTGAATTTCGACTCAAATATCTTTTCAAAAACTTGAGATTAAGGCTTCAAACTTATTTTATCTTATAAGAAATATTGTTTTCATAATTCTGAAAAATTTTGAGAAAAATCGAATTGACTGTTTTTTTTACAAAAAATAAAAACCTTAAAAAAACAACACTAAAAAAATAGCTTTTCAAAAATTAAAAATATTGGCTTCAATCTAATTTTATCTCACAGAAAATATTGTTTTCGATATTCAGTAATTTTTTTATAAAAATCCATCAGTCCGTATTTCATAAAAAAAATAAAATCTACAAAAAATAGTACGCAAATTTGGTAAAAATTGATACATATAGACTAACTTTTAAGCAAGACAAATCGACAGGCGGGATGGAAAGTTATCAGTCTAGGTCGCATCCCAGCCTCTTTTTTTGTTTTAATTTCTTGAAATTATTGATTTATAAGAAAGTCAAGAAACGGGTAGTTTGTATAAAAAGTCATAAATCAATTTTTATCAAATTTAGCTGAATTTTTAGAAAGTTTTTAATTATTATATTAAAAAAATACGACACAATTTCTCTAAAAACATTATCTTACGGTACTAACAAAATTTTGCATAGAATGACAAAATTTTAAAATCAATGTACCTTCAACTTTTCTCGAAATATTTCAATCTAATATCAGTTTTTACTAATTATGTGTAATTTTTTGTAGATTCTCATTTCTTTTATAAAAAAAGTAACTTTTGGATTCAATAAATAAATAAATATTAAAAAATATTGTTTTCAATAAGATAAAATTATTATGAAGGCAATATCTTTCTGTTTTGCGAAGATATTTGAGTCGAAAATAATGTGGACACCATGTCGTTTCAACAGGAGGGTGGCTCTTGCCACACGGCTAGCGAAACAATGGGTCTGTTGCGCAACAAATTCAATGGCCGTTTTATCTCACGTGGTGGCGATGTCAATTGGCCGCCGAGATCATGTGAATCTACAACGTTGGACTTCTTTCTTTGGGGTTATTTAAAAGTAAAGATGTACGTTCATAAGCCAGCAAGAATTCAAGAGCTAAATAATAAGAAGCATTAACGGCATAGAACCTCAATTATTCCTTAGAATCATCTAAAATTGGTGACATCGGATGGAGGTGTGCTGACGAGATTGCGGCAGTCGTTTGGCCGATATTTTCTTCTTAACATAACTGAACTGTACCAATATTACATAATAAGAGAAATGACAAAAATGTCTTTAATAAAATGTGTGTTTTATTTAAAATCAACATTGGTTCTTAAAATTCAACCACACTTTATAAAATTTGATTGAACTCGCTGGCTTTAATCGTCCGTGAGATATGTCAAAATTTTCATTTTTTTTTATTGCTGTAGTCAAAAAGCCACCTTCTTTTCTGCATCTTTTAATCTTATTGTCCGTACAACAACATTTATTTGAAGTCTATTTCTTGAGATATGGATGACGAAAAATGGTATCCCAAGCGTAAGAACTTACGAAAATGTTGATCTCGCCAAAAATATCATTTATCTCATAAATAGTTCAGCGCGCTAAAAAACAAATACATTTATTAAGCTACTGAGTTGCTGAGTTTTTTAAAATTATATTCGAACACTTTTGACTTGAGACTTGAAATAGGAACTAAAATCATGTTTTGACATTTATACCATTATGCCTATTTTAACATGGATCCTTGAACAAAAATGTACACAAATAAATTTCATATTAACAAGGAAAGGTGACGTTAAACTTGTAATATGAGTGTCAAAATTATTCATGGAAAAGCTAAGATATTACAGCATGATGTTAAAAGTAGTAAAAAGATTATTTAAGTTTTTCGAAAAATAACTTTTTATGTCTTGTGCGATTCACATGGTATAAACAAATAATTTTTATATACATACATTGAAATGTATTTTTGTCAGCTTTAATATAGGTAAGCTTCATTATTCTTCTTCTGATGTGTACCCATCTTGTGATATTTTGATTTTAGTTCTATAAAATATATTTTTTTGTGCTGCTTTTTGTAAGTTAAATATCAGATATATCAAATCCTTTTTTAAGCATTAATATGAACCTTATTAGTAACCGTGGCATGATTTTTAGTGCGTTAGACTGTTTTTTCACGGGTACTGCCTCTTGCGAGGAATTGACAAATTCTCCAAGAGTAATTCTTGTTATGAAAAGTGCTTTCTCAAATTATCCTTTTGGATTCGGCTTAAAATCTGTAGGTCCCCTCCATCCCTAAAAACATAACTCGAACACAGGAATGGTTGGGAGTTGTAAGTCACTAGACCCTAGTTCTCAACGGACTGTTGCGCCACCTTATAAAAAATAACCTTATTAGGTAGCCTTTAACTTGATGCATAATTCAATTTCATTTGTCAAATAAATGCCTTCATGAACATAATTCTTTTTAAAATACACCGACATATTCCTTTGTGAAGATGTAAATCAAACGGTAAACACAAAAATTTGAGCTAAATTTTTAAAATCTGATTATTCTGATGATTCCAACGACAGCGGGTTAAAGTCTCAACGAATTTCGGTGAAAAATATAAACTTGAGTCTCGTCTCAGACACTTTTAGATAAAATCTCCTCATCTCTGTTTTTTCCTGACTTTAACCATCACACAAAATAAAAACTATGCCTGGGAGGAGTTAAATTCTTTAACATGAATTTTTTGAGATTACATAAATATTTATTTTTTAGTTGATTTATCCGCTTTCACAGAAAAGATACATAAATTTTGTGAATGCAACAATTATAGTAATCTTTTCAATTTCAGTTGAATAGTCAAAATCTGAGTCTGAAGTCAATGGGAATGATTAACTTTTTAAGGAGCAGACAAAACCTTTCCTGTTAAATATCAACAAAATAAGATACGTCACTTCGTGACATGAGGAATGATGCATATATATGTATGTAGTTGGACTAAACACTTAAGTCCTTACAACATACACCTTCTTGACTATACGCGACGCGGAAGTATAAAAATGTTTGTATAATTTTCGTAAGGAGAATTATGTATATGATTAGCAGGGCGAAAAAAAGTAGATAAGCTTTGTTGCTTCAAATAAAAGTATATTTTTGTTCCTTATTATCATTTTTTGGGGTGATATTTTTTGTTGTTTTTGTTGTCGTTATTGTGTCATTTCATAAAATTATACTAGTGGGAGGAATAAAAATAAGGATTTTTCTTTATTGAACAAGTTTTTAAGAGTGAAAGTTGTTTTCTTGTTTGGTATCTATTTTTCTTAGATATATAAAATACGAGTATAAACTTATTTTAAGGAGATATTCATATTTTTTAGAGAAAGTTGGTTGTTTTCTTATTTTATTATTGTTAAAATATTAATACATACCTTCCAAAACACGTACCAACTTATAATTTTGATCTAGAAAAGAAAAAAAATAACAAAATAAGTTATTCAAATTTTATTGCAGGTATTAAAGTTTAGTTTTTAATACAAATTTTATGCTTTGTTTATTTTTTTATCAAAATGTTTTCTAAAATCTAATAATGAGTTTTGTTTTTTCTTACTTAAAAATAAAACTAAAATAATAACTTACGTGTCACGATGTTTGTCCGTGATGTACTCCTAAGCTGCTTAACCGTTTTTAATCAAATTTGTACACAGTGTGCAGTTTGATCCAACTTGAAAGATAGGATAGCTTACATCTTAATTTATGATCGCAATATTATTTTATTGCAAATGATTTGTCTATTTTTTGACAGTCACAATTATCTGTTAGCTCCAAACAATAGATGAAGACATCTGTTGACTGTTGAATATTCAATAGATAGCGTTGTATTTAATACTTACTTACTTAAGGTGGCGCTAGTACCCGTGGCATGATGGTTATTGCGTTGGACTGTCATGCCAGAAGTCTTGGGTTCGATCACTGCCTATGCCATCTAAAGTTTTTTTCACGGGTACTGCCTCTTGCGAGGAATTGACAAATTCTCTAAGAGTAATTGTTGTCATGAAAAGTGCTTTCTCAAATTTGCCGTTCGGAATCGGCTTAAAACTGTAGATCCCCTCCATCCCTGACAACAGTACTCGCACACAGGAATAATTGAGAGTTGTAAGTCACTAGGCCCTAGTTCTCAACGCTGTATTTAATAGCATAGCATTTAATAGCATAACCACTAGGCATCCACCAGAACTATGCAAGATTTAAACGGCAATGATAAACTTTTCGGTGATGCTCTCTTACTTTTGTCTGGTGATTTCCGCCAGACCTTACCAGCTATACCTCGCTCTAAAGAATGTTTAAAACAATTATTCTTATGGCACTGATAAAGCATCGGTTCCCATCGATCACCGAAATCAATCAAGTATCAGTGAGCGTGGTTAGTAGGCAGATGGAGGACTGTCTCATAACCTACCGCGTGCTGTTGTCATGTGTTCTGTTCTTTCTGTTTGTAGTTCTTTCTCTTCTTTCTCTTCTGTCCTTCTGTCTTGTATTATTGTCCTGTGTTGTTATTACCTTATTTAGTCTAGTCGCTCAAGGTGCTGTTTTCTCTACTCTAAATACATTTATGTGCTGAGTAGTATGTAATGTAATGGAACGGTAAAATAGAACTGCAACCAAATACGCAATGCATTAAGCTGCCAGACAATTTCTGCACTGTTCTTCAGGAAAAAAATGAATTGATTCAGAGTATTTTTCCGGATATACAGAGTAATTACTTGAATCATAACTGGCTCAGTCATCGGTCTATTTTGATACCAAAAAATGTTGATATTGACGAAATTAACTTCCAGATACAACAGTTGTTAAAGGCGATCTGATGTCTTTTAACTCAATCGATACTGTTGTTAATGAAAATGATAGTGTAAATTTTCCAATTGAATTTTTAAATTCATCACATAATGTTCGATTAAAGATTATTGCTCTGCGTAATTTGAAACCATCTTAATTATGCAACGGTATACGTTTGGTCATTAAAAAGATCACCGGAAATATTCTCGAAGCAACCATTTGAACTGGAAAGTTTAAAGGAAAAGTGGTCCTGTTGCCAAGTATTCCAATGATACCGTCAGATTCAACCATACCCTTAATAAAGTTACAATTTCCAATTCGTTTAGCTTTTGCCATGTCTATAAATATGTCTCAAGGACAAACAATGTCCATTTGTGGTATAAATTTGTTTTTGTCATGGGAAGTTATACGTTGCATGTTCCCGTGTAGGAAAACTGTTGAATTTGTGTTAGTGAAAGACAGGTTAACCAATACAGTAAACATTATTGTAAATAAGGTCGCCACGTTTTTTTACAAATGGCATCTTTGTAAAAAAGCATGGTGATGCCCATGTCTGATGTTCCCCAACCATTACTTTTGAATAGTTTACAACAATGTAATAAGACAAAAAACGTAAGCCACAGCAACGCGTGGCTGGGTCAGCTAGTTATTATATAAATTATAAATTATAGCACTTCATGAGATAATAGCAGCTTTTGTCTGAATTTAGAATAATTATTTGTTCATTATGTAGTACCCGTGGAGTGATGGTTAGTGCGTAGGACTGTCATGCCAGAGGTCTTGGGTTCGATCCCTGCCTGTGCCACATAAAGTTTTTTACACGGGTACTGCTTCTGGCGAGGAATTGAAAAATTCTCCAAGAGTAATTCTTTTTGTCATGAAAAGTGCTTTCTCAAATTAGCCGTTCGGATTCGGCATGTAAACTGTAGGTTCCCTCCATCCCTGCAATTACTCGCACACAGAAATGGTTGAGAGTTGTTAATCACTAGGCCCTGGTTCTCTACGGACTTTTGCGCCACCTAGTTTAATTTAAAATTCGCTCATTATACAATTTTATTGTGATGTTTTCAGGTTTAAAACTTTTTTATAACTCAAAGGATCAGGTATTTGTTGTATAGCCTGACATTTTTCACATATACAAAAAAAAGGTGGTTTTACGGATAGTTGTTAAAAAGGTCCGTTTAAGCAAAAGATTAAGGTTAAAAAAAAATAAACAAGATATTTAAAAAAACTTGCAGTATAGTTTGTTGTATAGTCCAGTCAATAAACGAAAAAAATTGCCATCACCTCAAAAAAAAATCCAACAGTTTCGAAACTTGGCACACTTACTAAGGGATGTCTGGTGATGACAGTAACTTGCTACAATGCTTACTCTCTAGGCAACGAGTTTCAAGTAAGAGTAAGAAGGGACATACAAATTGAATACTACATTTTTTTGTGACAATTACAGACACGAAAAAATGCATACCATATTTTTTTAGGAAATTTTATAAGCTTTCTTTTTGTGTGAAAAACACATGTTTCCCTTCCGTGGAATTATTTTACAAACTAAAACAAGTACAAACAAATTAATATCATATTTCCTTAAGAAATTTAATAAGTTTTAATTTTGTAGAAGGTAAACCTGAAAAACCGAAAAAACCGTATGTTTCTCTTCATTTCCGCTACAGTTATTTTATAAACTATATAAGAGATACAAAAAATTCATTTAAGTTTTTTTTTTATAAAATTTAATGAGCTTTAATTTAGTTGAACTAAATTTTTTGATACGACAAATAGTTTACGAAATAAACGTGAAAAACTGAAACAAACTCCATGTTTCTCTTAACTGCCGCTAGAACTCACGGCGGATTCTTGGGGACTTTTTTTTGGGTTTTCACCAAAGTAAGTGTGCCAAGTTTCAAAACTGTTGGAATTTTTTGAGGTGAAAACCTGTATTAACTGGACTATGTATATACATTTCTTCTTTGAAACTGAGTAATTGTTCTGTATTAACACTAAGTACTGAAGAATTAATCAAAATTGGAAAACAATTGTTCAAGGAAAAAATGACAGAAGTTAGAAATCACTCTCTTAGGACTTAGTTCAGAAAAATTATTTTTAACTAGAAATTCCTTCTGGTCTGTTTCCCAGCAGAATAATAACTTTTTATTAAATTATTGGATTCAGATATGAAGGACGAAATTACATACAGTGAATCACAAAAGTAAGTAAGCAGCTTTAAACTTAAGGATTATTGCCTGCAAACAATCTATTTCAAAATTGGAAAATAGATAAAGATATATTTTTTGTTTTTCATACGTATGTATATTACGAACCAAAAAATAGCATTTCAAATAAAAAATTAACTTAACTTAAGAAATATTCCGCTAAGACTAAGAAGAATAACAAATTAATGTAACAAAAGTAAGTAAGCAGTTCAATGAAAGGTTAAATTAATAAATTATTTTGCATCATTTTCATCCATTTAGTACTTCGTTGGGTACCCCTTGGACTTAATAACTGCCTTCATCCGAGAAGGCATTGAGTTAACCAAATTTTGAGTTATGTTTTGGCCAATTTTAGACCATTCCTCTTGAAGAACACACTTTAGATTATCTTTATTCAAAATCTCGTGTTTTCTAATTTGACGGTCGAGATGCTCCCATAAATGCTCTATGACATTCAAATCGGGGGACTGAGGTGGTGTTTTAAGCTGGGTTTGAACGTTATATAGTAGCCACTCTTTAACAACAGTTGAGGTATGTTTAGGATCATTGTCTTGCTGGAAGACGAATGACCTACCCATATCCAATTTTCTAGCACTTTCTTGAAGGTTGTTCTTTAAGATATTTAAATAGTCGAACCTATTCATCAAAGAATCTACGAACACTAATTTACCGACGCCATATGCTGCCATACAACCCCACACATTAACGTTTCCACCTCCGTGCTTTACAGTTCCTGACATATTCGCTGGATCAAGCTCTGTATTTTTTTTTCTCCAAACCTTTTCACGTCCGTCAGAACCATGGATATTGAATTTACTTTCATCGGAAAAATTACAGTATTCCAAAAATCTGCTTTTTTAAATTCATGGGTTTTTGCAAATATAGGGTATCCCAAAATTAACGCAAGATTTCTTGCCTTTATGTATATCAACTTGTTTGAAATTAACGCAAGATTTCTTGCGTTAATTTTGGGACACCCTTCAGAAGACGTTTTTGGCGATTTACTTTGCTTATGAAATGTTTCTTTCTAATGTTTCGACCGTGATAACCAGATTGGTGGAGCATTAGACGAATCGTTTGGGGGTTGCATGACTTACCTGTTTCATTGGATATTTCTGCTGTTATCTTTGGGGCACTTATTTTCGGGTTTCTTTTCACTTTCCTTACAATTATTCGGCATTTATGTTGAGTAAATTTCCGGGGTCGTCCAGAGCGAGGGTCATTTTTCAAACTTCCAGTGGTGTTAAGTTTGGTTATTATTTTGTGAATGGTAGATGGAATTTTTTTAACAATTTTACCAATCTCGCGTTCCGATTTGTTTTCCAAATAGTGTCCAATTATCACTTATTTTAAATCAAGGCTTAGTTATTACCTCTTGGAGCCATTTCTTTTAATTAATCTATTAATAATTGTAAACTGAAAAAAATATTTAAAAAAGAGATAAGCAACTAAAAACACAACAAAAAAAACAAAGTTAACTGCACCAATAAATAATTAACCTTCTAACGCTGCTGCTGCTAACTTACTTTTGTGACGTAGAAAACACGAATGAAAAACAAAAAGTTATGTTCTGCAGATAAACCAAATGAAAAACGGTAAATTTTGCCTCTCATGTGATGTGCATCATAATCACGTCATTTAGAATCCATTTTTTCTCATATTTTTAACGGAACTATATTTTAGTTTAGCATTTGTATAGGACAACAACGAGTGCTTACTAACTTTTGTGATTCACAGTATAGTAGTTTCAATACCTTTTTTATTTTAATATGTTTTTATCAAAATTTTATTTTATTCTTAGATCCCATATCGATTGGGTGTTGAAGTAATAGGTATACAAAATTCCAAATCGTAATTGGTCTCATGTCTGATTGTCAATTATTATAATTTATCTCACTGCACTTACCCTAAAAAAGTAAGTATACGCCCAAGTGAACTACCCTATAATTTACTATTACTAAATGTTCTAAATTTGTCAGAAAAAATGACCAAAAGAAAATTAAATTTTATTTAATTGAGGTCAAGTCCGGTCATATCTACTATATACAAAAAAAAAACAACTATACAAATTCAAAACTAACTAACTAAAATACACAAAATGAAAAACACATCGCCAAACGCATCAAAGTCGCATCCTCATCGCTGCTCCGCTGACGTTGTTGTTGATGCAGTTAAATTCCTTATTTTCCATATGAGATAACCACATCACCCAGTGCAGAAGGGCTCCCTCGACAATGTTAAAGTAATTACATTCTAAAAGATAAAAGTACACTTTACGTACCACTTACACGCTAACATCTACTCAACCCAGTTTTTTTTGTTTTTCTCTAAAGTTCCAGTTTGCCCATATAACCTCTCTATAGCTCTCTATGCCTCCCTCTCTATCCCTCCCTCATGGTCTGCTTAAACATAAAATCTCAACAAAACGACATTCGACTTTTTTCACACACGACCGCTTTTCGATTGCTATACGCTTTTCTAACAAAAATACCATTTTCAACTATAAGAATCAGAGTCATATAGTCAAAAGTCAACCCTCAACGTTCTCTGTACATAATTTTCAACCAAGTTCCAACACCCCTTCCCGTCAATCCCGCACAAAGAAGGGGTAAGAAAATTATAACCATAAACAGTCAGAAAGCTAGCTAGCAAGCAAGCACACTCTTGGAGTTTCATACATCGACAAATTTTAGGATCCGGTTTCTTATTTTTGGCATTTTTTTTGTATTCATTTCTTTCTTACATCTTTGCCAAAAAATCAACTTTCATATATGAATAAAGGAATGAGTGCCTTTTGGATGACTGAACACTAACTCATCCTTTTTGCAAACGCACAGCACAGAGAGATAGGATTATTCCAGACGACACGATGACAACGTTTGAACACCACCATGAGACTTCAATATAAAATGTTTGAAAAAAAGTTAAAAAAATGAGAATTGAAAAGTGTATTTTGATTCACCATAAAAAAGGGGGAGGCTTAAGAATAAACTCTTTCTCCCACGACACTCATCCAACAAACTTACACACACGCTCATACACGTGCATATACATACACTCATACAAATGCACGCCTCAATAGGGCCAAGTTAAGCGTGAAATTTATGTTTAACTAGTGAACAAGGATCGATAGGTTTTTATAGGTGTCATTCTATTAAGAAAGATTGATTTTGCAAAATAACAATCACACGCATGTGTGTGTGAAAATATTCGTGTGTGTGTGTGTGTGTGTGTTGGTGTGTTTTGTGCTTTGCTAAAATTAAATATAAAGTCATCCTTGTTATGAGAAATTTTAACACGCTTAAAATTTCAAAAAATAAAAAAATAAAAGCAAATACCCCAACAATGAATGTCACTTAAGTGATTTGACATTTTTACATTACATTACATTACATTACACATTGCTCAGCACATAAATGTACAGAGTAGAGAACACATCACCTTGAGCGACTAGACTATGTAAGGTGATAACAACACAAGACATTAATACAAGACAGAAGGACAGAAGAGAAAGAATAACAGACAGAAAGAACACATGACAACAGTACGCGGTAGGTTTCGAGACGGCCCCCCATCTGTCTACTAACCACGCTCACTGATGCTTGATTTCGGTGATCGATGAGAACCGATGCTTCATTATAAAATTTGGACTGGGAACCTATGCTTTATCAGTGACTAATTTGACATTTTTTTGTCTTCCTTTTCTTAGACTCTACTTACCCATTTTTGTCTTTTTTATTACCTTTTATCAAAGTAAGCATAATTCATTCAGGATATTGTTTCTATTGTTTTGACTGTTTTTCATTTTTTGGTCCTTCAAGCCGGATAAAGTCAGCTTTTCCAACTCAAATGCTAATGACACATAAAGATAAATATTAAGAAAGGATTTTTTCAAAAAAATTAATATTCATCACCGTGTTTTTCATTGTGCTTTGAACGTGAACATATATAATGACACGATTTCGGAAGGAGAACTTAATAAAAGTCAAGTATTATTTTATTGTTTTTCTTTTTCGGATGAAACAGTAAAAAATCCAAAAGTTCATTCACACATAAGTATTTACAGCGATTTGTATTGAGAAACAATTGGAACACGTCGACGGAACCACTTCATCACCGCGTTAATGACTCTCACCCTGCATAAAAGCTTCAGGGAATATTATTCCACGTAAAAGAGTTTAGAACGTTGCACTGCACTTAATTCTAGTACAATGGAGTGCATGAATTTTGATTTATTTTCAACATTTTCATGCTTCACAAGTCCTTGTTCATATTGTGCACTATCATCAAAACGTGCATTAGATAGCAATACTTACGAATGGATATCTGTGTTTTTGTTTGTATTCAGTTCATTTTCCGGTTTTTAAGGAAATAGAAGGTTTTTATGATAATGTTTATCGATAGGTATTCGCACTTTCAGGAATATCAGGGGAATAAAGTAGTAAGAACAAGAACGGTTCTTGGGTGAAATCTTGTGACTTTCTCTTTTCAATCAATACGAGTAGAGTTTAATGGACTCGAACCTTAAAAATGTTAATGATGCTTTAAAAAATTGCAAATTACTTCAAGTGTAGGTAATATTGGGGCTAGAATATTTTCCATAATTTTTGATATTACTCTGAAAAGTTTAAAACGAAGACTTTATGGTACTTTAATACACTTGTCATCTGAGAAACTCAAGTAGATACGAAATAGCCTTTTATACTTTACCAATTGAACTATTTCTTTATTTAGATAGAATGTTTTTTAGTATACATGGCATGATAGTTAATGTGTTCAACTGTCATTCGAGCGGTGTTGGGATCAATCCCTCCCTCTGTCGTCTAAAGTTTTTGTTCACGGTACTGCCTCTTGCGAGGAATTGAAAAACCCTCCAAGAGCTTTCTCAAATTAGCCGTTCGTATTCGGCTTTAAAATATTGGTCCCCGCCATCCCTGACAAGAGTACTCGCACACAGAAATGGTTGAGAGTTGTAAGTCAATAGGCCCTACATAATTCTCAACGAACTGCTGCGCCACCTATGGACAGTGTTCTCACTGACTTAAGGTTTAAGAACCAACCGTTTCTTGCAAGAAGTTTAAAAATTCTTTATTATTATGCTAATCGCGTAAAAAATTGATATTTAAATTAGACACTGACTTCATTCATCCCAAATATCGTTCAGAGAAATAGTTTTAAAATATATACCAATAATAAGAACAAGCAACTATTCCTGGATGTTTTGAAGGCAGGTGGTTTACCTCGAGGTCTCTGAACTGTTTCATTCCAATTTCACTTTGAAAAAAAAAACTTTATTAACTACCAAACGAAAATTTAAAATTTAACTGAAGTATTAAGTGCAGTGCAAAAGTAACCTTTTTATAGCTTTTTCTGCAATAGATAATTTCTGACCATATACAATAATTTGAAACTTTGTAGATGCCTTTTATTTGAAAAAGGTCTTTATTTAGTTAAAGAAACTGTGAGAAAAACTCTTGAAACTAGTAGGTATCGAAATTAACTATAAGGTTTTGAATTTTGTTTTTTTTTTCTGTTGGAATTTCTAGTTAGTTTTTAAGTTCACCCGATAATATAAAATAAAATACAAAATTAAAAAAAGATTTTAACAGGATAGAGTTGCCAGTAGACGGCCTCTTAACTGAATTTTCCTACGTAGCTTATCATAAAGCCTTAAATTGTTAACTTTTTTTTTTTATGTATTAAATATTTTATTAGGTATTTCTCCAGAGATGTAAAAATATAAAACAATAATATTTTAATATTTATAAGTGAAGTCAATATTTTCAAGTGCTCCCTTTTGTTTAATTTTTATAATTAAAATTAAAATTGAAAAAATATTTATTTTAAATAAGAATAGTCTTAAAGTGAAAAAAAATCTAAGGAGGACGGAATTACTTTAACTCTGAAGGTAAAATTTTTCAAACACACCGAATATTGTGGCAGTGGCAGCTTCTTTCCCTGTTTGTGAAAGCGATATATGAGACAAAAAAGAAAATTGGGGGAAATATCACCAACTCAACCCCCAACAAACAAAATATCAACACCATTAAAAAATTCAATATCTTGTCAAAGCGCAAACATGAATTCGTCATCGTCATCTGAAATGAGCCAGATAAAGTTAATTGTAGATGGTTGTCTTCAAGAACACCTGAAGGACATTGCGACTAAGGCTGACATAAGCGCCATATCTGTGGAAATACAGCAGTTACGGTCTCAAAACGAACAACTTACGGGACGTTTAGCCGCTGTTGAGAGCTACTGCGAGTCACTTGAAAAGCAGGTAGAGTTTTTACACGATGAAACACACGAACATTCAGTTGTTTTACATTTGCCCCCAGATGAGAAAACAGACAAGGATCGTAAAGCAAAACAAACTTGCCTTAGCCTTCTCGATCTAGATGAAAATGCTCATTTATCTTTTGTCAAATCACGAGAATTTGTTAACCGGCACAACAACAAAACCACTATGGTGTTAAACTTCACTGACAAATGCATTGCACAACAAATTGTGAAGGCTGCGCCAAAGCTAAAAGGTTATGGAGTTGTGGTGCATAGAGAACAATCTCTTCTATACAGGAAGAAACGAAAAGCACTATTCGAAATCAAATCGAAGCTCATAGAAAAAAACCGGAACGCGCAAATTCTCATAAGAGGATCGAAGCTAAGAATTTCCGATTTTAAATTTTCTTATGACTCGTTACGTGGATTAAAAATAACAACAATCGAAGAACTTGCATTTGTCAAAACAACTTTTGGTGAGGATTCAACGTGCTTTTTTGACATTAACATCAGAAATGACAACAACCTCATTACGAGGCAAGAGCCCTCTAGAAGACAACATATAAGCAAACAATATGGTTCGGGTCCGAGTTCTACTAGATTCCAACATTCAACATAGGATAGAGTTGCCGTCTGCCATTTTTATAACAATTTTAATTTTTCAAATTTGCCTAATTCCTTTCACTTTTTTAACTTTAACATTTTTTGCTATAATGTAACAGGATTAAAAAGTAAATTATTAATGCCAGATTTTTTTAAATTAGTGTCAAAATATGATATATTTATATTACTTGAAACTTTTGTGGAGGAAGGTAAAGAGCTTCAATACACAAAATATTTCGAAGGCTATAATCTCAAATGGATACCCGCCGTCAGAAATTATAGATTTGGTCGTGCCAGCGGTGGTATTCTATGCGGTATTAAATTAAATATTGCGAACAAAAACATAAAATTCAAAAATAGTGAAAACAAAACATTCATTGACTGTGTCTTCAACGGAAAACACTATTTAATAATACCAATTTACCTTAATTATAGTAATTGGAAAGTTGAATTTGAAACTTTGCAAAATTTTCTGGTGAACCAAACTAATGAAAATATTCTAATAATTGGTGACTTAAACAGTCGAATAGGAGTTTTCCAAAATTCTTCGTTCTTAAATTTTGAACAATTTACATTTCAAAGAGAATCGGTTGATAAATGCACAAACTCAAATGGTAACTTTTTGACTGAGATGGTTGAGGATTTTGGGTTTTATATTCTAAACGGGGTATCCAAAAGTGATCCCACTGGCAGTTTTACATTCATTTCTAGTCAGGGTTGTTCTGTAATTGACTACTGCTTAGCCAAAGGTGACTGGCTCAAAATTGTCAATGATTTCGAGGTGATTACTGCTACCTATTCGTCGCATCTTCCTATATGTGCCTCTTGCAAATTTAAGACCCCTGAATGCGATTTACGACAACAAATTGAAAACGGATGCAAAAAGCTCCGTTGGATTAATTCAAAATCCGATATCTATAGAAGAAATCTACTTCAACACCCAATCAATCCTTCAAGTCTGGTTTCAAACACAGTAGATGTCTCAACGGATTTAATTTTTGACACCATCAGAATATCAGCTGTCATGAGTTCTCACAATAGAGCAAATAATTATAAATCTTGTTGGTATGACGAAGAATGTAGGAGAAGTAGAAAAAAATCTTTCGTGTTTCTTAAAATCTTTAGAAAAAACAATAATTTGGCCTCTAAATCCCTATATCTTCAGGCAAATAATTCGTACAGAAGATTGTGTAGCCTCAAGAAACAACAATATCTAAAAAACATGGCGTTGAATCTCATACATTGTAATGATTCTAGATCATTTTGGACAAATGTACGCATTCTAGCTGGCCGAAATAATAAGTCAACGATCTCTGCTATTGATGTGGATACAATGGCTACTTATTTCAATACACTTTTCACAGCAGACCCTGGTCAAATGAACATAAGTTATGCACTACCATTCACTTATATTGATGAGTTAGATTCCCGATTTCCAATGCTAGAGCTATTAGTGGCTTTAAAAAAAATGAAGGATAATAAGGCTCCGGGCTTAGATGGCGTACCGGCCGAGTTTTACAAAAATGCCAGCTCACAATTTCTAGAACAAATTTTACTTTTAATAAACAAGATGTTTATAGATGAGACAATTCCAAATAGCTTCCGATCTTCATACATTTCTGTGATCTTTAAAAAGGGAGATCCTAACCTACCGGAAAACTATAGGGGAATCTCTGTTCTCAGCTCTCTGCGAAAAATTTTCACTCAATTACTGTATTAAGGCTTGTTTCCTGGGTTGAAAGGAATAATAAAATAAGTTATTTCCAAGTAGTGCCCGTGGCATGATGGTTAGTGCGTTGGACTGTCATGCGAGAGGTCTTGGGTTCAATCCCTGCCTGTGCCACCTTAATTAAAAAAAAAGAGTTTGCACGGGTACTGCCTCTTGCGAGGAATTGACAAATTCTCCAAGAGTAATTCTTGTCATGAAAAAGTGCATTCTCAAATTAGCCGTTCGGATTCGGCATATAAATTGTAGGTCCCCTCCATCCCTGACAACATTACTCGCACACAGGAATGGTTGAGAGTTGTAAGTCACTAGGCCCTGGTTCTCTACGGACTGTTGCGCCACCTAATTTATTTATTTTATTTCCAAGCTGGGTTCAGAGCAAATCTCTCTACAATAGACCAAATCTTTACTCTAACGAGTGTTGCTAAACGTTTTATTGATAAAAAAAAGAACCTCTATGCATTTTTTGTAGATTTCAAAGCCGCCTTTGACACTATAAACAGAAGTTTACTACTTTTCAAACTTACAGATATTGGCAAAGTTCATAAGAATATATGAACAACTAATATCAAATACAAGTTCAGTAGTAAAAATTGGTATGAGATTGTCAAATCAATTTAAATCTGAAACGGGAGTACCACAGGGTTGTATTTTGAGTCCCTTGATTTTTTCCCTCTTCATCAATGACATTGAAGATCAAATTCCAGGTGGTGTTATTTTTGGAGATGTACTTATCAAGGTGCTTTTATATGCAGATGACCTTGTCATTCTAACCGATAATTCAGATACTTTGCAGCTTCAGATTAACAAATTAAAACAATATTGCGATACTTGGGACCTTAAAATCAATACTTCAAAGTCAAAGATAATGGTTTTTAAATCTCAAAACCGCAGTAATAGGACTAATCGCAATTGGCACCTTGACGGCTCAAACATAGAAGTATAACTGATTACAAATACCTAGGATTTACTATAACACATAACCTAAATCTTGGAGCCCATTTTAAAGACAAAGTGAAGGTAGCAAAAGCAGCTATCAATTGTATGCGGTCAAACTTCTTCAAAAGTAACTCTATAGATGCGTCGACTAAATTTAAAGTATTTGAAACAACTATCAAAAGTTCTCTCTTATACGCTAATGAAGTTTGTGGATATAAGGAATTGGAAGTAATCGAATTAGTCCAACGGTACTTTTTCAAACGTATTTTCAGACTCCCTGCTAATACACCAAACTACGCTATTTACATTGAATCTGGCCTGCCTCCAATTTACTTAAAAAACCTTAAAGCTAACGCAGACTACATTGTTAAAGTCATGAGTAGACCTAATAATAATATTCAGAAAAAGATTATTTTGATAGCTCTACGGGGTAGGTACTCTCCTTTTAAAGACTGGTTTGATTTGGCATCAGAATATAACTATCCGTTGTCACTAAGTATTGATAATTTAGAAGCATTTAGAAATGAACTGTATGACCTCATTTCTATTATAGATGAAACAATGTATCTAAAATCAATAACCCGTGCAAGAGAGTCTGTTACAAGAACAGCTTACTCTAAACTCAACTTATGTCTCGGTATGACAACTATTTTCGAAACGAGTTTACTGCCAATGAGATAAGTCTAATCTTTAAAATGCGCGTTGAAATGCTTGAGCTCAATTATAGACCTCACAGAAATGATTTGAATCCGAATTGCTTACTATGTAACCTTAATCAGGCTGAAAATATTTCGCATTTCTTAGCTTTTTGTCCAATAATACAGGAAATCCGAAGATTTTATTTTAATAAAAGTTTTTTTACAATTGAAAAATGTTTTGCAATTTTAAATGGAGAAAGTGGATGGAAAACTCTCATTCGATTTGTTTCAGAGGCTCTAGCATATAGAAACATGTATATTAACTTTTAACACATGCGGTCTAATGATAAACTTTGTTTTAGCTAAACTAAAAGCCCAATTTGTGTATTGAAACACTTTAAATTACTTTTTATATATACCTTCGTTCTTATTTATAATTATATTATTATTATTTATTATAATTGTAATAATTTTTTATGTAATTAATATTGTATATTATAATGTTTGTTTTCAACTGTTCTTTTCATTGATATTAGGTTTATATTTGAACTGTTTAATGTAATTTATAAAATGTACTCTCTCTAAACGTATTTATTTAATTCTTATAATTAGCATTTTCGGCAGACGGCTTATAAGCCATGCATGTAAATATTTTAAACTAATTCTGTTAAATAAATTATGTATGCAATAAAAGAAGAAATAATGAAAATAATGAATATTTTACCAGAAAATAATATTATTTATTTTTTTTTATGAAAAAATACTCCAATAGTCAGCCTTTTGGATCCTGATTTTGGCCACCTTGATTCCTATACTCGCCCTTCAATAAAAAAGGATATACTTACAAATTTAATAGTTTTATGTTCATCCCTTGCAACAAAAACAACATTTTTTCATTATTATTTATTTATATTAGATATTAAAAAAATCACAAAAAATGTATTTTCATTTTGGAAACAAAACCTTAATTTTACAAAAACAGAACAATAGTAAATACCTAGTTTACTAAACATACAAAAATAAAACTACTTTTAAACATAAAATAATAAATATTATTTCTTTTAAACACATTAACAAAGCTCAAAGCTGAATAAAAGAACTATAACTAATAAATTAAATTAAATAAATTTATATAAAATATAAATAATAAATAAATAGCATAGGAACTTAATTGATTACAAAAATTACACGCGTCACAAATGAAATCCCCTTTTTCAGCATCTTCAAAAGACGTTGTTGATAAAGGGGTACATTTTTTATGAAACCACGAATTGCAATTGTCACGGCCGAGGTTTTTCATCCTCTCGTCCTCAACGTCTCACAGTGGACCGATCCATACATGCTAGACGTAAAAAATTCTTTCTCTTGGTTAAATGATTTTATTTGACAATACAAGCATTTTTTACTATGGGAGGTGGGGGTCTATCTCCCCCCGTTTAGGCGGGAGGGGCAATTTTCTAAAATATGACAAAAAATTTAAAAAAAAATTATTAAAAAACAACGGAAACACCTACAGTTATGAATAATACTTTTTTTAAAAGCCAAAATTCGACACATAATTCTAATTTTTCAATCAAGTTATTTCAATCAATGGTTTTCGAGATAATCGATTTCAAAGTCAAAATTTGTGAAAAAAAAGTTTGAAAAAACACATTGAATACAATTTCTTTCATGACTGTGACATTAAATATGAAATTAATAGATGAAATAAACTACCTTAATTAATTTCTAATCAAATACTGAAAACCATATGCTTCTATGCCTTCTAGTTTTTGAGAAAATTAAAAATAAAAAAATTACCTGTTCATCATATTTTCATTTTCTTGACTATTTTCGCCAATATTAACAGCTTTTTAACTTTAAAGTATTATGCCTCAAGATTTAAACACCCTTTTGTATTCTCTGTCCCGCTCAGACAACTTCGTTGCTTTGCTTAGGCCATTAAATTGGTCCTAAGAATCTCTCCCCCAAAAATACAATTTTCAACGCAAAAAAAATAAAAAAAACCTAAAAATTGTGTATATGTATGGAATTTTTAATGAACTTAAATTTTATTTCCAAATCATGATAAATACAAATTTTATATAATACTAGCGGACCCGACAGACTGCGTCTTGTCATTAATATATTGATATTTTTACCACCAACTGATATTTCCAAGTCCTCAATACTATTTATTTCATTTCGAACTTTACTAAATTCTCTAAGTGCCATATCTTCTGTTTCCTTGGAAAATAGAAATTTAAATGGGCGGCATAACCGTGTTGAAGATGGATTGGGATTCTGCCATATAATATTTCTTTCATCCGACATTAATCTTAACTGAATCGGAACAAACGAAATGAAAAACAAGTACTCATCTGTAGAAAATTGATTTTCAAATCTTTGCTTAAAAGTACTATGGGCTGAGCTTCCATCCCCACCCCATTTGCATATTAAAAGAAGTGACGAACTGTCCACTACATTTTGCGATATTACAGCTTGTTGAACTATCAGTAATCGATTAGCTGTGTGATAAACTATATCCTTGATATTTATGGAGGCACTTAATTCGTCAATAAATATTGCATCTTCATGCGGAAAACACTCTTTTTTTGCTTTTGCTAAACTATAAATAGACGGATATAATGAATGACCTCTCTCTAAAGATTGTTTTCTTAAAATTTTGTATGCATGACGAGTGAGTTTTGCATCAATGTACACTGCAAGTGCTTCTTCATTGCTGTATTCTCGGATTTGATCGAACTTTTTCTGCACTGTCCTTAATTCTTTAGCAGCCTCAGGATGGTCGGTAACTTCTTTGATCACATCGGCAACTATGCGCATTCCACTAGAACGTGCAGCCATTTGAGCAGCATACAGAATTTCTGGAGGAGTTCTTGACTCAAGCAGATCACGAACTTTTGCGCGTTTAGAATGAGGTGTACAATCATCAAAACTTTTGTTTGGCCTTCCACTCTTAAAGTGCCCCTCATTTTTTTCTAAACTATTATTCTGATTGTCCAATGCTAATATAAAATTGGAACCATCTAGCCAGTCTTTGTATTTCAGGCGAAATCTATCATTTCTCGAACCAGCTGCCTTCCACTTTTTGTCAAAACTTGCAGACAAAAGCTTAATTTTATTTTTAATCTGCTTGCAGATCTCGATATTTTCTTCTGAAAGACTAAATTTATCCAGAACATGTTCGAAAATTTTAACATTCCGGTTCTTCTTTTGATTCGAACGCCAAACGCCATAAAATTCCATACGTGAAATTCCAAATTCTAGTAGGATTCAAACCAAAAAAAAAAGGCCTTGCAAATTAGTGCGAAAGAAAAAAAACATATATTCTTTAACTAGACATGACACACTTTTCAAAAACATATAATTTATCACTACACTTTGACATACTCATATTTAGATTGTCTAAAACAAAATAAAATTTTTAACAATTTTTACCACAAAATAAGTGTTTCACTGAAAGCTCATTTCCAAGACAAGTAAACGGGACACAAGATATCAAACATGGAAAAATATAAGAGAACAAACCGACTAATACACCTGCCATTTGTTTAAATTTAATTCTTTTTGGATTCAAAATTATAAAAAAATTGTATTTACTTTGAATTGCAAAAATTTTATTCAAGAAATATTATAAATTGAAAGTTTGATTTTGAAGTGACAGAACTTTTTATTTAACCAACCAAATGTCAAGTGGATTGAAATTCTGAGATCAGCTGGGTATTGTTATTGTTTACATCCGCATGAACAACAGTGAGTCGCAGTTGACTTTTTTACGTCTGGCATGTATGGATCGGTCCACTGTGCGTTAGGACATCTTCATTGCACACTTGGCATTTTGGGACATTTTTTTTGGGATGGTTTTTGATTTTTGTTTCTTTTCTGCCCTTTTCGTCTGGCGCTCAAGCTTCCGCTTCTCAACTTCTGCGGATTTTTGAAGCTTCAAGTCTACTTTATTTTTGTGGAACATTTTCCAAGCCACAAATGATATCGACATCGGTGGTTTTTCGCTGTTTTGAACTTTTTTTTGTGATTTAAGGATAGGCTTTGGATATACTAAGTGTTTTTCAAATGGAGTTTTTCTTTCTGAAGTTGATGCCTTGCAAATCGTATCTGATTTCTTTTAAGAAGCAAAAACAAAAAATGATTCCCATATCTAGACTTATAAATATTTAAGAGAAACTTACCAACACATTAGTTGGATAAAATTTTATCCGTAACATTTAAATCGGTAATTTCATCCCTATCTTTTTCAATTAAAGGATTAAAATTCTGTTGTTCTAGAATTATACAAGTAATTTATTATGTTACAAGATCAAAGATACATTTTAATGGAAAATATATGTAAGTTACCTGTGAAACTAAGTCGACTTGGCGAGATCAACAGTTCTAGACACCTGATGCTCAATTTCACAAGATGGTAATGTAATTTCAAGCGTATCTGGGTCCAAAGGAACTTTTAATAATTCGCCGCTAACATTAACTTCGTAAGTGCCTTCAATATCAATAACATTATCTAGGTCGACCGTATTCACAGAACATAACATGTTATTCTCCCCCCTTTGGCTTTATTGTTCATTTTCAATTCATCTTTTACCGATACGAGGTTACTACTCTGATTGCTTCCAAATAACTTTCATCGGAAATGATTTCTGAAATATCGACGCCATTGTCAGCCTGGCCAGCCATCTCCAAAGTGTTTTGGACGCATTTGGAATAGTACACAGCGTCAGGATTAAATGGGTAGAGCCTGCATTTTTTGAACGCGTTTTGTAGTGTTTTAGGTTGTTTCTACCCAAAACTTCACAAAAGTTGTCCTTTTTAATAGAATACCCGGGATTGTTCCTGCCGAATTCGCACACAACATTTCGATAATTCGTTTTTTGGCCATTAAACGCACCCACATCGGTTGGTCGCATTATGTGTTTTGTATTGAGAGGGAGAGCGTATAAAATAATTTTATTTGAACTGCAAAGTCGGTGAGTTCTATTGTTGTTTTTGTAAGTTTTCGTGTTTCGTAAAAAAAGTTGTCAATCGATTTTTTTAAAAATTGGACAAATAATAAAAGTAAATAAGTAATTATTTTCAAATTAATATAAAGTGTGTAACACGGTTTATTCTTGCGAAATAAAACGCCCCTACAACCTAAACCATTAGGTTGCTTCAGATAAAACTTAGAAATTACAGTTTTAGGGTTTTAAAGAGATTCGCGTTGTGCGTTTTTTTTAGAACAAATACAACTGTAGTCCACATTTACAAATTTTTTGGTCAAAAATCGAACATTCGATTTTTTTTAACTGATAGATTTTTCTGAAATTGTCTGACATTTTTTCATAGCTTGTCCTCTTTCTATTTAAATAATTTAATTTGTATATGTTGCATTAACGTTATTTCGTTTTTAAATATTCTCAGGAATTAATGAACATTGTCTATTTGATGATCAAAAGTTCCTCTTTCAAACGATTATCTCGAGCTGTTTCAGTTGCTCTAAATTTTGTTTCCATTGATTCATTGAAAGATAAATGATCATGAATATGTCCCCACTTTGAACATTTTTGACACTACAGCTTACTGAGGACTTGAAATTTTGCCATTTTATCATTAAAATCAAACAAAGCTTATGAATCGTTTTATTTCTTGGAATCTGTTCCTGGACAAGAAAAATTATCCTCTTAGCTGAGAATGATATCCCGAAAACAGTAGGATTCCTATACAATTTTTTAGATCTTCTTTATTCAAAACCAAGGTGTGTTGGTTTTTGTTGACCAGCGTATATATGTAGGTACTTTTTAAAGTACATCTAATTTAAGTTTACCTCCGTAAATATTTACAAAAATATGAGGGGACTTGACTTTTTTAAACCTTAATATTTATTTTAAATTAGATCTGTAAAAATAATAGCAATACATACATACATATGTACATATTTGTTTTTTGTAGCTTTTTGTGAACACAAATTTTTTCATAGGCGCAAAACAAACAATATTTTAAAATGCTCTGCACAAAAAGACGATTGGACAAAAGCCTACTACAATAAAAAAAAGTATGTCAAAAAATTGAAAAATAATTAAATAGACAAATATGTAAACGAAATTCATAAGAAATTTTCATAAGTGGCATACTTTTAAACGCCCATCAAGTGGATTTATTTAGCTGTACTTTAAAAAGTACAATGGGACAGAATAATATTTCTAAATAAGATTCAAAATTGTATGTATACACTTCGTGTCACATGAATAGGAACAAGCTTTTTCCGTTTTTTTGTTCGACGATATTTTTCAAACCCTTAGGTTTTCGGGAAAAACTCAAAGGTGGAATAAATAAGATATGCATAAAGTTTATATTGCAACCAAAAATTTTGGATTAAGTTGATAAAAAAAGGTTTTATGGTGGTTTTTCTAAAGAAGGTCATAAAAGGTCACACGAATAGGGACGCAGTTGGGGTTTTCCAAAAAAAGCTGAATAAAAACCAAAAAAACTTGCCACTATTCATGTGACACGAAGTGTATATGTACATAAATAGTTTGCACAAAATAATAAATAAAGTTTTTTTTGCGAAATTGAATGGCATTTGCTTTTTTGCGATGCTGATCGTTACTCAGCTGATTACGATGCGATGCTGATTGACAAAAAGTCTTACGTTTAAAAACAACTTTTGCTTTATGATGGATGTGATATTAATAAAATTTCTAATTGTAATTAAAATCTGGGGCCGCACATTTTATCTCCTCTAGAACTTTTCTCCACAATACTGACTTTGATTTTCTGGCGGCAATAAATTCACCTTCATATTTTAATCTGGTTTCTATGAATAGTTTAATTTGTGCGCAATGAACAATAATGAACAATTGGCATTTTAAGTGATACCAATTATTTGCGTTTATGAATGTGCTACAGGGATGATCGCAAATCATCTCTGCAGTGATGCGTTTGTGAATTTACACTATATTTAATTCTTAAAATATAGGTTCTTTATTTAAACACACTCTTTGGATACAGGATTAAGTTCGTGCAACCCAGTCGTTCGTTTTATTTTTCGTTGAAAGGGTTTTAGGGCAATTTTTAAAAGATAATGAAAATCTTAATATACCTTCACACAAATTTTTTGAGATACCCCAAGTGCTCCATTAACATTGCTTAAAGCTTTGAAGTATAGATTTTGGAAACATTTAAATATTATTAAGTGCATTGGCACTTGTGAAAATCTTCAATTTATTTTTATTTTTTGTTGGCAAACATTTATTTCCTCAATTTCTTCTAAGTAGCCAACATGTATCTGTGTATGTAGTATGCAAGTTTTTTATTTATGGAACATGGATGTTTTAATGTATATGTATAATTGTACGAGTATATAGGTAGTTAAAAGGTTTTTTGTATACATTTTTAAATTGAATTTCATTTATCAAGTGCCAATCAGGATTTTTGTTTTACTTTTTGAAGGCAAACGAAATAAAAAAAACTGCAATTGATGGTTAATTACTGCAAATTGAACATTGATTGACCCGCAGGTTTACCTATACACAGATAAAAATACCTATGGAAGGATGTTTTTTGTGTGTATTTGCGACCTATCGCAGAAAAGGTAGCTACCTACTCAATTTGAAAAATTACAGTCCATTGAACACATAAATTGGCAATTGGCTGTTTAAATAGAGATGTATAATCTGGTATTTTTTTCTGAAGGTGTTTTTTGATATTTTTTTAAAAGTAAAATCTGTAGTTACAACAGCCTTGGGAGTTGCATGTTTCACTCTGAATCCATTCAAAAAATTTTGTTGGGACTTACGTACAGAGAATTAAAGTGTTTAAAGTATGTTAACGTTATAGCCCAGGAGGCGACCGTAGGGTACCCTGCCTCATAAGCCGACTGGAATTGAGTGCCAGAAATGGATAGAGCATGACTTGGCATATACAAAACTGCAGGGCGGGCTAACTTTCGATGGGCCTTGTGGTGGCAAAATGGCTACTTCCGGTACCGATTTTTGGTACGTACCTACCTCATAAGCCGACTGCAAAAATGTACAACGGGTCTATTGGGATTTACTTACAGATTTCAAAACAGGAGGACGGGCAAAAAAAACTCGGGCCAAACCGCTTGTCCGCCCATCTCGAAAAACGGTATTTTTGGTACAAATATACCTCATCCGCCGACTACATAAATGAAAGCTTAGACTCTCTAGATTAAGAATCCGTTGGGCGGGCTAACTTTTGATTGGCCAAACATGTGCCCGCCCAGCTGCTTTTAAAATAAAAATTAAAATTCATTAACTTTTTACTTAACGAAATTTCAAAATTTTTTATCTGAAACCAAAGAAAAAAAAAGAGGCTGGGATGCGACCCACACTGATAACTTCCCATCCCGTCTGTCGATTTGTCTTGCTTAAAAGTTTGTCTATATGTATCCATTTTTACCAAATTTGCGTACGTACTATTTTTTGTAGATTTTATTTTTTTATGAAAAACGGACTGTTGGATTTTTATAAAAAAAATAATTACTGAATATCGTACAAAATATTTTCTGTGAAATAAAATAAGTTTGAAGCCAATATTTGTAATTTTTGAAAAGCTACTTGAGTCGAAAGTAAATTTTTACGAAGTTTTAGTATTGTTTTTTTTTTAGGTGTTTTTTTTTGTAAAAAAAAACTGTATTCGATTTTTCTTAAAATTGTATCGAATGTTGAAAACAATATTTCTTATAAGTTAAAATTAGTTAGAAGCCATTATCTTAAATTTTTGAAAAGATATTTGAGTCGAAAATCAATTTTTACCAACTTTAAAAACATTTTTTTTTTGGGTTTTTATTTTTTGTAAAAAAAACTGTCAATTCGATTTTTCTCAACATTTTTCAGAATGTTGAAAACCATATTTCTTATAAGATAAAATAAGTTTGAAGCCTTAATCTCAAGTTTTTGAAAAGATATTTGAGTCGAAATTCAATTTTTACCAACTTTGAGTAATGTTTTTTTTAGGTTTTTATTTTTTATAAAAAAAACTGTCAATTAAATTTTTCTCAAAATTTTATCAGATGTCAACAACATTATTCTTCGTTGCACAAAATTGTTTTGGAGATGAAATCACATTTTAGTCGTAAAATTTTCGAGGTGACAAATTTTTTTTTCAGTTTTTTTTTTTTTGATTTATAAAAAAACCGTTAATTGGATTTTTTTCCAAAAATATACTTC
Organism: Eupeodes latifasciatus; assembly: GCA_920104205.1. NCBI lineage: Eukaryota > Metazoa > Arthropoda > Insecta > Diptera > Syrphidae > Eupeodes > Eupeodes latifasciatus. Next base: position 155,992,285 of record OV049924.1, read on the forward strand.
TTTTGTATCACGTTACAATATATAATATACAATTTAATTCAAGTCTCTAGCGTCATTGGTTCATGAGATATTTAGGGTTAACCAAAATTGTCACCTTTTTTTTAAACTGCTATGGTAAAAAAAACCACCCACGCAATTTTCTTGAGAGCCCTTTCTGCATCTTTCTGCCTTATTATCTGTATAACAAAATTTATTTGAAGTCGATATCTCTTCTGGTTCTTGAACTATGGATGACGAAAAAAACGTCGCGAACGTACGGACGTACCGACATACGGACATACGGACGTACGGACGTACGGACGTACGGACGTACGAACGTACGTACACACGCACGCACAGACATCTTTCTAAAAATCTTTTATTTCGACTCTAGGGGCCTTGAAACGTCGAGAAATGTCAAAATTTTCAATTTGACAAATCGGACCTATTACAATAACTTCCTATGGGAAGTTAAAAAGGGTGAGTTTATAAGTTTCATTATAAATGTGAAAGTAAATCTGTCTGTCTGTCTGTTACTCAATCACGCCTAAACTCCTGAACCAATCTGCATGAAATTTGGTATGGAGATATTTTGATACCCGAGAAGGGACATAGACTACTTTTTACCCTGGGAAAATAGCGCATTTCCATTTGAAAATTCAGGTGGGCCGATCGATTTTACGCCTAAACTACTAAACAGATTTAAATGAAATTTGGTAAGGAGATAGTTTGAGACTTAAGAAAGGACATGAGTTACTTTTGACCTTGGGAAAACAACGCATTCCCATGGGAAAAATTACTTTCCGGGGAATCTGATCGCTTTCACTCCTAAATTACCAAAGATTTGAATAATATTTGGATAAAATTGGCATTACGGGAAAACAACGCATTACCAACCTTATGAAATAAGTTGTCGAACATGTTAAACTTATCATACACGTATATTAACGCGGGCTTCGCGCCACACGTGCCTCAAGCCCCCAACGTTAGACGCAAACTGTGGATCCCACCAAGTTCCACAAATAATAATTTTAAACCTAAACTTTGCTATGCTCAAGCTTTCATCGCCAAACACGAGCCATGTAGGTACAACAAATAATTCACTGGGTCGGTCTTCTACTTCTGATAATTCTGTTTCGGCTGTGGCGCGGGCGAGTATGGGGCGGGGATCGCACGTGGTAGAAGAGGTAGGTGGCGGTAGTGCGGGGGAGGACATCACTGAGTGGGTCTACCCCAACGGGCACACACGTGAGGGCACACGCCGTTGTCGGACGCATGCAAATTACAGAGAAATTCTGCAAATATTTTATTTTTCGTGTAAATTTAATTGTTTCTTTAATACTTAATGATTTACTCGGTTCGTCTTTGATCATTTAACTTACTAGAAGTAGGTAGGTAGTTGCAGTTTCCTCTGAAAACAGCATTTGCAATAACAATAAATAAAGCTTAGGGGCAAACGCTGAAAGTTGCAGGTGTAAATTTGGAAAAAACTGTTTTTCCCATGGACAATTACATATATGTAGCGTGCTCACGAGTCTCAAACCCACAAAATCTTTACGTTCTGGCCAAGGAAGGAAAAACAAAAAACGTCGTATATAAAAATGTATTGCAGTAACCTATCTTCTTCTTAAAATGTATTAACCTAACCTTACCTATGACAATCACACTTAGTATGGCCTCATCCCATCTCGGCACAATTCAAACACACGTACAAAAAAGTACAGCTCAGGTTTTTGCATACTATTGTCCAAAAAAACTATCTAATGCGGACGAAGTCGCGGGTAAAAGCTAGTAATTTAATATAATACATTTAACAAAAGATAGGAATAAGAACTTTGCATATTTCACACAATTATTAACATAACATTTTCATTTGTTTCATTTATAATATTAAAAATAAAATAGTAAAGATAAAAACAATAAAATAAATAATATTAACAAAATGAAAATAAAATTATAAACCTATACCAACATTTTTATTTGCATTAAATTTTTAACAATTGTCATCAGAATCTTCATCACTTAAATATTCTATTTCGTCATTTTCATCTTCATTTAGAGGAGTTGGGTCGCCTTGAAACCAAAGTGGTAATAAAATACAACTTATGAATATTGTCCTATTTATTTTTTCAAACAATCAAACAAGGTAGAATTGAACTAGAGTCAAAATTTTGTATGTTCTTAAAAAAATACCAGAAGATACGTTTTTAGAGCTATATAGATTTTGAAATATTTGAACTCTTGCTAAATTTACGCTTTTGCAATTCTTTAAGGCGTACAAAAAAAAAACATTTCACCTGTATAATGGCAAAGGGCTGTACAGAACTTTTCCGCAAAACTAGGAATGAGTTTGTGTGCTGCATTACCTGCATTCCATGCATTCACAGGTTGTGACTATACGTCCAGGTTTTTTGAAAAGGAAAAGTTAAACCTTTCGAAATACTAGAAAAAAAAATGTTCATTATCAATCCGCTTTTGAAAAACTAAGTAATGAAGCTCAACCTTTAGACGAAAAAAGCACTAAAATAATTCAAAATTTTACTTGCCAAATATACGGCTTAAAGAATTGCAAAAGCGTAAATTTAGCCAGAGTTCAAATATTTCAAAATCCATATGGCTCTACTAGAAAAATGCAACAGAGGCAGATTGTGTAAAGCTCAATCCAGAAAATTTTGGATGGGAGATAAAAAATGGCCAGTTATTACCACTTTGGTTTCAAGGCGACCCAACTCCTCTAAGTGTTGATGACATTATTAATTTAAATGAAAATGAAAATGACGAAATAGAATATTTAAGTGATGAAGATTCGGATGACAATTGTTAAGAATTTAATGCAAATAAAAATGTTGGTATAGGTTTGTAATTTTATTTTCATTTTGTTAATATTATTTATTTTATTGTTTTTATCTTTACTATTTTATTTTTAATATTATAAATGAAACAAATGAAAATGTTATGTTAATAATTGTGTGAAATATGCAAAGTTCTTATTCCTATCTTTTGTTAAATGTATTATATTAAATTGTATTATATTACATTTGTTTTTTGAAAAAATGAAGATAAATATGTACTTTTATATTTCGTATGTGTATTGTTTTTTTAATAATGAAGATCGAAAAATATGTTGCAGAAAATAATTTCATGTTTTTTACGTATGTTTTTAACATACATTTCGACAAATGATACAGTTAAAAACTATGGTAAAATACTTGTTTTTAGTAATTTTTAAAATTTTTAAAACTTCAGTCAAAGGTTTTATTGAGTTGACAGTGAAACTAATCAACTCACCCTTTTTTTTAATTTGAGATAAAAAATTTTGAAATTTCGGTAAGTAAAAAGTTAATGAATTTAAATTTTTTTTAAACAGCTGGGCGGGCACATGTTTGGCCAATCAAAAGTTAGCCCGCCCAACGGGTTATTAATCTAGAGAGTCTAAGCTTTCAATTATCTAGTCGGCGGATGAGGTAGGTTTGTACCAAAAATACCGTTCTTCGAGATGGGCGGAAAAGCGGTTTGGCCCGAGTTTTTTTTGCCCGTCCTCCTGTTTTGAAATCTGTAAGTAAATCCCGATAGACCCGTTGTACATTTTTGCAGTCGGCTTATGAGGTAGGTACGTACCAAAAATCGGTACCGGAAGTAGCCATTTTGCCACCACAAGGCCCTGCAGTTTTGTATATGCCACGTCATGCTCTGTCCATTTCTGGCACTCCATTCCAGTCGGCTTATGAGTTAGCATACCCTACGGTCACCTCCCAGACTATTAACAATATATTTTTTTACCAAGTTGGTATACTCGTATCTATACATATTGTACGAAATGGAGCCTTTGAGGCAAGTACACAACATACTTAAAACGACTCGACTGTTTCTATCCTGTGCTATTGAGCAAATACAATTTGACATTCGAGCTATCATTCGAAATTGAAAATTAGGGATGAAAACAAAAAATAAACTTTGTTGCAATAATTGATAAATAACAGCAAAGTAATTGAATATAGATGAGCTTTCGAATTTTACGTATACAAAATAAACGAATACAAAAAACTAAAAGAAGAGAAGAAACTATATAAAAATTAAACTACCAAACGTTCACAAATACACAGATCTATATATATAAAAATCAATGCCAATTTTCGTTGTGATGTTATAACTCAACAATGCCTTTACCGATTTGGCTAATTTTGGTCTTGAATTATTCGTGGAAGTCTAGAGAAGGTTTGTACGTAGAGAAAATTTAAAAAAAAATCTTGAAAAAGTGTAAAATCAACATCTTTCTATACTCCCATATACAAACAATTTGTACTAATACTTACTTAAAAGCCAATTTGAACCTTTGGCAAAGCAATCGAAGACAAAAAAAGTGACGTTAGTTCTGTCAAACAAATTTAATGTCATAATATGTCATTTCATTTTATCAGCGATAATTATTGCTTTGTTATGTTTATATTTTCCAAAATATTGTTGAGTTGTTGAGTGAAGGTAAAATGCCACGAGCAAGACGACCAAACATAGGCCGGCGAACGCGTAATGCAAATCAAGTGGCATTATTAAGACGATCTCAGACTACAGATGAACGCGCACAAGCTAATGCATCGCAGCGTGAACGTACTGCACAGAATAGATCTGTTGACCCTGTACCTGTACTTAATCTTGCACGGCGATCACGAATACGTCGTGCTGTTTTGGATGAAATGCTGCGTGCTGCTTTTAATTACAATAGTCAGATACGTAGTATGTACGGATACATTGGAATGATGGACGCAATACATATGTCCACATTGTGATGCGGCTAACTTTCCAGGTGAAACGCCCGGCATGTGTTGTGCTAATGGTAAAGTCAGATTGCCAACATTAGAAACTCCACCCGAACCATTGTATTCATTTATTTTTGGGACACCTCAAACGTCGAAGCAGTTTTTGAGTAATATTCAACAATACAATTCGGCATTTCAAATGACTTCTTTTGGTGCTACTAAAATTATTAGAGATAATTTTATGCCGACTTTTATAGTAAATACCTCAGGATTGTCCCATGTTTATATCAATCTGAATCATAAAGTCTTAAAAATTATGATTCAACACGTACCTAAAATTGCATTAAATCTGAAAATTGGTTCTTTGATTATATTATTACGAAATATTAATCCACCAAAACTGTGTAATGGGACCAGATTGGCAGTGAAAAAGTGATTGCCAAATTTGATTGAAGCTACAATCTTAACTGGTAAATCAAAAGGAGAAGTGTGTTTGATACCGCGTATCCCTATGATTCCAACTGATATATCATTTGAATTCAAAAGATTACAATACCCTGTGCGTTTATCGTTTGCGATGTCCATAGATAAGGCCCAAGGGCAAACACTTCACGTTTGTGGTGTCAATTCGGAGGAATCATGTTTTTTACATAACCAACTTTATGTTGCCTGTTCCAGAGTCGGTACCCCCAACTGTTCATGCTCAAAATGGAAAAACAGAAAATATTGTTTATCCAACTGTTTTAGACTAACCCATATAGACCCACCATAGTAAGAGTACCCAATTCTTTTTTATTTTTTAGTTTTTACTCTTTGCTGATTAATACATATAATATAAACAATATATCATTTGGGTCATTTGGACTTTTAAATAGCTAGCAATTTAAAATATTTTTTTGTTTGAATAAATGAACTTAATAATAATTTTTTTTTATTACTATGCCTTATAAGTAGCGAAGCACGTACCGGGCCGCTAGTAAATATACAATCGTGAACAAACATATTTAAAAAATATTTCAATAATTAAATCAATTAACTAAAAAATAAATTTAAAAAATAAATAAATACAAAAGTTAATAAATTTAAAGACAAAATATACAAAAATACAGGTGTTTAAAATATTTTACAAAAAAAGTAGTTTCAATTGTTTGTTATAACAAATAAAATATATAGTTTGTCAATACAAAAAATAAATTGGACTGCTTTGGACTCTTCTTAAATGTTAGGTTATGTTAAATAAATGGGCTGGCGATTGATGACGTTATCGCCACACTTATATCATTGTGGACCCATTGTGATACCCTGAAGTATTGCTTGGTATTAAAAAAAATACATAAAATTGAAAATCTGAATCTACTTTTATTTTACTGCCTTAAATATATTGTGGTGAAAGTTTTAAAAATATTGACGTAGTATAAACAAAGAAATCACAAAAATAAAAAAACTCGGCTCATGTTAAAATTAGAACTCCATCGACATCTAACTCATTTCTTCAAATTATTTGGAGTCCTTATAACTTGAATTTAGATTTTTGTTTGATGTCGAACTTCGTCAAATATGGGGGTCTATTGCGATAGAATTCGGTTTATTTGAAATATCATTTCCTCAGTAAACAAAAATGAAAATGTTTTATTGTTTATTGTAATTTTCTACTTATGTATGTAAGGTACATGTGTACAAGTTAAATTATTTATTATTAGAAGTTTATAAAAAAACATCTTTATTCGGTCACTGTTTGCTTAAGACTAATTTACAATTTTGAAACTAAACTTAACATAACTTATTCTAAACTGCTACTGCAGCATATCAGCAACTGGCGTGTGTTCTTTCCAGACGCTGTGTCAGCAAACGCAGCGCTCGTGTTCGCTGCTTACCCAATAATGTTCCCACGGGAACGGAAGTATTGCCGATTCAGCTTTTTGTTGGTTTTAGCTTGTTTGTCGTTAACTCCTCCATCCTCAAATTCGAACGTCCTCGTTCGATGACATTATATGGTTTGCGACTCCTTGACTCCTATTATCATCGGTTTTGGATTTTTATCTGGTACTGTTGCCGATGTGAACTTTTCTTTGCCAATTTTGTTGTTACGTTTTTGAAAGAGTTTGAAGGCGAATATTATTGCAATTGATATAAGGCAAATTACTAGTACAGCGGAAGTTGTATTGTGGATTATGTTGACCTTTTCCAGCAAGTCTATTTTATTTGTACTATTGGCGTAAAGATGCTGTAATCTCTCGAAGGACAAGAATTCTTCTTTGGCTTCTAACATTGGTGCTGGTTGAAGCACTGCTGGCATGATATGATAGTTGATAATTTCTTTGTTGTTAAATTCTCTTCCGTTAATTTGAATTGAGGAGTTTGTATGCCGGATGATGTAAGTTCCATTGAGTTCTACTGTTTCTTCGTTGATTATCGCAGGGCCATTGAATTGATTGAGGAGGATAATTCCTGGTGTTAATTCTTCTATTGATGGGATATGTTCGTTGTTTATTTGGGTACATGTTGGTTTAATGCTCTTTAACAAATTTGGTTTGCAAGTAAAGGTACTTATGTCTATTATATTTTTCTTATTACATATAGTTAATTCATTGTATTTATGTTTACATATTGAACATTTTCATTTTTAGTATGGTTTCCGTTACATTTATTTCATTATTACTTAGGATATAGGAATTTACAATATTGGCTTTTGACCAGTGTATTGCGTAAGCGATATTTATGATTTCTTCCTTACTTAACTCTTATTTATATTTTAGTTTTAGTATTACACTATTTTCTATGCTATTTAGTTCTTTGAAAGTTTGAATTACACTATTTGTCAAGTTTGAGATTTCATTTATCTTTTCTATTGTAAGTCTATTAATAACGACTTGATTATTATTATTAACTAGTACATTGTTTATTTTATCTGTTAATATTTCTAAATCGTGGTGGTCCGGGTTTCCGGCGATCCATTTCCACGCGCTTCCCATAAAATCTAGTGATCTCTTTCTTTTTACATTTAGTCTTATGAGGTCCATGTCGATAACGTTTTATATGATTTTAAAGAGACCATTTTGTATCTTGGCACTTCCAGTATTGATTTTGATTAAATGAGAGTTTGTGTAATCCAGTATCTGGATGTTTGTGTGTACGGTACAAAAGTGTACCAGAAACCTAAAGTGAAGAGAGGGTATTAATTTTTAATTAAACTTTTGTGGATAGTTTTTCCTGAATTAGTGATGACTGTTGAATTTTTATTTTCTTTTACTATTTCTTTTTTATACTTGGGAGATAGTTTATTTCCTAATCTTTCTTCTATTGTGATATTGTAGGTCTGCGTCTGCGTCTTGTTTCTGTTTAATTCTGAGTGAAGTATTTTCTCTATCTCTTTCGAGTTCTTGGGGATTGTTGGAGAGTTCCCTTGCAAAGAAAATATCTTTTGGCTTTTTTCCTGTAGTGGAATGGATAGAGTTATTGTATTCAAGGATGGATTTATCGGTTATAGTTCCGGGAATGTGTAGTTCGGGTTTTGGGATTTGAGACAACGTATCACTTCAGATAGTGTTGAGTGAAAACGTTCTATCTGTCCATTAGCTGTGCTCGTGTATGGTGGTGTTTTGAAAACCTTTATGTTAAAAAAGTTTTCTACCATCGAAAGAACAGAGTTGGAATTTAGAGATTTTTCGTTATCTACTACTATAATATCCGGCACGCCAAATGAGAGTATTAATTCTCTTAATGGTTGTTTTATGTCCTCGGCGGATCTTGATTTTAGAATCTTTACCAAAGAGTATATTTGCAAAATTTGTCTATGGCGGTCAATATGATTCTTTTGTTTGTGAAGTAAATGTATATGTGTAATATTTGTCCAGGATATGTTGGTATAGGGGTTGGTTCTATTAAAGGCTTAGTAGGGTGTCTATCGTATTTATGTTCTTTACAAATAATGCATTCTTTTACTATTTTTTCTACTTTCCGTCGCATTTGGGGAAAATAGAACTTTGTTAAAATCTGTAATTTGTTTTCTTTGCTATTCCTATGTGCACGATTGTGTTCTTTTATAATTTCATTTTCTTGTTGTTCTGGGTCAAGTAAATCTACAATTACTGTTTTCCTTACAAATCTTATTCTATACTGTTTAAAATGGATGGGATAAAATTCTTGAATTTGTCCAAGTATTCTTTCGCTTGTCTGAAGTCCATTTATGACAGATGGATTTAGATAACGTTTAAAAATATTGATAATTTTGTCATTAGAAAATGTTGGTTCTATTATTGTATGCCTGTGATAAGTGGGGAAAATGATTTTGAAATCGTATGACGCTGTATTTCCTTCTAATAAAATCATTTGATTTTTATAAAAGTTTATTGGTTCTTCTGCAATTGGGATGAGATATTGTCCTGAACTTTCGTCGCTATGTTGGGTGATTGTCAAGGAATGGATATTGCTGTCTGTTGGTGGTCTTGATAGTTCATCGGCTACAACGTTGGTTCTGCCGGGTTTGTACCTTAAATCCATATTTATACTCCTCGAGTATAGCCTTCCAACGCTTTAGTTTGTTATTGGTGTTTTTGTTACTTAATGCGTAAGTCAAGGGTTGATGGTCAGTGAAAATTTTAACTTTGGCTGATCCGTAAAGATAATTTCTGAGAGTATTGAGTGACCATATGATGGCCAGCATCTCTTTCTCATTTGTTGCCAGGTTTTTGTTCTGATTTTGATAGAGTTCTTGAGATGAACGTTATAGGCTTGCCGTCTTGTTCAAGTACTGCACCTATCGCGTAGTTAGACGCATCCGTTGTAAGGTGGAACTCTTTTTTGAAGTCAGGGAATTTGAGAACTACATCTTTGGAGATGAGATATTTGTTTAGTTTTTGAAATGCTTCAAGAGCTTCGTTATCGAAGTTTATTATTTTTTTGTTAGAGGATTGTTTGGACGTGCGTCCATCTTTCCCTCTGAGAAGGACTGTCAGGGGTTTCGCTAGCTTGGCGTAGTCCTTGATGAATCGTCGATAAAACCCTGATAGGCCTAAGAATGATCGTAGGTCCTTTAGTGTCTTTGGACACGGAAATTGGGCTATTGCTTCTATCTTCTTGGGATTTGTTTTAATTCCTTCAGAAGATATTATGAATCCTAGCAACTCTACATTGTTTTTTTAAAAACTCACATTTGTCCATCTGGACTTTAAGATTTGCATCTTGAAGGGTCTTAAAAATTGTGGATAGATTTTTGAAGTGGGATTCTTCATCTTTGCTAAAAAACGACTATATCTAATGCTCTTTGGAAAATCGACGGAGCATTTTTCAATCCAAATGGAAGTCTGACGAATTCATATTTTCCATTATTGACCGAGAAGGCTGTTTTTTCAATGTCATTTTCGTGAAGTTTAATTTGGTAAAATCCGCTTTTTAGGTCGAGTACCGAGAAAAATTTATTTTGTCCGAGTTGGGCACGGACATCGTCTATTTCCGGTATCGGGTAACGATCGGGTATGGTAAATGTACATATTTAGTTTCCTATAATCGATAACTAGTCGGTATTTCTTTTCACCAGATGCATCAATTTTCTTGGGTACGACCCATATTGGTGAGTTGTAAGGGGACCGTGAAGGTCTGATGATACCATCTTGTAGAAGTTGGTTTATCTGCTTTTCTACTTCATCTTTTAAAGACATGGGATATGGATATGATCTTGTATAATCTGGTTCGTCATTGGATGTTCTAATTCTACCTTTCACCGTCGTGGTGTAGGTTAATTTTTCATCAGGTTCAGCGAATAAATTAGAGCATGACGCCGTAAGTTTATGAAGTTCTGTTTTGTGTTCTTGTGACATGTGACTGTCTCTAATGGTGACGGAGTTTATTGAATCAGAAATTTGCTGTTTGAGTCGGATTTTTAATTTATTTTTAATGAGCATATAACTTTCTTTTGTAAAAATGACAGCTGACAAGTCTTTAAGGCTGTCATTGCCTAGAATTTCGTGGAAGGACTTAAGTGTGGGAAGAATGAAAAATTGTATTTGTATGGTATTGATACCGAAAAGATTTATCATAGTATGTTGGCTTATTTCAACTTTACCGCCAATCAAATTTGCAAAAAAGTTTTGTTTATTGGTAGTTGGATTCTTTACTAAGCTGGGCTGAATATAATTTTTGTTTGAACCTGTGTCGACTAAGAATTTTAAGATTTTACCGTCGCTCGTCTTACATTCAAAGTATGGCAAGGACGAGAGTGTTAACCCAAAAAATTAATATCTGCAAGGTCGTTAAGTTGTTGATCGTAGTCATTTTGATTTGCAATATAATCTTCTAATGATTCGTCTCCAATATGCATTGTATTCGTTGAATTTAAAAGTGAATTGTAAGGATTGACGTCAGATTGGTAAGGGTAGTCATATGGCTGAATATTATTTGAAGCAATGTTAATTTGTTCATCAGCTTTCTCAAAGTTTGGATTTTTTATTGATTCAGGATGATTGGTGTCGTTGAGACATGGAAATTATGGAAATTTCTTTGCATTTTAGGTGGTTGTGCTTGCATGGATGGGGATGGAGTGTTTTGCTCATTCGGTCTTTTACCAAATAATGAGTTGTGAGGTTTCGGTTTATTTATGTAATTGACCCCTTTTGACCATATGCTTTGGTCAATATCCATTGGCACTGGAGTAGGGAAAGGTTTTGGGGCAGTTGGTCGTGGTGGGACATACTGTTGAGAAGGGTTTCGTTGAGGGTATTGGTAACGTTGTTGAAATTGCTGTCGATATTGAGGGTTTTGTGAATATTGCGGATAATGAGACCGTTGTTGGGGGTGTTGTGGAAAATGTAGCAGATTTGGGAAAAACTGTTGTTGTTGCGGGGTATGAACTGGTTTGCGAGGTGGCAAATCAAGGATTGCTTTTTTGTTATGACCGGTAGGGATGTTAGCATGCTGTGAGCGGAAGCTTTGGTTCTCAAGTTTTTGACATAAATACAAAGCTTGTGAAAGTTCTACAGGTTCTCTGAAGTCTCGGAAGATCACCTCTAAGACATCTTATGAAGATGTCCAGGGCTTTGTCTCTATATGTTTCTGTTAGCAGATGCATGGCATCTGTAGAGATGTTCATACTAAAGATTTTGTTAAGTATTAATGATAAATGTTTGTAAACTACTTGATAGTATTCTTTGACACTGTTGTTACTTTGTGTAAGGGTTGTCATCTGGTACTCAAGTGTACCTAGATCACGTTTGTCGGCATAGTGGGTAGTTAGGCATTTAGACATGCATTCTCAGTTTAAGGGTGTGTTATAAGATTCTAACACTGCATCTACATTGCCAACAATCTTATTTCGTATGGTATTAAGAATACCGAAATATTTGGGCGTGCCTTTAAGGTGTTTGTAGATGTTGAGAATCCTCTCAACGCTCTTTCGCCAAGAGCTATACTCGCCAGGGTTTCCTGAGAAATCCCTTAGAGTACGTATCACATCAGGTACTTTATCGAGATCGGTTAAGTTCCCGGAAAATTAAACATCAATACCTTGTTCATTGCCTTTATAAAAGTTCGCGTGTGGATTTATTATCGATGGACCATTGGACCCTTTACTTTTGAAACAATATTTGTGATAAGTTCTTCTAATTCTGGTGTGGCCATTGCTGCACCTTGGTTTGAAGTGGATGCGTTTGGGTTGGGAGGGGGTAGGTTAAAATTTGGGAGTTGGATGTTTGGTAGAGGGTTTGAAACTGCGTTTTCCTGCATGTTTCTTTTCTCAGATTTAATTTCTTTCGTAGTTTTACGAATTTTGGAAAATATTTATTAAAATGGGGTATTAAGGTTTATTTTGTATAAATATTTTAATTTAAGTTTATAAACTAAAATATTTGGTCTTATAATTCAAATAAGATTAACAAGAGAGAAAACAAAAAATTATTATGAGAGAAAAAAAACTTTTGTAATTATTTTAGGCTTAAATAGTTACTTGTTGAATAACTTGTATAAAAATAAAATTTAAATTAAATATTTATCACTTTTTTTTAATTTTAAATTTAATAATTTTCTTACAGAATAATAATTTTGCTAAGTGAGTTCATGTTCCAACGCTGGCGAGAGGGTAAATGTCCTTTTCGATTCCTACTGCGGTACCCTTTTCGCACTCCCTCGTTGTTCGCTTTATCGATCGATCCAAGGGTGATTCACTGCACTTATTTTACTTTCTTGAGTCACAATTAGTTGGGTTTTTGATTCGTGGCGTGCTGCTTAAGGACGACTTCTATGAGTTTTAGAACACTTTGGGTTGTATTTTTTCTTAGTTATATTCGGTTGTATTTATTAGTTACATTCGCGGCGTGCTGCTTGAGTACTACTTATGTTTAAGAACTTTAAAATGATTTGGGTTGCTTTTGTTAGTTACATTCGCGGCGTGCTGCTTGAGGACGACTTATGTTTATGAACTTTAAAGCACGTTGGGCGCCAGTTAAATTATTTATTATTAGAAGTTTATAAAAACATCTTTATTGCGTCACTGTTTGCAGCAGCGCTCGTGTTCGCTGCTTACCCAATAATGTTCCCACGGGAACGGAAGTATTGTCGATTCAGCTTTTTGTTGGTTTTAGCTTGTTTGTCGTTAACTTACATATTGGAATTATTTATTGAATTCCTTTGTAAGTTTGTACAAATATCACAAATATGTCTTTGATTTTTCGTGATTGGCTATTTCATGACGATGAAAATAATATTCTATTTGAAGAAAGGCGTATTCACCACATGCTAGAATGCGCTACAAACGATTTCGTCTGATAAGAATAACTTTTATTAGGGTGCTTTATTTGTTTAAGATATGCTTCTGCAATTTCATCATTGCCCCCTTCGCAAAATTTGATTCGAAAGCCGCATTACAAGACTCCAATTCTATTGTTGTAGTACCCGTGGCATGATGGTTAGTGCGTTGGACTGTCATGCGAGAGGTCTTGGGTTCAATCCCTGCCTGTGCCACCTTAATTAAAAAAAAAAGTTTTCACGGGTACTGCCTCTTGCAAGGAATTGACAAATTCTCCAAGAGTAATTCTTGTCATGAAAAAGTGCTTTCTCAAAATTAGCCGTTCGGATTCGGCATATAAATTGTAGGTCCCCTCCATCCCTCACAACATTACTCGCACACAGGAATGGTTGAGAGTTGTAAGTCACTCGGCCCTGGTTTTCTACGGATTGTTGCGCCACCTAATTTATTTAATTTATTTATTAATTCTATTGTTGTCAGATCATCTTGCAGCTTTCGTTTTTGCAGTATTTCAGAAATTTTCTCCAGCCAAAAAACTTCATTCCAAGCTCATGAAATTTAGAAAGTTGAAGCCGATCTTCCTCATGCGTTTTTCAGCTTGAGCTGTATCAGTTCTTAATAATGCAGTGACATTGAATATTGGAGGTTGAGTCTAACCAAAAGTTGTCAAAATTTGCCAACTAAATTTTTGAAAATCTTATTGTGGTTCCAATATATCTTCTTTTGATATCAGGGGTGGTATTTTGTAGATTATTGGTTCACCTGAAAATGCATCAGAATCAAACGATTCTAGACTGCCAATGAGGTGAGGTGAATTTGGTGTTCCGCCTCCAATTTAAATCGCATTCTGTCGTGCAGCTGAAGCATACCGACCCAATGTAGACATTATTTTGTTATGCCACCCGGTAAGTACATCGGTCTGTTTCTGCATTTTAATTTGATTAGAAATCGATCATAATCGATATTAATAAATAAAATAACTTCAAATGTTACTGTTTCCATAAGAACCTACTTATGGATCCGCATTGAAGTTCGAGCGAATGCTGTCCCACTCTTACGTTCTTAACTCATTGGTTGGTCTATTTGTTTTAAAAATTCATTACGACCCAAACCTTACCACAAGATGATAAAGTTTTTTTAAGTTTTATTTTTACCATTTTAATTAAAAGCAATTTATTTTTAAATTGAAAGTGTGCGAGGCACACACTTTATTCCGTAGAACTTAGTTTCAAAAAAACTGACATCTATGTCTTTAAAACTCAGAATTGATGTTGACTCGAGTTTTATACAAATTATTTGAAATGGAGAACTCTCCGGTCAGTGGAAGTTGAAAAAACTAATTCTTTTAAAAATACATTAGATCAAAAATCGTCTGGTTTTTTTCTTTTCTTAAACTTTTTTATGTCGTCTCATTGATATGACCAACACAAAAAAGAAGATATTAGGCCGGCATATCTATTCCAAATTTTTGATTCATTTTTGCTCAAAAAATAATTCTCAGAGGGAAAAATAATACAATTTTAAAACTGAATTCATTGAATTGCGATTAGCCATTTTTTGGACCCTTTTCACATTTCTTTCTAATGTCCTTTTTGGCATCGATTTTAATTGCAATTTAAAAAGTAGGTACCTATACGAGTAAAGGACATTCATTATTGTCAATAGCCATTATAAGACATCACCATCAGTCTGACAAAATTCCACCCTCACCATAAATATATATGTATACCTTAAACTTCTCTATACAAAACAGTATTGCCATCAAACTGTTGGAAAAGAAATCACAAAAAAGAAGATGCCGAAAGACCTAAAACAGGACATATCAAAAGACAAGTTAAGGAAAAAATAAAACGAAAAGACTTAAAAACTTGGCAAAGTACCGAGAGACACAAATTGCAACGGAAACGATTAGAAACAAAATGAAAGAGATTTCAAACACACACACACCTACCAACACATCCAAAATCGGACTTGAAGTAGTGTTAAATAGAAGAAAAACAGAGAAGGGATCCTTAGGCCATATTGAGAAAACACACAAACATAGTAAAATTGAAAAGAAAGCTATGTAGGTGATGGTAGGTGGTAGGTATACGAGAAGAGCATTAAAACAAAAAGGGGTTAAGTGATGTTCTAAAGGATTCACAAGAAATGTCAAAATATAGAAGAAGAAGAAAAAAGAAAGTAACATTTTAAATGTTGACCAACTTCCTGAGGGCATCTGACTGGAACTGTCACAGGTTAGCCATATGCTTTCAACGATTAATTCCAAATAAACAACCATATGCCTGGACTTATAGCGAGTAAGGACGAAAAATGAAATTATACATAAGTACGATCCTTTGGGGTTTGGGGACATTAAAAATAAATATATGGAAAATTCAAAAGGAACGAACAGAAAATCAGAAAAAAAGAAGAAAGTAGGTAGGAGTGGTGGTTTACCAGCAATTATTCCTTTATTGCATCCTGAAGCGATACTGCACATATTAAAATGAATCATCCTTCTTTCCTCCTCCTACCACCAAGAACCTGGACCAAGACCATCAGAACTATCCTCAGAGATAATATTATGTTGTGTATAGTAGAACGGATGTTGTCAAAGTACGAGTATAGTGAATCGAAGACATTATATAGAGATATACATATACATTATACAAGCCCGTATGGTGCCCTGATGCCGGGAAAGAAATAAAATTAAACTTAGGAATAACACAACATTAAAGCATCATCACAACATATCACACAGAGAAAAGCACCAAGCACCATAGCACCATAGCACCATAGCACCATAGCACCATAGCACCAGCAATAGCAAAGGAAGCAGCATCAGGAGTTGAAGACCATTTGTATTATGTTCTATGGTACAGATATCTGGGACTATTTTGAATTGCAAATACAGTTCGGACGGAACCGCAAACACGATACAAACACGCACACAATGGCATGTCCATTAGATATTTTCGATCGTACATACAATAGATACACACACATACAGACAGACAGCAAGACAAATATACAGGAAGATATCAGGACATATCTTAGTCGTCCTGTATGGAGTGTAGTGTGTGATGGAAGACGTACAATTTTCCCATCAGACTTGCTGCATTCTTTTTCTGTTTTTCTGTTTTTCGGTTTTGCGTTTTTCTTTTTTTTTTGTATTGAACATTTGTTGCTATATGTATAATAGTGGCTCCTTGCGTGGTATGTAAACACATTCACACACACACACACACATTCTCTTGTTATTTTTTGCCAATTTCGAAGGAAGCTTGCCAAAGCAAAAATTTCTGAAGAGAACTATTTAAAGTACATTTTTTTCAAATTTTTTATTTTATTTGTTGTTGCTTCTGCTTTTGTTCATTCTTCTTTGCTCATCTTATCGACCATAGAGTGGATGGTAATTTGGCCAGAAAAACGATTCCCAATTTGTTTACCTTTCAATATATGCAGGTATGTATGTTTGGTATGAAGGTATGTATGTGCGGTTTTGAAAATGAGAAGGAGTCTGCATTTGAATTGGGTTCAATCAGCGACACTCTATCTATGTATGACCATTACCATCATCATCAGTTGTTGGTGGTAGGTACTGGGTTAAAAATTATTTTGTTTTGTCTGTTTTACCATTTCACCATTATTAAATAACTTTAAATGCAAAGACCACTTAGAGAAATGAAAAATTGATTGTGTCGGACGGTTAGCTTAGAAAAGCTAGACAGACACAAATAAAACACTTTACACAAAGTTATCTGCAGTGATGACTGATGATGTGTGAAGAGAAGCTGATGTACTCCTTTTTTAGGTTATTGGACGAGTTTTGATGGGCTATAAAACGAACAGTAAAACTTAGAGAAAACATTTTTTTTTTTATTTAAAAATTTATTTTTTGAAAATTATATCTCCAAGATGGCGGCCGTCAGCATTTATACACTGTTGTAGACGATCTCTGAAGCTTTAACATGATTTTCGGCACATTTCGACTGGTAAGGCCTCGATTTTCGCGGTGATTTTCTGTTTAATTTCTTCTATGGTATGTGGGCGATGTCTGAAAATGTCTGGATGGAATGATAAATCTTCGTGAAGAATTCTCCTCAAAGAACGGTCTGAGATTCCCAAAGCTACCGGGTGTTTCCGGGCTGAGCGTCTTGGTGACTGCTCAATTGACTCTCTAACCAACTGCACATTTTTGGGGGTTCTTACCGTTCTGGGTGCTCCGTGTACAAGTCTACTTAGGGTACTTTCAGTTTCTTCCAAATTCCGTATCCACAATTTGATAGTGTTTGCAGAAGGAACATATTCAGCACGTGGAATGCCGAAGTGTATACGAAAAGCCCTTTGTGTAGCGATCACAGAATGATTATTTTCGTAATATGCACGCAAGACGAAACCACGATGTACACCTGTCCAGACCATGATTACCAATAAAAACGGCATTACCGTACAATTCAAAATATGCCACTTATTAACGCCTACTCTTATCTTATCACAGGCTAATGACCTCATTAAACTCGTCAGTCGGCTCTGCCGCACCCTGTATATAAATCATTTCTGTTTTTAGACAATAAAGTCAAATATAAAATCAAAATCAAAATTAGGATTTTTTATATGTAAGATTCCAGTGATTAGATCAACTACAGAACTTCTCTGATTCAACAATTTGGCTTTAATAAATAAGTTAGGACCCTTCTATTTAAGGTCTTATGGACTCCATATTATTACGTATTGGGTCTTTCATCTTTATCTTTATCGATCTTTATCTTTTATTAATAAAAAACAAAATGTGTTTGATAGGATGTCATCGAAATTTTGTATTCTTTTGAAAAGCATATTGACGAAGCCATTGTATGTATCAAAGGACCCCACTTCCTTCGGAACCAATTAAGATAGGAAGTAAAACACTTTCTAAACTGGTCATAATAGTAAAAGCAGTTTCAAAGATACAGCACTTCGAAAATCGCAAAAAATGTTACTGATTAACTCACTGCCTTACCGATCTTGAAATTTCCGCAACACTAGGTCTTGTGATGCAAACAAAGTTAAAATAAGAAAAACTAATTCTCCGATTGAGCGGGCGTGATACCCTAACACTTTCTTATACAAAATCACAAAATTGTGCACTTAAGGGCTTGACATTAACCCATCTTTTCAACTATGTAAGCAATAGCAATGATTTTAATAAATCATACCACCATCTCTATTTGAGTAAGGGAGCCGAATCTTGCTGCGTTGGCAAGAGGAATGCACTTTTTTTTTCTGTACTGTAACGAGGAATGGTCTGCCAAACAGCATTCATTCATTAAGTAAGTAAGTAAGTTCGTTATTGGTGTGAGGAAAACATGATTCAAGAGAAGCTTCTTTTTTCACCGAAGGTAACCTTTTGAATCGAAGAAACTAAGACATACCTGGTTCCAGCAAGACGTGGCAACGTGTCCTAACGCCACCAAAACCATGAATTGCTTACGCAAAATGTTTGACAATATCAATTAATTTCGCTCGCCTGATTTATCAGTGCGTCATTTTTGAAGTCTATTTGAAGTCCGAACTGTATAAAACTATACCACGGAACTTGGAAAATCTAAAAGCGTTTTTTCCCAACATTCTGCCAACATTACAACGGTTATGATGTTTATTGTAAGGAAAGTCTTCGAAATTCTTGTGTATCGCTTGTGTTTATGTATATAAAATCAGGACCATTATCTGAATTTTCAAAAACGACAAGCTTTTGATAAAAATATATATTAAAATATGTGCTTTTGTTTCTCTTTTCAATGTCGTAAGATTTGTTTTTCCAGTTCAATTAGAAATTGGGTTATGATTTTTTTTAAATGATGTCCATTTCCCTGACGCACTCTGTAATTTACAAGGAACGTTTATGACTTTAGCGTACTGACTTTATCAGAGTTCAAGTGACGATCATTTGGTGGCGTTAGGTCTTT
Source organism: Eupeodes latifasciatus (assembly GCA_920104205.1). Taxonomy (NCBI): domain Eukaryota; kingdom Metazoa; phylum Arthropoda; class Insecta; order Diptera; family Syrphidae; genus Eupeodes; species Eupeodes latifasciatus. Next base: position 156,011,682 of record OV049924.1, read on the forward strand.
TCGCCCGAAACCATATCGCCCAAATTAAAAATGTCATATGGCCCAAAATATTTTTTTAACATTTCTTTGTTGTACGAATTGAGCAATTTTATGGAAATTTTTGGGCGTTAAAACTTCTTTAAGTTTTATGAAATTTAAAATAAAAAGCAGCATTCGGTTTTTTTGCCAATAAAATAACTCCAAGATATTTAAAATGTCATTTAGCCCAAAAATTGCTCTCTCACCCAAAAATGTTTTCAGAAAAAAATGACACAAATCCCAAAATCAATTTTATATCGCCCAAACCAATTTTAAAATAACATAACGCCAAAATTACTACATATTTGACATATCACATAAAAGATGTCATCTGTTTCAACATTTGAGTATTTTGCCAAAATGTTTGTTTATTGTTTTAAATTTTATTTCCTAAACAAAAAAAAAAAAACGTCAGAGCGCCCATAAATTCGGAACGTTAAAAAAGCGTAACAAATATGTTTGGCTTTATTTCACTTTCCGAAAGAGAAACAAGGCCAATTTTCAAAGTGAAATAAATCAAAATGGTGCTTGCTCACAGTGTGAGCACACAGCATTATTTCGTATAAACAGTGAAATTATGTAACCCCCCTGCTTTGGCTCACTATAAGATTTGGAGCATAGGGGCAGCATACCCCCTCCCCATACATACCTCACTGTTTATAGTCTTCTCAAAGCCCCGCCAGCCAAAATCTTTTGGGCGTTATGACATTTCTGAATGTGGGCGTTATGACATTGAGAGTTGGTTTGGGTGAAATGACATTTTATTTGGGCTCTATGACTTTTTTAATGATATGTTTTACAATGTTTCACTTTTTGGGCTTTATGTCATTTTATGATTTGGGTTATATTTCGTTGGTAGATAAGACATTCGAAACGATAGAAATCATAATCGTCGTAATGCCTATAATAAAAGTCACAAAGCCCAACCGCTATGTCATTAAATCCAAAATGACAACTTGCAACTCGAGCGTTCTTTTATTTGAAATTTATTTTGGCGTTACGAAATTCACTTTGGTTTTTTGGCGATTTTTTTCTAACTTTGTATGCTTTGTAACCAGTTTTTGGGTTTTATAACATTATAAGAATGGGGCGTTATGGTTTTGAGCGAAAAGCCCTAACGCCCGTTTATGTGGAATATTTCTGATTCATGAGTTGTTTCCATATCACCTTCATAAATTTAGAATCATGCAAATTTTTAGAACTTATACCTTTTTAAGGCATATTAACTCATTTTATAAACAGCAAAACCAGGATACTTTTTGGAACATTTTAGACGGGTTTTGGAAGTTCCCGAACCCTCTTACAGACTACTGCAATGTAAGCGGCATTTTGTCGACAACGGCAACACTCGTTTTGATAAAAAAGTTTTGTAATTTCCACGTCTTGTTGAACTTCATATCCGCCCACTCGAATATATGAATTTGAAACAATAAAGGCGCATTTAACTGCCGTCGTCAAATCTCGTCAAAATAAACATTTTCTGGTGGTATAAGTATTTTCAAGTATATCATATCACAGGTACCATCTATTGTTCTTAAGAATTTTAAGAACTTGACCAGTACTTTACATGTGTGGACGTTGACCTTAAACGCGAAAACTAAACTTGTTTCCATGTCTTTTGTATCCTAAATAAAACTGAAAGATGTGTTTGACTTTTTTCAATCTAAAGTCGGGTGGGAATTCTTTTAAGATTCCGAAATTTCTATTTTTGCATTGCACAATGTAACCAACCAAATACGTAAATAACCTAAATTTAACCCAGCCGACCCTTTGTGGAATGTTTGTGTTTTAATCCATTTGGAAAACAAAAAAGAATAAACATCATTGATTCGGAAATTCTATCAGATCAACGCATCAGTGAATAAACTTTACCTAATTTACTTACACATTAACATCAAAGTTTATCGACATTCCCTATAAAAATTAATTTATTACCATTTTCAATTTCTTTTCTATTTCTATTTTCTATACATTTTTTTTCTAATCTTTCTCTAATTTGTTTGTAGTAGGTACTCTTACCGATGTAGAAATTTTATCCTTTTTTCTCATTTTTCTGTTCTGTTCATTTTCCTGTTTACATTCAATTGAAATTTCTCTTTCAATTTACAATTTCTACAATACCACTTCCCATTTCCTTGTCTGCTTTTTTTGTTTCCTATTTTATTTCGTCCTTTTGTCTGATTTGAATTTCTTTGCCTAGGTATATAGCGAATAAAATAAATGTCGTCGCCGTCGTCCTGGGTGATTTGTTTTTGCATAACATACCTCGACCTACCTAGATACAAAACTACCTACTTCAAAGGTGACAGAGAGAAGGGGAGGTTTTTAATATTAGTTCTTATTTCACTCTATTTCTATTTCTATTTCGTTTCTTTTGTGTTAGATTATTATTATTCATCCATTTTCTAACAATTGATTTTATTTTTGTTTATGTATATTTCCAGGAGAACAATAGATTCAACTTGAAATCCCATTAAAGCGTTTCACAATCCCTTAATCTACCTAGCTTTGCAATTAAAACTTTCATTAAACTAATTATATACAAAAAAGTATACATATACGAAGGGACTAAAACAACGAACGAATAAAAACAGAACAAAAATAAAAAAAATGAAATTAAAAACTGAAAAATAATAAATATGGAATAACAAAACGACTCAAAAGTGCAGCGGTCTATTAAAAGTTTATTTGACAGCATCAGGAGGACGACGTAAAGTATCTAGATAAAACTTACTTCAGTTTCTGCTTTTTATGCGAACGCTATAGAAGTGCTACAGGACTATACCAACTGATGTTCTGTTACTAGATAATGCTTACCTGCCACACAGTGTCATCATTTCTAGGAAGCTTTATGGTTAAATTGAATTGCGTTCATGTGCCCTCTAGTCTTTGATGCAACATACACTTCCTTTTCCATAATATATACTCATCGTCGTACTTTCTAGGTACCTCTATACTTCTCCAGACTTTAGACAACACCGTTTTTCACTCATCGTATTGGAGCGAGTTTTTTGCCTTTTTGTTTTGTTTTTGGAGCGAATTGCAACACCTGCCGCGTTATCATTGCTATCAACAGAGTGCGCAGAAAAGCTTGAAACAGACACATTCCATCTTTTGCACATCACACAGAGGAAGGTATCTTTCTAGGAAGCGACTATACACATAGCTGCAGTCTATACAGGATACCGTATGCACATAAAGGTGTGAAGTTGTGGTGCACTTACTTATATGTATATACCTTGGCACCTATCTATAAATGCGGAAGATATATACCTTTCTCACCCTATTTTTACCTAGCGAAGCCGTTAAAAAGGACACATTTCATCCTTTACCGCAAAAACTGGCAACAGCAGTTGCATCAGCGACAGTCCTCGTAGTAAATTGCTTTCACACTTGAGTGAAGTGGCTCAAAAGGACACTTCTTTAAACACTTCAAATAGAGAAACACACTGAAAGCAGAGGCAGTGGGTGGCAGTCGCAATAGTATCAGTGCTAGTAGTTATAGTAAAAAAAGGACGAACCTGGAAAAAAGGAGAGGCATGTGAATACGTAACAAAAAAAGACAAAGAATTTTCGTATACCTTCCTGTGCTTATTGGATTTTTTTATTACATTTTTTTTCACAAAACAAAACAAAAGAAAGGAAGAAAACGGTTTCCATACAATTTTCGAATGAAACCTTAGGACCTGTAATCAATTTTACGGTACATTGCATATAATTTAACGAAATAAATATAAACATCAGTGTAACTACGAAATTTCTCTTGATTTTTTCGCTTTGTTGTTGTTGTTTTTTCTTTTTGTATAAATAAAAATAAACAAATTGGAAAATAAAAGGAAAAGGACGAAATAACAACAATAAGATGCCAATTAAAATGGAAATACAATTGAGAGGATTGGAAGCAATCGTGATATGGATGATTACGTTGTTCATTTTTGTACCCGGTAAGTAAAATTATACAATCTACTTATTTATTTTATTTGTTAATTTAATTAAATTTAATATAATTTAATTACAAACAATAATTTTATTTTTCAACTTAGACTTATACTTCGATTTGAAGGATCCTTCATTAGGCTTTTGAACAATATTTTTTAGAATTATTCGTACTTGAAATTGTTATTAATTTTATTATTTATTCAATTGATTATTGATCGATTGAAAATGCGTTTACTTTCTAAATGCAAATAAGGTGTTGGAAGGAAAATCAATATAAGTTCATTAAAAATTATTTCGAAGATATGAATTGTACCATTTCCATTTCATTTCGGAACAAGTTTAATTTCTCGTTTGTTATCGACAAAAGTTGCGTTATTCTTGGTTATTTTTGAATAGAGTTGTAGTTTTTAAAATAGATAAATACTTTTCTAGATACCGCAGAAAAAAAAGTTTGAAGAAGTCATCAGTAGCTTAATTTGAAAATCAATGGACTCAAGCCTTAACCCTTCGATTAACATACATACACGATGTTTGTATTTATAATTAGCACACACTAAAAGGGTTTCGTAAACTTTTAATATGGTTGAGATGCAGTATGAACTCCGGGAAAAAATAGAGGGGGTAAGAAAGAAGATGTAGGTGAACATTTATTTTGAATTCTTGAATATTACAATGGTGGGGAAGGACAGAGCGATATAGGGTATACCACATTCGCTTAGTACGGCTAAAGAACCATATTCTGTACTTCACAGCACAGCCAAAGATAGGCTCAAGGGTATTACGGTTAAACTGTTAAAGGAGATATATGCACCTGGCTGTGTCCGTTCAAACAACGGTAGAAAAGTGTGCGGCAAGAAACTTTACTTCTGACGATGGTAGAGTGGAGAAATGAGTAAATGATGTTATTCTCATCCAGTATTTTAAATACTTTTCTTATAATATTGTAAGTAAGTTGCTGGAGTACCAACCCAGAGATGGGAGTTACACTAAAGTTTTGGAAGTATACAGGTTTTCTAAATTGTAGCGACAATGGAAGGAGAGAAAAATGTAATGTCTTGAATAGTCTCAGAAAACCCAAATATCTTCGGCATTAGAGGTGGTTTAAAATGTTTAGTTTGGATAATGTCTTTAAGGATAAAAACCTAGCATTGGGTCTATGAAGCATTAAATTCCACACGATTGTGATTATGATGCTGCTTAGGTTGGAATTTAATAAATTTATTAAATTTTTTCTTTGTGTTTCCACATGAAGAGAGATGTGAGTCTAAAAATAAATCGAAACCGTTAAAAATACAATCGAAACAATTATTAGTATATATTAGAAAAAAAAACACTTACATATTTCGGTAGACAGTTCAAAAATCTATCAAATGCTTTTGGAATATCAATGTAAAGATTTGTTCTACTATTTGGTGAAATCACCAGTGGCAATATTGCAGCGAAAACCATACCGCCAGTCGATAACTAGAAGAAAGAATGATTCAAATTTGTTGGGCTTAGACTGGACAAACACTGTTTGCTATCTACTCGAAAGGAGCCTTAATATTAGGATTGATATAAACTTACGCAGCGTATTTGTTTTTTTTTGAGATTTTTTAGGATTCTAGCTATAGCACTAGTGTGAAAGAAAAGTGGACGCCTCTGTACAATTAATACATTATGTCAAATTCTTGAACAAAAGTAGCAATTCTAAATCTCACATTCTTGCTGTAAAAGTTCATATAGTAAAATTTTAAACTTCATCGACTATTCCACTTAAGTTTATAAAATAACGTGTAAATGTATTTATAAGAATTAATTGGTAATCAAAACTTAATCGTGCAGATAAACATATCGAAAAGAATGTGTATTGTTCATTCAATTTGAATTCTATAATATAGATATGATTACAAACGTAATTCTTTTGGAAATAAGAAACCTTACCTAACCTAACGAAAACTCATGCTTTGATTAGAGCTATAAGGAAGTTATTAGGGTCAGAGATGTAAGTTTCCGTTTCTACGTACATGTATAAGTTAGAAGAACTGTAACAATCATATTCGATTAACCAAATTCTTACATGACCAGAAATTAAGGCAGAAAATACTAACCAAGGGTAGTAAAAATGTTTGATCATTTGTAAGAACTTACGTAACACCACTACATCCTCGGCTCCAACCCTCGTTTACAATGGCACTCCCTAGTATCCCCCTTATTGTTCTGTAGAGGTGTTTTATTATCCTGGTAAAACTACTGCGTAAGCTTTTTCATCTTTTCGATGACGAGACGATGGAAAACAGTATTTGTCAATCTCTCAATATCTTCCTATTGCACTCACGTCCCTTCTTTGCATGAGACGCTGATTAAGTATCAACTTAAGAAATATCTCGAAGAACGAAAGTTTCTTTATGACCGGCAATATGGCTTTCAATACCAATAGGCCCAACGCTGATTTAACGGTTTATCCAACCGAAAAGTCGAACAAATCTTAACATCGTTTTGGAAAAAGAAAGATTATTGCACTTGATATTTCAAAAGCATTTGATACCGATTTGCACCCAGTTCTCTTATCAAACTGGTATACATGAATCTCTTCTTCGTTGGATTAGAAACTAACTTTCTAACGTGGTTCAATACAAGTTGAATGGGATTGTATCAAGTCTGAAACTCATAAAATAAATGTTTATGTTCCTCAGGGCTACGTTATGTCTCCACTCTCTTTCTTATATTCATAGACGCTTAGGATTTTTAATATGGTGCTAGACATTTGTTACCCCTTCTGATCTGGGTGTGACTTATAAAGCCTTAATTCGTACAAAACTTATGAATATAACTCGCATATTTAGACAAGTGCCCCTAATACAAGCTTAAATCTTTTGGACAGAAAAGGGAGCTTTGAAAATAATAGGCGATAGAAATATAACTGAAAAATGTACATCGCTTGAACACCGCCGCAACACTGAATTTCATTGTTTTACCGATATTTTTACAAACAATTTTCTGTCGAATTATCCAGTTGCATTCACCACTCAAATAATTCGGCCGTAATACTCGTACATTTATTAATGCTCATTATTTTACCCTTGAGCTTAATGACGGACGTACTGCCAGGTACAGATGTGCTTTTTTTTAACGCATATCGAGAATTAATTATTAATTATTTAAAAATAATATATTTTTTTATTTTTGCTTTGTTAATTATTATTTTAGCTTTTATACCTTAAATGCACGTTAAAGCTATTACAATAAATAAGATATTATATCTTAATGTGTATAGCATATCGAAAAAATAAACTAAACTAAACTAATGCGGAATGCATAGCCCAACTGTGTTTTTCCGTCCTATTGTGATATTTAAAACTTTAAGACCAATGTGCACCGGTATCTCCTATTAAATCCTTTCCTATTTAGTTAAGCTCGCCTTAAACATGTAAAGGGTATTAATAATCTTTTGTCTGCCTGTTACCTACATAAAAAAAACCAACACATGTTCGATTACAATTTTGTTTTTCTTTTTCAAAACCAATAGTTATCTCCTTCTTTATGATTTGAATAGACAAATATATAGACCTCTTCTTGATGTATCAATTAATCATTCAAATTTGTAGACTCTTGATTTGATTATCGAAATGGCTAGAATTGCTAGAATTGTCATCAGGAGGAAATGAGTTTGAATCTCGATGCAGGATGTAAGTAAAGTTAAAAGTATTTTAGAAGATTTTTTTTGAAATTTATTAACGGGAGCCAGTATAAGGTTTTCTGGCACTGTTCTTGGAAAGCTATTTTGGAAACATACAACTTGTGATTGCATATCTTAAAGAGTTTGTTTAGCTTCCCATTACAGCCTAAATGATTTGTATACAGCCGCATTGAATTATTGTTTAAGTCAAAAATTAACTTATGGAAAACTTATTCCAGTCAAATTGTAAGTTAAGGGTTAAAAGTCTAAAATGGACTTTCGGCTTATTTGAGTTTGTTAAAATTCAATAAATGACACCCAAGTTCATTGTTAAGTTTTTACCGATGGAGTTTTGATCCTGTGACATTTCTAATGTGATAAATTTTTAGCTATCACAATTGTTACTCAATCAGGGAATATTTTACTAAGGACCGCAAACTCAAAATAAGCTTAATCCATAAACATTTAAACTCTCAAGATATTTGTTGGCTATAAATGTATAAATATTTTTTAGGTTCACTTTGGTGTACGCACTTTAAAACAAGAAAAAACAAACTATTTTTATTACTAAAATATTTTCGTTGGATACTTTTTTTTCGCTAAAAATTAAAATGAAATATTTCTTCGTATGATTACAAAAATAAAATAGTAGTCAAGTAAGGTCATTCCTGTTTCACCACAAATTTTGAAGCTGCTCTCGTTTTCCTTAAATTTACTCTTATTGGGTTTTTATTTTATAGAATTCACATTAAATAAGAGTTCACATCATTTTATAACTTCATATCGAGCTATCAGTTTATGATCAGAGGAATTTACTTCTTAGAAAGGAAAAAAAGTAACATCGCATATACTCGTAAATATATATTTTTAGAAAAATCTAATTAAACGTATGGTGTTTGTAAAATGAATAGAATACAAAGGATTATCTACTTTTGTCCTTAAAAAATTTATTGTTCTCTTACTGGGGTTTAACTATAGAAAAATGATATTAATTTTAATGTTTCAAAGGTTTCAGAGAAAGCGATGTTTCAAAATTGAATTGATGTTCATCAGTGACTTACAAACCTCATTTAAAAAACAAATCCTTTAAAATTAAAAGCAAAATTCCATTTTATGCCGATAATTATATTGAAAACAAGCCTAATGAAGTATGGCGTGCTTATCATTAGATATTACCCTTTAGTTGGTGAGTTCGGTAGAAGCAATAGATATACTAAGAAATACCTCGAAAAGACTAATATACACTTTCCTTTGCATTATTATAATCCTTTTCAAATACCAATTTGTTAAATTTTGCCTAACAGCCATTTTCATATCGAAAATCATATTCCTACTGATGCATAGCTTTTAAATCAATAAATGGTATTCCAATCATTATAATCAATCATTTATCCTTGAATAGAAAATATGGGTCTCCCTAAAAAAAAGGAAATAAAATCATCATCCTTACACAATTTTATTGATTCTCTAGAGCATTCTTGAGAATTGCAATAAACAGAAAACTTGCTATTGCATTCTGCTTATGAAATCAATTTTATTTAATTTTTTTCCTCAGTGCCTACCTTTACTGAACCAGGACGAAAAAGAAGAATTAGGATATGAATATTTATTTCATTTATGCCATAGTTGTGTCGTATTGGATCAAAGTCTTATAAATCCTATACCTAGATATAGGCTCATCATCATACAGTGAAAACAATCGTCCTTAAGCCTGGAATTGAATATACTAACATATATCTATTTGTGTGAGTGTGCGTGTGTGAGTTTTATGATGCAACTACCTACCACTCTTAGTGATTTATAAATGACAAAGGAACAAAGGTATTAATTTCATGCCAATCGTATAGTGCTCTTGATTCAAAATCAATGCTTTTAGTCTTCGATCTCGATCTCGACCTGAATCCGGATTCAATTTGTTTTGTTTTTTTTTTTTTTTTATTTTTATTTTTGTTTTTATTTTTTTTTTACATCCAGATTTTCGAATTCAAATTAAAAGGTAATGTTTCAAAAGAATATCGGCTCATCTTCAGGAAGGAATAGGAGGTAGGTAGCAGAGGAATATTGCAGCTTGAACTCTTTATCTCTCGTTAAATCTTAAAGGCCGTATCGTATCTCCACTCATGATGCATCAAGGATCCGAAACTTTATGCTCGAAAATCTATTTTGTCTTATGGCAATTGGTACGGGAAAACTCGCACAAACATATACATACATACATCCATTCAAACATGAATAAATACCACTGTAGAGTAGAATGTCATTTGAATGTTATGAATGCACCACCACTATTTAGACCCACCCTATCGGCAACCCCCTCTCTTCGTTGTTCTTATAGATAGATCGCACACGTCACCCATCATCGATATTCATTTTGGTTTTGTTGTGATATTATGCTGCTCTAGCAGCTGTTTTCCCTCTCTCTCTATCTCGTATAGTCCTGCTCCTTATTCTGCCAATTTTGTTTTCGTTTTCATTTTCATTTTCGTTTTGACTTGGATGTTGGATTCAATTCAAAATCATGATTAATGATGATTTGCTGTTATTGGGAATATCAACTACACATTAAGCCCCGCTGTGCACTGCTGATTTCCTTTTGCTCTCTTCTAAAAAATCTCCCATCAGCCTGCCTCGCACCTCTCTCGTCACTCTACATAGGATTTTTCACTGGAAGGTCCTTATGGGAGATGTCTTTTGATGGCAAAATAGAAATTTCCTCTCATCCTGATCCTCTGGATATATGTACTCGAGCTGGCGTGCGCTCCTCTTATGTTGAAGGTTTTCTTTAATGATTTTTTTTTCCTAGAAATTCTTCCTTTTTTCTTCTCTTTTATTTCATTCAATTCTTTGTATTCAACGGTGAATTTGATTGATGTCCACATTTAGATCACACAAGCACGTACATATATGCATGTATGTTTGTTTGTATATGAACAACATCCTTTTTTACTCGCATGTTATAGATTTATAGACATCACGAGAGGAATAGACATAGACATACATACATACATACAACATTTCGTATGAGGATGAACGAGTATGTTTTGTGCTTTGGGTGGATTTGATTGATTAGCGACATTGGAAATAGCTTTGGCGACAATCAAATTTTTGTTTGGAATTTTGCCCAATAGTCGTTCTCTATTTTGTTGGTATATGTACACATTGTACAATCCATGTGTATGTGTATGTTTTAGTGTATTTGTATGTGTGGCATTATTTAACATTGGTTCATATAACACGTCAAAGCTTATTATGAATTCAAATCCGACATTATAAATGAAGAAGAAGTTGCTTTGCTTGTTCTATATCCCATAGATACATATGTATGTGTTATGCCTTACATCAGGCATATATCGTTTATGTGCGGCTTTTATTTTTAATAGGCAAAATATCCTCTTTCAAGGAACTCGAGTTCGAGTTGATTATGTCTTCAATAGAGTGAAGGAGAGGTAGAGAAGAAATGGGATGGATTTATTGAAACAAACCAACAAAAAAAAAATATGAAAAAAGAATCTTAAAGTGAATGATTATTATTTTGTTTGTTTGTTTTTTCAAGGATCATGTCAATGTCAATTATTTGACAAATAATTGATGATTGAGTATTGAGATTAGTTTGTTAGATTTTTTGCTGTACTTGCGAATATCTTCCGCTTAATATGAAAATAATGAACCATATTGAAGGATGCGGTGTTATTTTTGAATAATAAATTTTAATGATTATGAAAATTTTGTTTCTTAGTAAGAGTGCTAAACTTTGAAGGGTGACAAGTTTAAAGTTGATAGGTGTCAATATTCAACAATTTTTTTTGAATTTTTTTTTGAATTTATTTGTAAAAATCCCAGGCAATAAATTCCAAAGAAAGTATATTGCTAAGTGAGCTAAGGGGTTATGCACTAGGCCATATGCTTGCCATAATCATACTATTAAGAAGGCTAGCTATCTCATTTCCGTGTGAATGGAAACGTTATTAGGAAAAATAATCAATTTGGTGGTGATAGCAATTTAAAAGAGCGTTCAAGGCATCATCCGGAAAAAGTCATTCTGGATTTTCGGTTACGCATCATCGATCCATATTTCTTAAAAAACGAATTTTTTAAATCTATTACTTGCGACATATAGAAACTATGTATGGCGAACGTTACATTACGACATTACAATGATAAAAAATAAATTGGGTGCTGCAACAGTCCGGTGAGAACTAGGGCCTAGTGACTTACAACTCTCAACCATTCCTATGTGCGAGTACTGTTGTCAGTTTAAAGTCGAAACCGAACGTCTTATTTGAGAAAGCACTTTTCATGACAAGAATTACTCTTGGAGAATTTTTAAATTCCTCGCAAGAGCCAGCACCCGTGAAAAAACTTTAGATGGTACAGGCAGACATTGAACCCAATACCTCTGACATGACAGTCCAACGCACTAACCATCAAGCCAGAGTACTACAATTATTACATTGCATTACAATGATAGGGAAGTCGAAAAATTCGGTCCGTCTATCTGTATGTCTGTCCTCGCCCCTTCAGCCCATACCCCTGCTAATTGGGTTCAAAAAAATGGTTTTAATCAAATTCAAGTTAGGCGTTTTTTAAAAGTTGTTTTTAAGACTTAAGCAGTCCCACACATTTGTCAAAAATCGAAAAATCAAATTTTCTCAAATATAAACCAATAAATTTGTATTAAACTTTATTAAACTTTTTAAAAATTTTGTTTTTTTTTAGCTTGGTTTCTTTAAATGAAAAAGTATGCTCCATAAGGTTACCCCCATATAACCGTTATTTTCTTTTTAGGTTTTCTTAAGAACTAATAAACCGATGAATAATGATCGAAAATATCATTTCTCTTTTTGGATTTTTAAAAAAATTTTAATTTTTTTTTCCAAAATTCTTGTATATTCTTGTCGCAAATACGCCAACATTTTTCTTGAAATTGCAATGTAAAACGTACGTAAATAGCATTACAAAACTGCACATCAAAAATATTATTAAGAAAAAACTGAAAAATTAATTAATTAATTAAAAATTAAAATCCAACGATTTTTGAAACAAAATTTAATAAATTAAGAATTCTTGATTAATTAAATGGTGGAGTGCCATAACCCCCGCGGCATTAACCCCCGCGGGGGTTAATTCCCAAATGAATGGGAATTAACACCCGCGGGGGTTAATTCCTTTTTCAAGTGGCATTAATCCCCACAAGAAAAAGGAAATAACCCCCGCGGGTATTAATTCCCATTCAGAAATGGCTTTAACCCCCATTTTTTCTTTTGTTTTAGCTTTGCTGTACAATAGTAAACAAATAAAGGAAAAATAAATAATTATATAGGTATAAAATGCACAACAAAGTTGCGATCTTGTTCCTTGAGTTGAAGTTTAAAATAATGTATTTAAATATTTTTGGAAAATAATTCTTATTTTGTTTTACGCATTTTTAAATGTACTTAAACCTTTAACTTAAATAGAAATAAAGTACATATCTATTCTTTTTAGTAATGGTGAGTTTTCAAAATGGAATTGAGAAAGCTATGACATACCTTCCTATAACAAATAAACAAAAAATACGAGTGACGTGAAATAGTACCAAATGAAATAACACCAAATTTCAAATTTGGCCTTATTTCGTTGTTCAAAACGAAATAAAACCAATTTTACTTTATTTCGATTTATAAAAAGAAATAAGTCAAAAAATAAAGGAAACAACGCCGAATATTTTAAAATTCGTAAACTTTAATAAAAAAAATTTAAAGTTCACTTTTTTACATACAAAACACGCAAAAATGGTTGATTTATTGTCTAGAATAGCTACTTTTGCTAAAAAGTTTTTTTGAATTGATAGCACGGCGGCGGCGTACTAACAGCTTGGTATGTAAGGGGGGGCATGCTGCCCCCCTGCAACCCCCCTGCTTGGGATCACTATAGGATTTGGGGTGAGTGCGAGTTTGGGTATATGCAAAGAACACGAATGCGTTGTGATTCTTTCATAACTGTGAGCCATACTTGCTTTTTTTTGTTGGGAATTTCTTTGATTTTAGTGCTCAAATGCAAGAGTTTTTTGCATATACCCAAACTCGCACCCACCCCAAATCCTATAGTGATCCCAAGCAGGGGGGTTGCAGGGGGGCAGCATGCCCCCCCTTACATACCAAGCTGTTAGTACGCCGCCGCCGTGCTATCAATTCAAAATGATTAAGATACATTTTTTTTATTGTTGAAGTTGTTATTTTATTTTTTAAATTTTTGTTTTATTTTGAAAAATAAATGAAGAAATAATTTTGTTCCTTTATGTTTGTTGTTTTTTTATTAACGTGGGACTTATTTCCAGTTATAATTGGGCATTAACCCCCACATAAAAAGGGAATTAACCCCCGCGGGGATTAATGCCATTTGAAAAAGGAATTAACCCCCGCGGGTGTTAATTCCCATTCATTTGGGAATTAAACCCCGCGGGGGTTAATGCCGCGGGGGTTATGGCACTCCACCTAATTAAATAGCATTTACATTTTTAAATTAAAACTTATTTTATTTGTGATTTTTTTATTTTAAAATATAATTACTATTTATAAACAGAGCCTTCGCCTGTATCCGAAGGCTCTGTTTATAAACAAGTTCATACGACCCAGTCGTACTCTTTATCTTGTGTACATATTCAATCAATGTTGACTTAATCAAGAAAACATACCAATACTTTTTTAAGGATTTCCTTAAACTTTTAATGGTCGCTTTATGTAAAGAAAATAATTAGTATGATATACTGAGGCGTATACGTACTTTTCTTAGCTAATTTCATATTACAATTTTAGACTTCTTTAATTTATTTTAGTATGCCTAAATTATTTAATTTCAAAAAAAATTAAATAAGTTTTGCATCCTGTTTTGTTAAACAAAAAAAATAGGAATCAATTGTCAAGTTGCTAGTGCAGGCCAATTAAAATAAAAAAAATGCTCAGATTGGTACATGCATTTAAAACATACATAGTTGTAATGAAGCTACATATACAAAATTTCAGAAAATCTGAGTGAGTACATAACAGGTCCGTTCGCGTACCCTCCTAAAACAGTCAAATTTTACTAAAAAATACGAAATTTAACCAAATCCTGTTCGCGTACTCAAAAATTTCGTAGTTTTTCGTAAAAGAGAGCGCTCACGAGAGAGTAAAATATTTCCCCAACATACGAATTTTAGCCCAAGAAATTTCTCTGGGCTGATTTGTGAAAATTTCAAATTTGATAGAAATTCAAATAAATTAAATAAATTGCTCGCTTTTGCTGTGTTATAAAATTTAAAAACAAATTTTCAAAGAACAGCAACAAGACAGTAATATTGTGTGAAAAATTTGTTGTTTTCTCGTTCGCTTACTTTCTTGTAGTTTTTGTTTTTGGTGGGAGAATTTTACCCCCACTTTTTAAAATATTTCTTTTTACGAATTTTAGTGCAGAAAGTACGCGAACGGACCTAATATTATTCAAGAGTGTTGAATGTATTTAATTTGTTGAATAACATGAGTTTTTGTTATTTTTTTGTATTTTTCCTTTTAATAGAGGTTGTTAATTTTGCCACCTTTGCCACACTGGTTCTTTTAAATGTCATAGAAGTTGAATATTTTATTAAATACAAGCCCAATGGTGAAATTTTTATACGAAGTTGTGGCCTACAATTTAAATAATCTCATCTCATCTCAGTAACATTGTGACTGAAAATATTGTTATTGAGCTTAATACTTTACCGAGTTACGTAAATAGTAATAACTTTTTTAAAAATAGTTCTGTGAAGGAGTTGATTAAAAAATTGAAACCCAAAAAATCATCTGGTCTTGATGGTTTGAGCAACAGGTTGCTTAAAGCCTTACTATCAACAGCCACCAAGTATCTTACAATGGTCTTCAACTGTTATGTGATTATATGTTTCGTATTTCCCGAATGATTGGAAAAAAGCAAAAGTTATAGCTATCTGCAAAGCAAAGAATAATCCTAACAGTTATAGGCCTATTAGCTTATTAAGTACGGTTGGTAAACTGTTTGAAAAGCTAATTAATCGACGATTACTAAATCATATCGAGGTTGCAAACATATACCTTAATGAGTAGTTTGGCCTTAGAGCTAGTAAAACAAGCCATCAAATTTTAAGAATTAAAAATCACGTCAAATCACGTTTGGACATTGAAAAAGCCTTTGATACTGTTTAGCACGATGGGTTATTTTACAAACTTATGATGTTTGGTTTTCCGAAGTACCTAATTAAATTAATAAAAAGTTTTTTACAAAACAGAAAATTTGCTGTATACGCAGGCAGTATAAATTTTATTCTTTATGATAAAGTTAGTGGATTTCCAGAGGGGTCTGTGCTGGGACCCATACTTTTCAACGTTTATGTGTCCAACCTGCCATCTTTGGACGCAAACACTAAATTTGCTATGTATGCTGACGACACAGTACTTTTTTCGTCTAGCTTATTGCCTCAATGTGTTCTCAGTAGTCTACATAAACCGCAAATCAGCTCCTGGTGTGCATACTAAAATTTTTATATTCAAAACTATTTTCCAGCCTATACTTACTTATGGTGCTCCAGTGTGGTTTGACTGCGCTGAAACATACTTAAAAAAGCTTCAAAAAGTGCAAAACAAAATTTTTAAATTAATGCTAAATTTGCCAAGGCATTATTCTGCAGTCAGGCTTCATGATAAGGCTAATGTTAAACAACTCAAGCTTGTTATTTATAATTTGCAAGACAATTATCTTAGAAGATGTTCTTATTCTGATAATGAGCAAATTCTTAATATCTTAAATTAGATGTTTTATTTATATCGCCTTTGGGTTTTTGTGCAATTTTTAGTTTTTAAGTACATATGTATGTATCATATAAGGGTTTTTTCTTGTAGGTTTTACCTTTAGAACAATTGTTTCTCAGTTAAATTATTTTTATATTAGTATTATAAATAAATAAAATAAACGGGTACTACAACATACATATGTATATGCAAATGTAAAATATTATCGAACTACAATAATTATAAATAAATAATCAAGCACCAAAATTAAACCTTTAAATATGAAGACCTGGAGCTCAAAATAAATGTAATTTAGAAAAGTGCAAAATGTTGATGGTATGAAATACAAATTATTTGCTTCTTAAATAAAATTATTTGAACTAAAAATCCTGTTTTGTAAATTTCGTCATTTAAAAAAAATAAGAATAAGCCTATTTTTAGGGTTTTGACCAAGGTTGACAAAAATTATTATTTTTCTTATCAGCATCACTATGACGATATTGTGAGAACTTTAAGAAGATAAGAAGTTTTATGCGAAAAACGAAATTTTGGCACTTGGAATTTTTGGGACATTTTTGTAACTTATTAAAAATGACGTGCTCAGTCTCTAGACAATAAAAAGCAACTAAAATATCCAAATCATAGGTTCTACCTTTGATGCTTTGAGAAATCTTCGGTAGCAAAACTGACCCATGAGTTCCTGAATTAACTAAGAGGAACAATTTTACTTTAAAATAAGGATTTATTATTTTTTCACCAAATCAAATCAGGGGTTGGTTTCTTGTGATTAGATACAAAAAAAGTATTTTAAAGTAAGAAATGTGTTTTTTAAAGTTACAAAATTAAATTTTCAAAAACTCTCTAAGTTATTTATTTTTAATTTTGTCACCATTAATTTTAAATGAAAAACTTCAAAGGAGCAACAAAATAAGAAAAAAACAAAAACAAAATTTAACATTAAATTCCATTATTCACCATTTGTCATGCAATTAATTTGTTCACAATTTTGAAGAGAAAACGTGGTATGGTAGCGAAACTTTAGTGTGCAATCATCAACAAAACCACATGTCACTTTGCTGTCATCACATTCCGCACATTTATTAGACTCCCGATCTCGATGTTGGCTGGTGGTAGGATGGTGCTTGATGATGTTGATGCTGCTGCTGGCGCTGGTGCTGGTGCTGTTGCCTGCAATAGTTTCCTATTCCCTCCTATATGTGTAAAGGAATGATTCGGTTTCCATATTTTGCGTTACTCTTGTGATGTGCGAATTGACGACTACCAAGACTAACTAACTACGACTATACGACGACGATGACGATGAGAATGAGAATGAAAATGGCGATGACGATGACACGTTTTCTCCTTTTAGAATAACTCTGAATGCTTTAGCTTGAGCCAAGCCAACCATCACGATGAGGAATTTCATTACAATCACAAAAACCAAGTGCTGATTTAATGGAATCAGTCATTTGGAGCAAAAATCCATTCTATTCTTTAGCTTTGGTGTATATGTATGAAGTTTCGTATCGGGTGATTATGTTAAAACTTTTTGGTTTCAAAAATCGAGTTAAAGTTTGTTTCCTATAATATTGGGATTTTTAAAGAAGATTTCTAATCAGTGCCGAAAAATTTCAAGTACATTTGCCAGTATCAATACTCGGTATTGATCAGGTACTTAAATAGTTGAGCAATACTTTAAACACTTAAGGATTTAAGTACTTGCTTATTACATTCTACTGACAATATTTTTTTTTATTGGCATATCGATTTGAGAGTTCGTTTTCAAAGTTCTTTAAGCAATTCAAGTAGTGCTCAAGCTTCGAATTCTCTTTAATTATTTGATACTTGAAAAATCTTAATAATTGTTGATTATAAGTACAAATTTACGGGAACCTTTTAAAATACAATTTTTAGAATATACCACATGTGTCTCCTAGAGTTCTTAAGTTATAAAATACTTAAGTTTTGTGTTATGGTCACGGTGGGACTCTAAGAGGCGATTTTAAATTTTTTAAATGAACTTTAAATTTGAGTTTTTACAAAACAAAATCTAGTTTTGCTGTCAGTTTGATTTTTAAGATATTTCTTAACTTTAATGTTCTTAGTATTTATTTTCTTTGACGTATTCAAATGAAAGTTTTTCATTTTTCAACTACATTTTCAGACACCCTGTTTGAAGCGCAACCCTTTCGTTCTAGATTATACCACTATTTCTTCTCAAATATGAGATTGAATTCCTAGAGAAATTCTCAACTCATACATACAGAGCATACGTTCTATGTTTTGTATATGTATATGTATGTACATATGTATCTACACAAAAAAAAAACAATAAAGATGAAGGGATCGAGGTGAAAAGATGCCGTAAAAAAGAAGGTGATAGAAACAGGAGTCATCTCATACCTAATAAACCATCACCTTTTCTATTTCTGTGAACATAGTTATACCTTTATAGATTTCCGGACGCTTCTAGGCGAGATGCATTTATTCACACTTATCGCAGCTGGGAAAGTGTGTGATTCGGTCTGATGAATAGTACCTTCCCACCCATTTCCTTTTTTGTTCCAATCGGTTTTTATAGGTCCTGGCTATAATTCTTTGGGTTGTGTGTGATGGCATGTTGTCCATACCTTGGAGCTTTTTAACTAATGGATGTTTTTTTTTCTCATTTTATTTTTCGATTATCTTCTTATAATGCATCAATGCATGTAACCAATTTGAATTATTGAAGTTTCATACAAAAACAAAATGAAAAGAATTCTTCAATTTATATGCATTAGATTAGACATCAAAAAAAGATCTATTGCATTTAGAATTGAATAATTTTGGGAGCGTACGACATTTTTATAGTATCGTCTCAATTTTATTTGAATTCAAAAGATTTAATCATGATCTTAAAATGTCCAAAATAAAATGCTTGACTTTATTGAATCGCTCGCAATAGAATCACCAAACACGCTCACTATTCATGTTAAAAATGCGTATATTTTGCCTTTTATTAGTTTAATCTATGTGAGTTGGAAATGTTATCTAAAGGGCATTTCAAAGGCACAAATAACGTATTTCAAACTGTCTCTGAATTAAATAAATCGTTTTATTGAAACAAGAAAGTATCGACATCTTGCCAAGAATCTTCGGGATTTGGAATATATTTTAGTTATTCTGAAACAACGAAAAAATGAATGCTCCTTCCATGCTTGATGGTAGGACATATACCAACTTATTTATTTGTATTAATTCATTCTTAAAACTATTTTAAGGTTAGGTTAGGTTAGGCTAAGCCAGGTTAAAGTGGCTGCGGATACAGAATCCAGACACTTAGGCCAAAAGAAAAGGCCCATTGTGATACCACATGAATCTAGAGAATTACTTCCCACTAGTCGAACCATTTTGAGCTTTTTATAAAGCGAAGAAGATATTTGATGTCCTTTTTAGCTAGTTCACTGGGATTATCAAAAGAGTATCCTCCCAGATGAAGTTTGCGTCTTAGTGAAAGAGCAGGGCAGGTGCAGAGGAGGTGAGAGATTGTTTCTTCTTCTTCCTCGTCCATACAGCTCCTGCAGAAGTCATTTGAGGCTACACCAAGTCGTATTGCGTGTCTGCTTTTCTGAGTACACACCACTACCAACTCCCTCATTTGTCTTGGATCCATCTGTGTAAAAATGGATGCTTTCGTCATCTAGGAGATTTTGTCTGCCCATTCATCCCTGGATGGAATGGATACCTGGAAGTTTTTACCAAATTGGGGTTTTGGGATAGTGTAGTCTATGTACTTTGGTATAGAACCAAAGAGGTTCAGAATGATGGAGTGCCCAACATTGTTGTTGGTCCATTGAGATGAGGCGTTGAGTCTTATAGCTGTACTCGCTGCCATTTGTTTGTTGAAAATGTCGAGGGGTGTCAGATGGAAGAGAGTGTCCAACGCTGCTGAGGGTGTGGTTCTCAAAGCCCCGCTAATGCAGAGACATGCAAGGCGTTGGACTCTGCTGAGTTTGTCGTAGTATGTGACTTTCTCCAGTGCAGTCCACCACACTGCAACCCCGTACATACATAAGTATTGGTCGGATGACCGATGTGTATAGCCAATAAGTTATGCGAGGTTGAAAACCCCATTTGTTTCCTATGGCTTTCTTGCAAAGGAAAAGAGCTACTGTAGCTTTTTTAACTCTTTCCTGAATATTAGGTTTCCAACTTAATTTTTTGTCCAATATCAGACCAAGATATTTGGCCTCAATGGTGAAAATTAGTGGTACACCTTTTATTGAGGGAGGTACAATTTCTGGGATCTTGTATTTCCGTGTAAAAAGGACGAGCTCTGTTTTTTGAGGATTAATACTAAGTCCGCAGTGATCTGCCCATCTAGTGAGCATATTGAGTGCGTTTTGGAGGAGGTCTCTTAGTGTATTAGGATGTACTCCCATGATGGCGTTACCAACATCATCGGCATACGCAACCACTCTGTAGCCTTCCCTCTCAAGGGATATTAGTAGTTCGTTAACCACTATGTTCCACAGGACATACTCTCTACTGACAGACCTTTTCGTACAAAAATCCCCTATCTTAGAGTTGATGATCCTGCTTTTTAGCATTATATTAATCAATTCACAGAGTGAGTATTCGACGTTTAGGGTCGTCATAGCAGAAGTGATAGCGGATGTGTCAACGTTGTTGAAAGCGCCCTCAATATCCAGGAAGGCCACCATAGTATATTCCTTTTGTTCTATAGGGAGTATTCGATAGTTCTTACCAAAGTGTGCAAAGTTGTTTCTACCGATTTCCCTTTGCAGTAAGCATGCTGAGACATCGATAGTCTCTTATCAATGCTATTACGTACATGGATATCAATCAAACGTTCCAGAGTTTTGAGAATGAATGATGATAGGCTAATAGGTCTTAGATCTTTAGGGTTGACATGCGAGCATTTACCCGCCTTGGGAATAAAAACTACCTTTACTTCTCTCCATCGCTGAGGTATATAGACCAGATCTAGACAACTTTTAAAGATCATCTAAATGATGGGCAAAGTTATGTCAATGGAAATGGTAAGTTGTAGCTCAGCTGGTACGATTTGATCTGGACCTGGAGATTTGTAAGGTTCGAAACTTTTCAGAGTCCATGTCAATTTTTCTTTTGTAACAAGACCTTGAGGAAAAGTTAAGTTAATACCCGACCCAGGATGGTTTGTTGTATTAACGGATTTTGAGCTATCTGGGAAGTGGGTGTCTAGTAGCAGGTTTAGCGTTTCTTCGTAAAAGTTAGTCCAAGTACCATCCAAGTTTTTAAGACAACTAGGCATGGTTGGATTTGTCGAGAGAATCTTCCTTATACTTGATGCCATCGAGGATTCTTCTATTGAGCTACAGAAGGATCTTCATGAGGATCTTTTGGCTATTCTCAATTCTTGTTTATACTTTTTGAGGGATTCCTTATAGGAGTCCCAGTCTTGGGGATGTCTAGTCTTTTTTGCACGATTAAAAAGTCTTCTACAGCCTTTCCTGAGTATTCCCGGTTCAGCAGCCCACCAATATGGTTTCTTCTTTCCCCGCACTGTAGTGAGGGGGCGGGCAGTTTCCATGGCTTTATTGAGGGCTGGAGTACCGGTACCGGTTTGACGTTTTAGCTTCTTATTTTGTTTTTGTTTTTGTTTTAAGTTTTTCATTTGATTCCCACGTGTAGGCGAAGTAAAGGGGGGGTCCATCTGTGCAGAAATTCGCTTACACAGATAAGGCTAGCTAATCCGGAGGTCGCCTGGTATCCGGATACTCCGTTAACGACTGAGCTATTTTTAGAAATTGGGCCCTCAGCCTGGCTGATCATCGGCACGGGACGTATAACACCTTAGATCCAGTCCAATTGAGAACTTGAAGGGAAGGATATGTTTTGGAATAGGAGAGACGAACAGCAATTAAGCCATAAGCGTCCCAGGAAGGAAACTAGGTATTGACAGAAAGTGTTACACTATACAGTCGGGGGATAAGGAGACAACGGAGGAGCGGGTAGGGATTGGGAAGGGTAGGGGCGAGCAACCTTTGGTTTCAGGACTCTTCTGGAGAAATAATTCCCGAGAATCATTGACCTTACTCAGCTTCTACAACTCGACAAGTTCGACGCTCAGGTAGAAGAATCGTAACTCTAGACAAAATGTATAGAACTAGCCTAATTAACCATAACTTACTGGCCCCATACGGATACTCTAAGTTAAACCACTTAATTCTATTGCCTTTCAGCCCTAAGACATATTTATCTTTATTTTGTTTTTATTAACTACCCATAGGAAGTTATTGTAATCTGTCCGATTTGTCGAATTAAAAATTTTGACATTTATCGACGTTTCAAGGTCCCTAGAGTTTTATAAAAATTTGTTTAGAGATTTTCGGCGTCCATAGCTCAAGAACCAGATGAGATTTCGACTTCAAATAAATTTTGTTATACAGAAATAATGCAGAAAGATGCAGAAAGGACTCTCAAAAAAATTGGGTGGGTGGTTTTTTTACCATAGCAATTTAAAAAAGATGAAAATTTTGGTTAACACAAAATATCTCATGAAGCAATAACGCTAGCGATTTGAATTAAACAAGTACATATATTTTTGAAAAAAAATCCAATTAACGGTTTTTTTTATAAAAAAAAAAAATGTAACAAAAATAATTGTCACCTAGAATATTTTACGAACAAAAGATGGTTCACCCTCCCAAATAATTGTATGTAAAGAAGAATAACGTTTTTTGAAATCTGGGGTGTCGTTCCGTAAAACGATAATCGTTAGACGATATCGTTTCGACGATAGTCTCACTTCACGTAAGACGATAATCGTCAAAGTGATATCGTCAAAACGATAGCGTTTGCACGATAGCTAAGTAGGTATCGTCTGTTATTAATTTCCATTGATAACCAAAACAAATTGAAACAAAAATGTTTCGGCGTAGTTTAGCTTTGTTACAAAATGAAAATAAAAACTCAAACAAATACAAATAATACGGTTACGAAGAAAATTAAGACATTTATCGGACATTCTATCTATTCTACCCCATAAGCATTCGGGTTAAGCATTTTTTAAATAAAATAAAAAAAATATGAACATAAGTAATCTTTCTTAATTGTTGTTAAATATATAAAACAATTGTAGTTTTGTTCAAAGTCTTGGAATTGCAAAAGAGGATAATAATGATAATGATGTATTGGAAACAATAAATTTGTCAGACGGTTGTCGTTCTACATACATACATATATACCTTCCATATTAATATTTGCTGTAACCATTGAAACTTTGGGGGCGGAGGAACATTCGTATGTTCGAAAGGCAACGCTTTTAGTATCGCTCTTGCACAAAGCACTAATCCAAAATAGTTTCGGAAACAAGAAATATTTTTGTGCCCTGTGGATAAAATGGAGTCTTATCTTCCTTCCCTTGGACAGAATTGGGTTTAATATTGCAGCTGGTTTTCTGTTACTGACTTATGTATACTCTAAATTATAATTAGCATTATTAATTTACAAAAAATATCAGACATGAACAAAACATTTTGATGTTATAGTTTTATCGTCGACGGCAACAAATGAAAACACAAAAAGTAACAATAACAATAACAATAAAAATCACAAAATAGTTGGCATGTTTACTAACAATACATTTTTTGCAAATTTTCAAAATTTCCCATATAGAAAAACGAAGTTTAATAACATTTTCAAGTTATTGAACAAGCATTATCTTAGTCATAGTATAATAGTATTTAAAGTATACTGAACGATCTACTACTGAAAACGATTGACGAGACGATAGCGATAAAGTTACGTGAAGCAAATTATTGACGATATCGTTAATGATAATTAGTTTGACGATTATCGTTTTGAAAATAACGGACAAATATTGAAAAACATCGAATTCACAGTTTTTTACAAAAAATAAAAACCTAAAAAAAAACATTACTAAAAGTTCGTAAAAATTATTTTTGACTCAAATATCTTTTTTTAAATTTGAGATTTTGGCTTCAAACTAATTTTGTTTTATAAGAAATATTGTTTTCAACATTCATTAATATTTTAAGAAAAATGGAATTGACAGTTTTTTAACAAAAAATAAAAACCTAAAAAAAACAATAACAAATAAATAAATTAGGTGGCGCAACAGTCCATTGAGAACTAGGGCCTAGTGACTTACAACTCTCAACCATTCCTGTGTGCGAGTAAAGTTATCAGTTACAGTTTTAAGCTGAATCCGAACGGCTAATTTGAGAAAGCACTTTTCATGACAAGAATTACTATTGGAGGATTTGTAAATTCCTCGCAAGAGGCAGTACCCGTGAAATTTTTTTTTTAAAATTAATTTAAGACCTCTTGCGTGACAGCCCTACACACTAACCACCACGCCACGGGTACTTAAAAAAAAAAAACAATACTAAAACTTAATACAAATTTACATTCGACTCAAATATCTTTTCAAAAATTAAAAATATTGGCTTCAAACTAGGCTTACTCACAGAAAATATTGTTTTCGACATTCAGTAAATTTTTTAAAAAAATCCAACAGTCAGTCTTTTCATAAAAAATTAAAATCTACAAAAAATAGTACGCAACATTTGGTTAAAATTGATGTTCGGTTCTCGATATCTTGTGAACAGTAGAACATATTGACTTCAAATTAATTTCATTCATCCAGTTTGTATTTGTTTAGATAAGAAATAAAAACTTTTAAGAAATGCTGCTATAATTGGTAAAAATTGTTTTTCGGCTAAAAATCTCGTTTACAAAAATATATTTTGAAATAAAACTATTTCATCATATGCAAAATATTGTTGGCAATTTTTAAATCTTTTAGAATAATTCAACTGACAATTTTTTTAACAAAACACGAAAACCTACAAACCTTTTAAGCAAAGCAAATCGACAGACTGGATGGGAAGTTATCAGTGTGGGTCGCACCCCAGCCTCTTTTCTTTTATGTATTTCATTGGATATCAGAAAAAAGTTTAGACGCAGCATGAATTGCTGATGCTCGGAAGAAGACTAAATTGCCCGAAGACTTCGTTGAAGTAATTCTTTAAATTTTGTGGGAGAGGATGAACCAGGGCAGTCTTCCAATGCATTAGATAATATGCATTATTCAGTTCATTATTGAAGACTGTGGTATAAATGTCAACTGGCTCCATCGATGAAGGTTTGGAGTTTTTGAAGCTGTTATATTTTGAAAGTTCGTTTTTGAAGATCCATTTTAAAAACTAAAACAAAAACTAAATAAAGTTGACACCATTTTCTGAAAGTACTAGTCTAGATGAGAGGAGAAAAACATGGAACTATCTGCCTGGGAGGTCATTCCTTTCCGACCTTATTTCCGAAAATAACCGACAAAAAATCACACCACACCTTAGTATTACTACCCTGAGTCCAAGACAACCACTTTTGATCATAAAAGAAACATTA
Source organism: Eupeodes latifasciatus (assembly GCA_920104205.1). Classification (NCBI taxonomy): domain Eukaryota; kingdom Metazoa; phylum Arthropoda; class Insecta; order Diptera; family Syrphidae; genus Eupeodes; species Eupeodes latifasciatus. The sequence goes on from OV049924.1 coordinate 156,037,476, forward strand.
CTTATGCTTTGAAACTAATCAGAATTTTCATAAGTCTCTTAGCTTTATTTTTCTCTCAGAACTTTTATCTCTTTCATCTGGCCTTAAAGGACTAATCTACTCAAGGACCGTCACATTTCTTTTACTCAATAATACTGATATAGAGCACAAAAGAAATAAATGCACTAACAAATGGTTTTCCCATGAAGCACGTATCTATACTGTACTTCTTCTTTCCATTTATTTCCTTCTTCTTTATGGAACCCGCAATAAATCCTTTGTACCACCAACTAGTGTCCAATATTTTATGTTTATTTATTTTTTTGTCTCCTTATTTTTGCAAAGCAATTTAAAAAATCCGTGACTTTATCTTCGCACAATACAAAAAACAAAATTATCCACCGTCGCGTCGCGTCGGTCGTCGCGAGAATCCTTTCACTTTAATATCATCAAAATATGATACAATGATAAACGCACGTACAACGCGTTTCGACAATTACCATTTCATAAACATCATACCTCCTGCGAGGACCTTCTTCCCAAGTCTTTTTCTAGCGAGCTACATCTACCTCCTTTTTGATCCAAGACCGTCATGATTTAAAACTCTGGAACGACAAACCAAACACATACGAGTAAGAAAGGCAAATCCTGAACTGATACACTGTGAAATGTATGAATGTTGGTAACTATACAGTAAGTATACAGCTCCCCTATACCTACATACATTTGTCTGTATATGAGTAAGGTATCTGAAACGGCTGCATATATCCTAATGATTTATACGAGTTTCGAATTCGAATCTTAGTTCGTCTTTGTCGGGAGTTTGGCTTGAATTGTTACTTTTTTATCCGTTTTTTAGTTTTTCCCGTTAGCACTGCTCAGCTTGGTCCAAATGAATCCTCTTGATCACATAGAAGAATGAGGCCGGGTTGCCCTGGCATCGAATTCACCAAAGCATCGACTTAAAGGGGTGTGCGCATGTTGGGTGGGAGATATAGTTCACATTGCACAAACACTGAAATAGGAATCTCTTGTTGATGCGTTATTGTTGCCTTTTTTCCAAGTTTGTCTTTTCTTTTTTTTATGTTCTTTTTTTTTATCTGCTATGCATTTCTATCTCCGTGTGGGTGTGTTTGTATGTTTGGCCTTTGTATTCCTTTCGGAGGCTTTGTAAATAAGTCAAGCGAAGGCGGCATCACGTGCATTTGATTCTATACCCTCCAACTTGCATTCGGAACTATACGTCGACCTCGTCGTCGTTGGTCGCCTACCTCTCTATGAAGCTTTGAAAATAAGTAAAACTCTGTTTTCAGCTTGTTTCATACGTCCTGTCGCAATACACACACAGAAAGATCCACAAAAATACACACGTTTCCCTATACCTTTAGCCGTTTGCTTTATAATACCATCGTCATCGTCGCTAGTCGCTCGTCGTCGTTGTTCCAATTTTGGTTTGGATAGTGATCTATTATGGTGGCCATCAAGGATACATTCTAACCTAACTCTTTTATACATCCTACTATGGCACAGTAGGCTGATGGATTTTCCGATTTCTCTCCGTAACCCCATTCCACTCATATGATATGAATCTACTGTTGTCATATGTTGAAAGACTGGGACGGATTTATAATTGATTTGATGGCATTTATAGATTTTTAAAAGTATATTCAAATTTTAAATGAGTGTCAAGTTAGCTATACTTAGTTTGTGTTTCTTCCTTAAACTTTATAAAGGGAGATAAGTCACAAGTTCGCGTGCAATGATCTTATAATTCTTAAATTCATAGGTACCAAATTCATATTGAACGCATTCGAAAACAGTTAACAAATTCTAAATAAATTGAAAACATTGCACGATAAATAAATAATGAGGAATTTGGCTATTAAAGAATTTATAGCAAAAATCACAAAAATTTTACAAATTTCACAAAAATCATAAAAAAATATTGAACGCAAATATTCCAAATTATCCACTATCATGTTTTAATAAAAATTGTTATGAAACTAATCATCCAGAAAATTACATAACAAAATTCATTATATTTGAAGAAAATACATTTCCTGGATAAAAGTTCTGTTACTTTAACCTAATTTAACAAAAAAATTAACATAAATATTGTGAAGTTAACACAGCATCCAAAATTATTTGAAAGCATCTTGTTCAATATGTTAAGTTTCCTTTACGCTCACGGCGGCGCGCGGCGCTTGAATAAAAAAACGAAGTTGACGTAATCTCCACTAACTTTAGCAAAACCTTCTAAGAAAAATCTCACAGATTTATACTCTTTCAGTTTTTTACTCTTGGATTTAAACCGATTTTATTAAAATGCATTTCTGCAAAACTGAGTGAATAATGTTCGCTTCAGATGCGCCACCTCCCACCCTTTCTTGGAACATCTGCCATACCACAAGGTAGCCACTTAGGCCCCCTTATTTTTATTCTCACATTTAATGATATGCAGTTGATTAGTAAATAAACCCATTTGTCACTTTACGGTGATGATACAAAACTTTTCAAGTCCATTACGTCGATGCATGATTCTTACCTTTTTTAACTAGATCTTGATAGTTTCTAAGCCCATAAAAATACTGCTTAGACTTTGATTTGCCCTGTGAGGCCTACCTTGGCATTATCCCCTAAACTTATAAATCTTTAAACTCTGGAAAAATGCCGATATTTGAGAAATACTCACCTCTTTGATCTTCCCAACCACCGCACCTCTTATGGCTCAAATGAACAAATTACTCACATGCTACGGAATGTCAATTGAAATGTTAACATGAGCGCACTCCGAGTTAGGTGACGTCACTTTCCAATTGTTTCTTCTACTGCGCTTTTCTGTGGGCGTAGATTCGAAGACTTTTCCATGAGCATAAGCCAACCATTTCAGGCGTTGGACTTTTATCATTCTGGCTAAGCCTACGCTACATGCGTCGCTGTACAGCCCGTAAAACCTGTCGTTCCATCTTCTCCTCCACTCATCTTCTATGCTTTCCTCCGCTTTTTGCATAGTTCATGCTTCTGCATCATCGACGGGGATGATGAGGGACTCATAGAGAGAGAGGGCTTTACTACCCAATTGCTTCCTTAGCCCAAAGAAATAGCGATTAGCAATAATCATTCTTTGTTTGATCTCAGTGCTGGTATTGTTTTCTGCTTTCATGGCGGGCCGCAATTAGAAAAAGTCCTTAACTATCTCAAAGTAACGTCTGCCGATGGTGAGGTTTTGACTGAGACACCGGTGTTATAGGTCCTTTTTTAAAGACAGCATGTATTTTATTTTACTCTCAATAGCCCCATTAACATCACACTAAGTTCTTCCTATTATGTCAATGTCATCAGCATAAATATACCAGTTATTGGACACACTCTAGAGTTGACGTGGGAGCTCAACACTATAATTTTAAGGACAATATTAAGAAATCGCATGACAGCGCATCACCTTATCCACTCGGTTAAGTTGTTTCCAAGTGTAATTTTGAAATATTGTTTGAATTGTTATTTACCATCGACTGGAACCAATTATTTTTAAATTTAAATATTAATGATATGTGTAACGTTTTTTACAATACACTTTTTGACTGTTTCAGTAAAAGTATTCCACTAAAAAAAGCTCGTAAAAACTCGCATTCTCCACCATGGTTCGATTCTCATATCAAAAACTTAAAAAACAAGAGAAACAAAGCGTGGGTAAAATATAATCAAACAAGAGCTGATGGTGATTATAGAACGTTCCTTATTCTTAAGCAATTATTTAATGAATATTCAAACTCTTTATACGAAGATTATATACATAAAATTGAAACTGATCTTAAAACTAATCCTGATAATTTCTGGAAGTTTGTCAACAATAAGAAAAAAACCTGTGGGTACCCTAACTCTATGTAAAGTGCAACATCATCTAGCCATGAACCAAAAGTTATTGCAAACATGTTTGCTAGCTATTTTAAGGAAGCGTTTGATGAATCTAATCCAGTAAATACTTCTTCCTCTTCTTCTTCAGTTTTGAACTTTCAGCATTTAAATAATATCAATTTTGAAATAAGTGAACATACTGTTGCACAAAGCATATTGAAACTAGATGAGTGTTTTAGTCCTGGTCCTGATGGTTTGCCATCCTCTATTTTGAAAAAATGTGTCTCTTATTTGTCGTATCCTTTATGTGTTCTCTTTAACACGTCTTTAAGAAGTTCGGTCTTTCCATTTATTTGGAAATGCTCATTTATAACCCCAGTGCACAAGAAAGGTCCTAAAAATGATATTATGAACTATCGACCTATTGCTAAGCTATCTGTGATACCTAAACTATTTGAGTCTATCGTATGTAGTGTCCTCTCCTTTCATTGTAGTTCAATTATTTGTGATAACCAGCATGGTTTTGTTAAAAAACGTTCTACTGTTACTAATTTATTTAATTTTACGTCCTTTTGTTTAGATGTTTTTGAGAAACGTGGACAAGTAGATTGTGTATTTACTGATTTTAGTAAAGCGTTTGACAAGTTGTGTCATAAAACGCTAATTTTTAAATTATCTCGTCAAGGTTTTAATGAAAATTTCTTAAACTGGATCGTATCTTATTTAGAAAATAGACAATATAGCGTAATATTTCGTAATGAATGTTCGAGTCCGTTTATTGTGAATTCTGGTGTTCCACAGGGCAGCCATTTAGGCCCAATCTTATTTATTTTATTTATAAATGACTTGGTTTCGATCATAAAAAATTCGTCTGTCCTTATTTATGCTGATGACATTAAACTTTTCAAAAGAATTAACACTACATCTGACTGTCTACTTTTGCAAGATGACTTAATATTATTTAGGGAATGGTGCAATAAAAATCGTCTCGTTTTAAATGTTGACAAATGTAAGACCATGAGTTTTACACGCAAAAAAGTTCCAATTGTTTTTGATTATATGTTCGATTCTTGTTCTTTAAGTAGAGTATCTGTTTTTACTGACCTAGGTGTAGTCTTAGACTCGAAACTTACATTTACTGAGCATGTTAGCTTTGTTGTTAAAAAAGCAAATAAAGTCCTTGGCTTCATTAAGAGATTTAGTCGCGACTTCCGTGATCCTTATGTTCTAAAGATACTTTTTGTCTCATTTGTGAGACCAGTTCTGGAATATGCCTGTATAGTATGGGCACCTTATTATTCTACACACGAAATGAGGATTGAAGCGATTCAGAGGAGATTTTTGCGTTTTTGTCTCCGTTCTCTTCCCTACGAAAATTATCTGCCCCCTTATTCTCAAAGGCTCACTTTAATTAATCTTCCTTCCTTGACAAACCATAGAAAATATTTACAATTTTGTTTTGCTGCAGCAATAATAAATGGAACAGTATCATCACCATCGGTTCTTAATCGTTTCAACTTTAGTTTTAGTCGATCGAGTATACGGCTCCAAAAACCAGTAAATATAATTTTTAGTAGGTCGAACTATGGTGCTCATAGCCCACTTAATAAATTGATAGAAATATTCAATAAATTGTATTTTCTAATAACATCACCTAATGACAATTTTAAAAATTTCAAGTTTAAAACGATGTTTTATAATAGTTTGGATTAAAATTAGATGTTTAGTAGTTTTAAGCATTATTATTAAGCTTTTGTTCACGTAAGTATTTAACGAATTGAAATAAATAAACCCTTATGGAGCAGCAGTGAATTCTTTATGGTAATCCTGCACAAACGGATGAGTTTGGCAGGGATCCCAAAACTAGACATGACTCTATACAGTTCGTCCTTGTAGATACTGTCATATGTGGCCTTGAAATCGATGAAGTGGGCGTTTAATTCGTCTAAGTCGGGAAGTCAGGAAGACGGGATTGTTGCATTTCGTCATTTACATTGAATAAATCCTCCCTAACAGTGGGATTTGGTTCGTTGTTCCCATTGCAAAAGCGGTCATTCTATTACCTCCGCATTGACTGCCGGTTCTACTATTATTTTTCCACTTTCGTCTTAGCAGCCTTCGGTTCGAGGTTTATATGCTTGTGAATTTCGTTTCACCCGCTCATACAAATTTCGAACTTCATTTTGTAAATTAAATATTATTGCTTGACATAACTTTGAAAAACAAAAAAAGTTCACAATCATCAAATAGGTACCGGAAAAGTTAAATCATTCAAATCCATCCCTGATAAAAAACGTGAACGTGAACGTAAGTTGTCTTTTGGGCTTTAAAGTTGACTTGAGCTTGATGCGGGTTGTGCTCCTATACCTATACCTAGACCATACCTACAAACGAACCTACTCGCAGTATAACAACCTACAATATGCATTTGAGGCCACTACGAATGGTTGGAATGAAAATTGAAAGGCACATTTCACGTTTTAGAGCTCTTGAACAGAGAATGAAAAAAGAAAAGAATATAATGTAGGTATGTACCAGTATATATGTATGTATGTTGGCATGTGAGCTGGGCATAAGTGAAGTTGAGCTGACTTTGTTATAGTGGAAAGTGGAGCCATTTCTGTTGGCGGCAGCATCAACGAACAACTTGGGTTTAGTTGGTGGTGTTAAATGTATAATCAAACGACCGACGCAGAAAATTCACCATCTCAACTCACCGCACCGCTTCGCAACGCACCGCACCGTACCATTGCTGCCTAAAGGATAAAAAGGAAATTTCTGGAGGAATGGGTACAGATGAAAGTTTTGTATTGTCCAAAGGCACAAACCTACCTAAGTACATTTATGTACACACATACATATGTATAGAGTGTGGCGTGAGAGTTGTTAAGTGTATCTATCTAACTCTACCTAAGTTAGCTACATACTCGTCCTAGTACATATTATGGAGCGTGCATGGGAATGACTTTTTAACCCAAATATTGCTCGGATCTCATACCTACTCCTTTTTTTCATAGGAAATAGGTATGAATAGTTGTAGCTCACATAAAATAGGTAAGAACGTCTTACAATACAAATACCATAGAAAGTGTATGTGTGAATGTTATCCAGATGGGTGAATCCTGAAGCCTTATTTAAAATAGGGCATTGTCTTTCTATCTCTTTGATGTTTTCTTTTCAGTTACCGCGCACTTTACTTATACAATTGTGTTACTTTTGACTTATTTCAAAAAGTTTCAATACTTTTAGAAAATGTTTATGTTAAAGCAATGTTTTTCATTTTTATTTTATGTTAGTTTTAATTAATTAAGTAATATAAACGTGTTAAAGCGTTAATTTGTCTTGGGTTAGGGGTTGTGTATGTTTTTGGGAAGAATTAAATAAGTGTTTTGAAAAAAGAATACTTAAATTTATAGTTCATTTAGGACTTAAAATTTTTTACTACTTAACAGTTTCATAAATATTAAGAAATTTACTAGTTATTTCAAAATAGTTTCCATTTATTAAGATCAGATGAATTCGTCTAAAAAATGACGGTTGCGTAATTTTTGAGAGAGAGTAAGAAACTTAAATCTAATTTCTTTTTATTTTATATTTATATGTAAAAGTATTTAAAAGTAGAGGATTAATAAATTGTATTCTTTTTAAATTATCACGGAAAAACTAATAAATCAATAGTCTTTTTAAAATGTCTACAGCAAAATTTTTGAAAATGTTGCAGAAGGCTTTATATGAACAAGCTCTAAAGCCACAGTTTCATAGCAGTAAAAATTGTTCAAAGAGGGTCGAAAAAGCGTTAAAAGCAAGAAACGACCCAGGCAACTATCAAAACTAACTGATGAGATATAAAAGTCAACAAAAGCAGAGAATTCGTGTTATAAAATCGTCGATTGACAAATCCTAAACCTTATTGGCATTGTTGGAATATCGGAAAGATCACAACTCAAAAAGTAAATTCGCCAAAACTATACCCATATCGTTCCTATACTTAGACGGATGTCTAGTTTTATAGACAACATTTCAAACGATCGGTTTTTCTAGGCAACTGGGTTGACTTTTTTAACTTACTTACTTACTTAAGGTGGCGCTACAGTCCTGTGTAAACTAGGGCCTCACCTCACCCAACAAACTTCTCCATCTAGCTCTCCAGTTTCGCGCTCCAAGTTGGGTGAGGTCACTTTCCACTTGTGCGCGCCTCCTGATTCGCGGTCTTCCTTTACTGCGCTGTCCTGTGGGTGTGGATTCGAAGACTTTCCGGGACGGAGCATTGGTTTCCATGCGCTTTACGTGACCCAGCCATCTTAGTCGTTGAACTTTTACCCTTCTGGCTAAGTCTACGTTGTTGTACAGCCCGTCGTTCTGTCTTCTCCTCCACTCCCTTTCTTTGCATAGGGGACCGTAGATCACTTTTCTTTCGAAACGACCCAAGGTGCTTTCATCCGCTTTTGTCATAGCCCATGCTTCTGCACCGTACAGCAGGACGGGAGTCCTACGAAAGAGGGCTTTGCCATTCAATTGCTTTCTTAACCCAAAGAAACAGCGGTTAGCAAGAGTTATTCTTCGTTTGATCTTAGCGCTGGTGTTGCTTTCTGCGTTAATAGCGGAGCCTAGGTAGACGAAGTCCTTGACTACCTCAAAGTTACGTCTGTCGATGGTGACGTTTTGACTGAGACGTCGCCGTCGGTGTTGTAAGTCCTTTCTTGACGACGGCATGTACTTTGTTTTGCCCTCATTAACCGTTAAACCCATTTTTGCCGCTTCTTCCTCAATACTCACAAAAGCCCCATTGACATCACGCTGAGTTCTTTCGATTATGTCAATGTCATCAGCATTATGCTAGTAATTGGACAGACTTTTGAAAGATAGTGCCTCTATAGTGTTGACGTGAGAACTCTGCACTATTCTTTCAAGTACGATGTTAAAAAAAAATCCAATGACAGCACATCACCTTGTCTTAAACCTTTTTTGACGTCGAAAGGTTCTGTTAGGTTGTTTCTAACCTTTATGGAGCAGCGCGAATTCTCCATTGTCATCCTGCACAAACGGACGAGTTTGGCAGGGATGACAGAACTAGACATGGCTCTATACAGCTCGTCCCTGTAGAAACTGACATATGCGGCCTTGAAATCGATGAAAAGATGGTGGGTATCGATTTGATGTTCTTGGGGTTTTTCCAGGATCTGCCGTAGTGTGAATATTTGATCGACTGTGGACTTTCCTGGTCTAAAACGACACTGATAAGGACCTATCAGGTTGTTGACGATGGGCTTTAGACGTTTACATATTACGGCAGAGAAGATTTTGTAAGCGATGTTAAGTAGACTGATTCCTCTTTAGTTGGTGCAGTTTAGAGGGTCTCGTTTTTTCAGGATCGGGCAAACAATACTGAGGTTCCATTCATGGGGCATGCTTCCTTCCGACCATATCTAACGGATAAGTTGGTGCATGCTCCAAATAAATTATTTCCAGCTGCTTTGAAGAGCTCGGCATTCAAGCCATCTGCTCCAGCTCTTTATTTCGTCTAAGTCGGAAATGAATCATCCTGCCTGACAGCGGAATTCGGTTCGTCGTCGCCGTTATACATTCTGCAGAAGTGGTCCTGAGGTTCTATATCCTCAGCATTTTTAACTGTTCCATGAAATATATAAAATCGTTAGTTGGCTCACTAATTTTTATTTTATGAAAAGCCTTTAAAAAGGGCAATATTAGGTGCATGAGAAATTATTTTTTTTTGTTTATTAAATTTGTGTTAGTTTATCGTAAAAATACTTTATGGAAAGATAAATTAGAGAGAAGCTGAAGACGTTGTGGATGTCGGTTTGATCTCAGAACATATATGAGTAAATCTTCCAGGTGCTTCCAAATTATACGAAGAACACTCATTAAAAAGAACAAGAAACGTGTTTGTGGCAAATTCTTCAATTTGTTTATTTTGTACAATTAACTTTTTCAAGTTTGACAAGTGTCATTTTTATTTAGAAAAATGTATTTCAATTGTTTGTGTTTCGTTAAACAAAAATGTATGTAAATGTTTTTTAAAATATTATCTTTTCTTGTACCTATATTTACTTAAATGCGCTTTATTTTAACCTAATTATCACCCCGTATTTTTTCATGACAAGAATTACTCTTTTGTCAATTTGTCAATTCCTCGCAAGAGGCAGTAACCGTGAAAAAAACTGTAGGTGGCATAGGCAGGAATTGAACCCAAGACCTCAGGCATTACAGTCCAACGCACTAACCATCATGCCACGGGTATAGGAATGGTTGAGAGTTGTAAGTCACTAGGCCCTAGTTCACCCAATTTTTTTGTATTACCCCTTATTCTTAATAAGGCCTGAAGGTAGTCCAGAAAAATATTATAGAATTTAGGGACTGTTAGCGGGATAGTTTGGTGTACTAAAAATAGAACTATTTTTAGTACACCAAACCACTAGGCTCGCATTGAAATACAATCGATAAGGAATAGATGTATTTCTTACATTTTTAGATTTGATAGATTTTCATTATTACAAATTTAAATTTACATAAATGAGCATGGCCTTGCTGACTGATAAAATTTAACATTTTATAAATTTTGTATGTTAACATTTATAAATAATTCAAAAACAACTTGCAATAAGCATAAGCAAATTTTGCACTAATATTAAATATCTTTTTTCAATGCCCTAAAGCAGCTTTGTAGTAATTAAATTATTTTGAGACGTCTCCCATTGAGGAGAGCCATTATCATCGATCAGCTATTGGCACCAAAGTAGAATATTCTCGTTTCGGTTTATGGTATCTTCCATCTCATGCATATAAAAAAGTTCACAAAAAACGGGTACATCGTCTCTATGTGGGTTATAGTTAAAGCAAAGAAGTTAACCCCTTAATTTTCTCATCAAAGAGATTTCCTCTACACTATATTCATCCCGTAAAAATGGTTTAGAAGACTGTTAAGTGTTCTTTAGAATGAAGTTTTTACTTGCATTAACTACCCTTCTCTACACCGGCGATCAACGTTTGCAATTAGTTTGTAAAGTTTTGGTTACCATTCGCTAAAGCCACAGCAGAGGTAAAGTTGCATTCTTCACCATGGCTTAGTTTCTTCATTGATACAGATTGTTTTTTTCTTATTACTATCTTTGGAAGTTTTTTATTAGACATACTGATAGTTTTAAAAATATACTCGACATAAAGCTTAAGGGTGCGTATAAATAGAGCAGTGAAACTCTTTCCAGCATGACTATATAGTTCGAGGCGTTCGATGGGATCTTTTGATATAGCATCTCAGCTATTTTCCACCATTTCGTAATGGTTGTAGCCTCACACTTGTGCCAAATACAACATGATGTCTTCTTAAACTGCTTCAAAGACACGAAATTTGGCACTATGCCCAACATTTTCGTTGTCACTTGTAGCACGAGGCACTAATTGCAGTCTTAGCTCTTATAAGCTTATCCTTTTAGCGGTGCCCCATGTCAAAGTTCTTAGCCAAAAGAACACCAAGTTTTTTGTATTTGTTAACATACTCGATTGCCTAACCATTGTACCACCACCTCTCACTCTACGATTTCGCCCTATTCCATTTGTAAATATCATAACTTTTGATTTGTTTTCTAAATTCACAGTCAAGTTGTATATGCATACAATTTTGTCCCTTTTTATTCAAAAATGATCCTGCAATACTTTTTAGTATGTAGGTAATCATTTGTGGCGTACCCTGTTCTGAATCCAGTTTGACCCTCGCCAATCAGACTATTGCTTGTGATCCATATATTGAGATCTTAGATCAGGGATTATCAGGGACTATGGTAATTGTTGAAGATTAAATGCCTTTCTGAAGATTCTTAAAAAGTTGCATACAAATTCCTGAGTTGTATATTTGGAAAAATCTGAATTAATTGGTCCGATCCTGTTACCTTCATTGATCTCATCAAAAGTGAAACTTCAATCAAGGCCTTCATTATGAATGTTTCATGCAGCTTACAAAATAATATTAATATCCCCCGGAGTGCCCAGCTGGTCTTTAAAGTGTGTTAGCAGTAAATTTGGTTTTACCTCTTGGTTGATTACATAGGAATTGCCATTTAATTTCCTCACGTTCCTCAAGTTCCAAAAATCTGCTCCATTTCTTGTATAATTTAATTTCCCAAACGGTTGGCCTCCGCTTTATAATGTTTCTTCTTTTATTGGGTACATTAATATTTGTATTTCGCGTTTGATGATGATTAAAGTCACAGAATCCTTTTAAGCAAGAAAGGCCTTTTTACATTCCTTATCAAACTATTGCACCTAACTAAATGTCCAATCGCATACGAACTTTTTATGGCATCTTCAATTCCTGCTAGATCTGATAGTACTAAGTCAAATTGTCTCCTCGACCCTTAAATCCCTCCATTGAATCTTTAGCAGCAACACCAAATTTGTATCCCCATTATAAATACTATATTCCAGTTGTCCTTTGTGATGATAGGAAGATAATCAGAAAATAGTACATGGTCAACTATAATATCCTTGAAGCGCATATCCCATTCGCCACCCGTTAGACATTAATCAATTTAATTTGAATTCATCTATCCCTTTAAATTCAAATACATTTTTTTGAAACTTATAGCGAACCTATTATCCAATTATATAAATCAAAACCATTCATTATATCATTTACTGCAAGGGCTATTAAAGAATCCACTCTGCAATTTTATTCAGTTGACTTTTGGAAAATATGTTTCAGTTTCAGCATTGAAAAAAAAAATAATTTTTACAAAACAAGATATGACAAATAGAATCATCACTATAGCCTTTAGCCACTCAATACTCGCCAAACATATGTAAAAACCACTGTGGAAAAGATCGGAACTTGAATAGCACCCACATAATTATTGAAAAAAAAAACAAAACAAAACACTAAAATTACCATCGGATTTCACACAAGGCTTTTGACAATAAGCATATAGTGTCACTATAAAATCTCATTAATTCCTGATACTGATTACATCCGGCCTCATGAATATTTCCATAAAGCGCAAAAGCTATAATTTTTGCTTATGTTGGTTGTGTTTTGTTTGGCACGTTATTGTATAGACAAAACAACACTACATAATAATGTAGATTTTGAATACATGTATTAAAGTATACGCCACCACGCCGCCGCCGCCACCGTCGATATTTGTATTAGGCGGGTAATGTGTACGGTGTACCGACCTGCAACACACACACGTTTTATGCAAAAACATCATAATGCAATTTCTAGACGAGTTGCATGAAGATAGAGTACCCTACCTTTATGTGCACGTATTCATAAAGTTATAAGTGTTCCAGGTCAGGTGGAAAATATTTTGTCACACACACGACGCACAACACAATAGTATTTTCATATTAATTCACCTTCAGTGAAATTTTGTCCCACCATTGCATAAATAGGTCGAATACAAACCTATAGATTTATCTATAAAGCCTATGTACCCAACCAAATATCCCTTAGGCTAAGATTGATTCCGATGCGAGAACGCGTGCAGGGATGACCTATACACGGCAATAGGATAAAAAGTCTGGAATGTAATGCTGGAATTGTAAAACAAATGCTTTCAGGTAACCACATTTTAATTATAATTATGTAGTTACAAGATTTAAATAATTAGATTTATGTCTTTTCTTCTGTTCCTAATCGAAATACAATGAACGTGAAATATGCACACTTAAACGTACATATTATGATAGAAGAAGATCGATTTCTTTTTCACTTTAAAGACTACCAAAAATACCATTCCATACGACATTTTGAATTTTTAAGATCGATCTTATAGCTATCGAAACAGCTATGTTTTTAATTCAACAAACATTTTTTTTTCCTAAGGTCATAATTTCTGGCATATGGCCTCCATGACTGCGTTTTATTAACACAATTCTGTTTGGCCAAATTGTATACACCACTTTTTCAAGCATACCCGATCTTGTGCCATCAATGGTGGATGAAAAGTTGTAGAATAGAGTTTTGATAGAAATGAGCCTTTTTGCTGAACATGATTTGAGGACAAAAGGACTTTATGAGTTTTTCGAAAAAAAAGTGCACATTTTTTAAATAAATATTCAAGATTGATAAAGGTCATTATTGTAATTTCTGTAAGCCTTTTCATTGTAATTTGCAAAAGAATGCTAACAAAAAAGTCAAAACACATTTCATTGCACTCAAGTCGCTTCTTTCCAAGGTATATCCCGAAGAACGAAAGCTTCTTATAGTGATTATTAATAAGTATGGCTTTCGTAACAACATGTTTACCGGTGATTGGAGGTTTATCTAACCGAACAAACATTACAACGTTTCAGAAAAGGTAAGATTGTTGCACTTGATATTTCAAAAGTATTAGATAGAATTTAGCACCAAGCTCTCTTACCGAAAATGTATGCTTTTGGTATTCAAGAATCTCTTTTTGTTGAATTAGGAACTACTAAGTTTTATACAAGTTGTATTTGATGGTTTTAAGTCTGAAACTCATAAAATAAATGGTGATGTTCCCCAATGCTTCGTTTTGTATTCATAAGCAGTCTCTTGTCTGCCACTTCTTATTCATTAAACTATTTCCCTAAACACAGTGTACTCAGCTTTACACATTCATTTCTAGATTCATATCCTTGTCCTTCGAATGTGAAACTTCAACGGTAGCGTATGATAACCTCATTTAATTTCGATCTCGATAGCACTCTACAGAAGAGAACTTAAACAAAAATAATTCTTTTGGATAGGATCCAAAACAGACCTTTTAAAATAAGAGGTGATAGAATCATAACCGAAACATTTACATCACTCGAACACCTCCGCAATGTTTCGTGCCTTTCATTGTATAGAGTTTTAGAAATAAAAATAAATAAACATTTACAGTTTTGATCATCAAATATTAATAAGACAATATAAATGCTTGTGCAGAAAAAAAAACTAGAGTACATAAGTTTTTGAAATACGAGTATCTTAAAAACAAAATAACGATTCTATAGGTGTTCTGGAGCAATACAAACATATTTTTTATTGAAGCCAAGTAAAGAAAACAAAATTGAGAAAGTTTTTTTTTAAAATCCTTTGGTTTGTTTTTGAAAAAAAATTAATTTCTGTTTTTTGACCAACAAAATAGTATGGACTACAATTTTGTTTAGTCTTAAAAAAATAAAAAAAAGCTGATATGCAACCCACACTGAAAACTTCCCATCCGTGTCCGTCTGCCGTTTTTTTTTGTTTAATTTAACAAAATATTGATGGGAAAAATTTGTGTGAGATGTAAAATTTGAAGGCTTTATCTTTTTATTTTGTTTTCATAATACATTCGTTCGAAAACTATTTTTTATCAATTTTTTGTTTGTTTTTGTAGGTTTTGGCGTTTTTTAAAAAGAAGTTGTCACTTGAATTTTTCTGCTTAAGGCTTTAAATTCTTAGTTCGGATTCGATCGACCCAATGGTTTGTGTTGTAGAGGCAAGGACAGAAAGACGGACGGAATCTGGGGACCCATTTCTTTCGACTTCTCTACCATCGTAATGTTATGTTGAATTAAAATATGTACTAACCAATTAATAGTTCCCTTTTGTCTCAAGTAAAAATATAACTAGATACAATTTAAAATGAAGAACCGATCTTTAGCTTCTTTCATTTTTTTAAAGAATTATTTCCGTTTTCGAGTTCATTCAAAGCTAAAGATTCTACTCTAGACCACCTTAAAGTTAAATAGATGATTATCTAACCATTGACAAAAGTTAAACTTTTTTTCTCAATGCAAACCTTAAATGGCATTTTATTTCAAATCTGCAACACTACCATCCCAGATTATGTTAAAAGAACGCAACACTAGCGATGACAATATGAAGGCCGCACTCGGTATCTAACTTCATCACATCCACGTAATGAGCTACGATTCGAGATTCATATAAATTTTCAAAGTCTAAACTAATCAGAAAGCTATTTGTGTGCTTTTACCGGTTTGTTATTTATAGTTTTGATATATTTATCAAAAAAAGAAAAATCTGTTAGATATCTATAATAAAGGGCTTAAAATTTCTATCCCGTTTTTTCTATAGCCACTTTATATTATTTGCTTTTATTTATATTTGCTTAAATTAACCCCCCCCCCCTTATTTTTGCAATTGTTTTGTTTTGACCTATTCTCTATACAGAAACAGGCCCATGGAAACAGAGGCTTATACATATTCTATAAAATCATCATCATAGTCCTTGCATGAGTGCACATTGTGAAAGTCAATTGCAAAATGAGCTAACGGTTAGGTTTGGTAGGTAATTAGAGAGAGAGAATTCATGGCTCGGAAATTATTAGTTTGCTTAACTGACAGGATGTCCATATCGATATCGATATATAGCCCAACAGGATCAGCAGGCCTTTATAGTTTAATTGTTGAAATAGTGTGTGTGAGAACGTTGGGCATGGGCTGGGCATTTACATGGGCTAGACAAAGCAACAAAATGTAATTGGAAATCCGAAAAATTGAAAACTTATGTGGTAATTAGTTGCAATTGTTTTTGAAGAGAAATCGAATGAGAGAGAATTAAAGTGTAATCGTAAATATAAATCGATGAATTGTCTGCCAGCACAAATTCTTAATTTATTGGCGAGGGTTTCTGACGGTCGGTGGTGGGCTTTCCTAAAATTGGCCTAATTCCATTTGTAATGAGATGTAGTCCTCGATATAATCGGATTGCAACTATTATTTTTTGCAGGTAGTCAAACATTTGAATAGATTTTGGATAATACAGGTAAAATATTTCAGAAAACTTAAAAATTTGTTGGCTTTTTCAATAATATATCTCAGTTGAATTCAAATGTGTGGCTTGAAGTGGAAACTTATTAATTAAAAGGTTCCTATCTGTAAACTGGGTTAGCGGTAATTGAGTCATTTCATTAGAATTTAATTCAAATTGTTTAGTTTTTTTTCCTGAATTTCGACTTGGGTATTAGTTTTTCGATATGATTTCTGAACTCTTCAAAATTATTGAAATATTCAGCCTTATTGTGAGTTTCACCCGGAAAATCGTTCGCCCGAAATATTTGTGTTCGCCCGGAATTTTAAAAGTTATTGCGAGTTTCGCCCGAATAAAATTTCACTTCGAATCAGGACTGACAGTTCGAATAATTGACATGTTCATAGAGCTGAGCTCGCAAAAAATTTCCCCATCTCTGATAAAAACAGAGAATGATATCCGAACCAACTTTCCCTGTTAAATATAAAAACCCAAATAAATGTATGTAGTGCTGCAATTTCCTGTTAAAATTGAGGACACTGATTGTGAAAACACGCTTTAAAATCCATTTCCAATCGATTTACCTGCAAAAAAAAAACAACTTAATCTGTAAAAATACAAAATTTCCCTCTCTGTTTCTTAACATGTGAGTGTTCGTGTTTAGAAAATGAACGAACCTAGTGAAGTGTATTTTTGTTTTGACACCATCAAGAATTTAATAAAGTGACAAAAATTGTTTTGTGATTTATATTTTTTTTATTAAATAAAGATCCAAAAAATAAACAAATTATGATAAGCATTGCCCTTCAAATGTTGGTGGAGGAAGAAGAAAGGACTGAAGAAAGGACTGAAGAAAGAGCTGTTCGAAGGTATTTAAGGGATAATTCCAATCCTTTGGAGTTACGTGAACCATTGTAAGAATTAAAGACATATGTATACAAATTTTTTTTGTTAATCGTATGTACATAATTTTCAGTTTCCAGCAGCATTATAGATTAAACAAACCGGCTTTTAAGCTTCTGCTGGACATCATAACAAATGCAGTACCTCCAACGAAACAGAAATTTGGTATTCCCCCCATTGTCAAGCTCGCCGCTTGTTTGCGATTTTTTGCAGAGGGTGGATATCAGAAAGGAGTGGGTAAAGATTACGAAATTGGAATAGCGCAAAGCACTTTCAGTCTGGTACTGTCCGAAGTTCTCGGAATACTTGAAGAGACTCTTTGTGCTCAGTGGATATCTTGGCCAACGCCAGATGAAGAAATGGAAATTGCTCAACATTTTTATGCAAAATACAACCTACCAGGTGTTATTGGATGTATTGATGGAACACTTGTGAACATCATTTCACCGGCGGTAAATAAACATTTATTTTACAACAGAAAGGGATCTTGCAGTTTAAATGTTTTGCTTGTAAGTTAAAATGTACGTATTTATATTTAAAAATGATTAAAACGTATATGTACAGGTATGTGATAACGCGCTCAGAATTCGTTTCATTGATGCTACGCACCCAGGAGCTTGTCACGATTCTTTTATTTGGAATGTGAGTGACCTTAGATCAAAAATGGAAAGTGACTATTTGCGGGACATCAAAAATGTTTGGCTGCTGGGTAATTGTTTAAAACTAACTTTGAACTTAAACCTTAATAAGTTCTTTTTGTTGAAGGAGATGCTGGGTATCCCTTAGAGCCGTGGCTTTTGACACCGTACAGAACACCTGAGAGTGGCTCACCTCAAGCTAAATTTAATGAAGTTCAATCACGTTGCCGAAATATAATTGAAAGAACGAACGGCATTCTTAAAAACCGATGGAGATGTCTTCTCAGTGCAAGAGAATTGTACTATGCACCTGCTAAGGCCATCAAAATTGTCAACGTTTGTGCAGCTCTTCACAATATTTGCATCCACTTCAAAAGCGACTTAACTTTGCCTTATAACGAAGTAAATAACGTCTTCGAAATTGAAAGTACAGCAACCACCGAAGCCAGTTCTAGTTATCTTAATGTAGGACAACTCATTCGCTCAAATATTGCCAATACTTTACAATGATTCACAAGCAAAATAACAATCAAATATTTATGTATTTTTTAGAAAATTATATTTAGTCTTATTTGTATTTCACAGTCTTATGTTGAACTTAAAATTAACAGACTTTTTTATCTAATTCACAGATTGAGTAATTAACTTAAAAGAAATTAAAAAAAAAAAAAAAAACAAATAAATAAAATAAAAAAACAAGTAATTCTTAACAGCATAAACCAATTCACTTTTTTTTATCTTCTCACAAGATATCAATTTTCAACTCCTCCAGCTCAATCATCTTACGATTTTTGTTTATTAATTCTTCAATTTCCATCTTTCTGAAATTTTCCATTTCGTGATGGTGTCGCATCTCCTCTTTTAATTGGTCTTTTTTTGTCGTTTAGGCTATCCAATGATCTATATAGCTTTTTTAAACCTATTTCCATGTTCTTGTTATGATCTTTCATAACAGATATGGCTTCACCTAATTTCCCACAAAGGTCTTTTTGAGTTTGAAGCTCCTCCATGACTACTTCTAGGGTACTCATTTTCCCAACCTTTTGTTTCCTGGCATTCCGGCTGGTCGAAGCAGTAGTGGTTGCTTCGTCGCTGCTATTTTCAGGTGCAATCTGAGTATCCGAAAGCGGTAACGGTGGAGCTTCACAGCCTTGTTGGTTTTGATCTTCATAACCAACAATTGTTTTAAACAAATCCTGAATTGGACTTTGATTTTCTTCATTGCCTTGTTTTCTTTTTTGGGGTAGGTTCAATCCAAAAGATTGCGAAGTTCCAACACCCTCAACTGCTTCCTTCATTCCAACGAGTTGGAAAATAGCCTCTTCGCCAGGAGAGAATTTTTGGGTTCTGTTAGGTCCACCTCCTGTGCCTCTCTCATACATTTTGTTAGTAGCAGCCTTTTTTCGTACGTAGCGTTTTTGGTCATTCCAAACCTAATTAAAAAAACACATTTCTTTTTTTGAGTTAGCACAAAAAATAAAAGTGAGTCTTTACCTTTTTCCATTCGAACTCAGTTTTGATTGGAGGCCCTGCGCTGTTGAGTTCCAAAGTGATCCGCTTCCAAAATGCATTGATTTTGTCCTTGCTTTCTTTTACAAAACCGCGTGCTATTTCTGGGTTTTCCTGCATTTTATTGAGCAGCATATCACTTTGTTTGGAATTGATTGATTTGCTCCTAACATAAATATAAAAGTTATTGTATTATTTTGTTCTTTTTTTAACATTAATTGCATTTATTTACTTACATCATTATTTGTTGTTTTCCTGTTCGCCTCCAAAAAATAAGTGCAAATTTTAGCGCCAAATGACATTTCATTCCGCCCGAATTGAGTGCTCCCAATAAGGGAAATCTTTCGAACATGAATTTTTGTTCGCCCGAAACTCACAATAGGCGAATCGAAAAAAGGGATATTTTTCGGGCGGAATCTTGTTCACGTGAAACTCACAATAAGGCTGATTATCAAAGCTTAACTTATATTCAAATAAATAAGTACAACTCAAAATAATATAGAGTGCTACAAGAAAGTCCGTATGCGACAATTACATAATCCGAGGTAAACTTTATTCCATATCCAACAGGCAACAACTTTCAATCACATTCGGAAGGTACCGTTGAAATGTTAGTTTTTTTGTTTGTTTTTAAATAAAAACCAATTTCGATTTTAATTCTTTCGACATGACAATCATAAAAATATCCTGTTTTCCTTGCTGATGTTTTTCCATGTGCGAGTAGGTATATGGGTAGAGCTTTTGTTGGTTTTATTATATTTTTTATTTGATTTTCATTCTTTTTACTTTATATGTACTTCTTTTTTTTGTTAAATGAACGGAAATTTGATTTCGTTTTTTTTTATGATTTCCAATAAAGTTATGTTTATTTTGTTCAACAGAGCCTTTTTATTTTATTTTGTATTATTTTGTTTCGTGGCAAAAAAGTATAGGTAAGTTGGTGGTAGGAAGGTATACGGGTATATGCAACGCACACAAAAAGGAGTGAGTGATGTGACGATAATTGTTTGTAGGGTGAGAAATAAAAATATGAATAAAAACAAAATCATTTTGATCTATACAAAGAAGACTTTATCACGAAAATTATGACAGGATGTGTTAAGAATTTTAAAAAAGGACACAAATAAAGGGAGTGAAATAAAATTCAGGATGGTGCTGATTGGGAGTTCCTTTCGAAATGAGACAAATTAGGATGTTTTTTTTTTTCTTTTCTTTTTATTGAGATAATTCAAAGATGTTTTTATTATTTTTGGGACGGGTTTTAAGTGATGTTTCTTTTCTTTTTCCCAATCGATTTAAAGAAGATGTACAGTGTATCAAAATAAAACTCGTACTTAAAATTCGTTCTTAGAAAAACGAAGAAATATAAGTAATATGGAACCATTATATTTCAAAATTTATATAACTGTCTTACAGTTAAGAGGGTCACTCTTTGATTTTTTAAAAAAAGTTTTAAAAAATCCACCTTTACCTTTACCAAGGCAAAGATTTCTTAAATTAATCGAAAAAATACCTCAAAGTTAAACTCGTACAGTGTTTTCTTTTTAAAGTTAGCCATGTTTAGTAATGATGTAGCAACAAATTAAGTTTTATTATTCATGCTGTCATTACTGTGAATAATTTCAAACATAAAATTTTTGAATCTGAAAAAATGGGTAGACAAAACGGCCAAACCTCTGTAGATGTGCGAAATCTTGCAATAATGCATTTCAAGAATGGGAAGACCATGCGAGAAATTGGTCATTTATTGAATCGCAGTCACTTAACGGTCCAATACATCCTTAAGCGGTTCAAAGAAGAAGGAGCAGTCCACAATAAAAGAAACAATTTTTAATGATGCGGATGAGCGATGGATACTTCGAAAAGTTAAGGACAATCCCAAAATTAGTGCTCCTAAACTAACAGAAGAGGCTGAAAAGTATCTTGGTAAGAAAGCATGTCCAGAAACTATACGATTAATACTTAGAAAAAATAACTACAATGGACGTGTAGAAAGGAAGAAGCCGTTCATTAGTAAAGTAAACAAATTAAAAAGAATTTCTTTCGCAAAAGAGAACCTCTGCAAAGATTTTGCATATTGGAAGATGTGCATGTTTACTGATGAGAGCAAATTTAACCTTTTTGGCTCAGATGGCAAGGTCAATGTTTGGCGTAGGCCCAATGAAGAGCTCAAAGAAAAAAATTTAAGGGCAACCGTTAAGCATGGTGGTGGGTCGGTCATGGTTTGGGGTTGTATGGCAGCATCAGGAGTTGGAAACCTGCATTTTGTTGATGGAATAATGGACCAACATATGTATCTCAACATTCTTAAACTGAATTTACATGCTAGTGCCGATAGACTTGGTATAAGAGATGGTTTCCAATTTTACCAAGACAACGATCCCAAGCACAAAGCTTACAAAGTGCGTTCGTGGCTGCTGTACAACTGTCCAAAAGTCATTGAGACACCTCCGCAATCACCAGACATTAACGTAATTGAAAATTTATGGAGTTATTTGGAAGACCGGGTAAAATTGCATCATATTTCTAATAAAAATGATCTCAAGAAGGTGCTGCTGGAGGAATGGAACAAAATACCACCCTCTTACTGTGAAAAATTGGTTCGATCTTTGCCAAACAGGTTAAAAGCTGTTAAGGACAGTAAGGGTCTTCCAACAAAATATTAACTCATTTTTTTTTGCCTTTTTTGTTTACTTAAATGCACTTGTACGAGTTTAACTTTGACGTGAATTTTCAATTTTTTTAATAAATGTTAACCTAAAACTTTGTTGCATTAGTTTTTTTTATTTAAATTAAATATTGACAGATAACATAGATGTGTTGAAAAAAAAATAAAAACGATTGCTACAAATTTGGTTACCAATAGAAAAAGTTATTAGCAAAATACAAACATAAACATGCTGTACGAGTTTCACTTTGATACACTGTATACAGAATGATAAATTGGATTTTTGGAAATTTTACAAAGGTATGTTCATTGGATTCTTTAATATGTATATAATATGCATAATTACATATGTACTGTAGGTATTTATGAATTAATTTTCATATAAAATGAACTAAGAAAATGTTACCGATTTTACACATAATTGTATTTTAAAAGCCGTAGCGAAATAGTAATCAATGTATCAATAGAATGTTTTTAGAATTTAAAAAAAATGTCTAGGGTTTATGGATGCTATTTAATGTTCTAAAATAGAGTGAAAACACATTTTCGTCTAACTAGTCATTTGAATCCTTTAATATTGATGTGTTTTTTATTTCATTACTTAGGTTAAAAATATTTAATATGTTAATAACTTTGAACAAGAAGAAAAGAATAAAGATTTAAATTTAATTCTATAAAAAAAAGCCCTGAAACATTTTTACATTAATTTAATCCTTAATTAATTTTTTAAGTAGTTTTTAACTTTTTTTCATCAATTAAATTATTAACCTCTTACAAACTTTTTAAATATATATTTGTATATATACATAGGTGATCATACAAAAGTTGGGTAACTCGATGTCATCAACCAATATATGTATACAAAGTTTAATTATATTTTAGACCTTTATTTAGTCACCCAATTTCAGGAGTGGAATCGGCTAAGCTGATAATTGACTATTATATTTTTGATAGTCAAATTTGACTATCATTTTCATTCCGTCTTGGTAAGATGATTCAACTCAATTCAATTCGATTGAACAATTTCAGAATATAATTGTCACAATTCATTGTTGCTATGGTGAAATTTTAAAATGATTCCTATAAAATAACTAAATAAATAAGTATCAAATTGGCTGTGTTTATAACATTCTTACTTTTCTTGTGTTTTTTCGAATGTCGTAAGCTTTGTCGGTCACAAGAATGTGTTTTTGTACCTAAAAAAGGTAACTGTAAAAATTTTCCATTCGTTTTTTATAACCGTCTGGTAGCTCTATTCAGAAACGACATGTTTGTAGGAAAATGACTATCACATTTTCTTGTAACAGCTTTTTAGGTATCAATTTGACTATCACCTTACATATGTAGATCAAATTCGATTATTTTGACTGTCAACAATCACATATGCCGATCCCACCCAGTTCTTCATTTTGAATACAAGTTATTAAAAAAACACAATTAGTTCTTAAAACGTCAGTCCTTTGGCATGTCACAACCCCGAAAACCAACAATTAAGTGACTGTCTATTAAACATTATCATTGATTTGAGAAAACTTATCAATTTACTACAATCTGTGATGTATATAGTTAAATATATACTACAACTTTCAATGCAGTGTTCTCTTTTTAAAAAAATAAGAAATTTTGTGTTCAGTTTCATTCGTCAGTGCGTTGTGTTACTTAAAATTGAAATTCGTACGAAATATCGCCGACTCAACGCCAAATCCCAGTTTGAATTTTAATGTTGGTAATAAAGTTAGTTGCGGGTCGCACAATTTGACGGCCGCCATAACTGTACCAGAGTTTGGATTATGTTTGTTGTCTATACACGTGCTAAGTCAGTCAACATGTCAGTCCAATGGTGAGTCGTTTTTTTTTTGTTAATACAAAGTTTATTTTTATTTATACATATACATATTTGATTTGTTAAAATGTAGTTTGTTGATATTCGAAATTACAAAAAAAAAACATTAGTCCTGATTATAATCTCAAATTTCGTCTTTTTCGTCAGTCCTATGGCGTCAGTCCTGTGTCAGGTATATTATTATTGTTCTTCATATCATGATCATTAATACTTTTAAGATGAATATTGTTAGATTTTGTGTATATTGTTTCTTGATTACTTAGAAATATTTAGTAAAACTATGTGAAAGGAGTAAAAGATAAGTGAATAACGTTACGTTAAATGTCAAAAGTCTGTTTTGAAAACTGATATAGTATTGTCTCCCAGTATTACATATTAATAATTATTTTTAATTAACTTAATTAAAATTTATTTAATCCTAAGAGATTTTTACTAATTTGTATTAAATTTAATTATAATACTTTCAAAACTGTGTATAACATGTATCAGTACTATTTTACCTCGTCAGTACCCTGGCAGTCAAATTCTGAAATTTAATATTTAAATATCTTACTATGTACCAATATATTAATTAGATTAGCTATTTGTAGAAGTTTTTTTTTATAGATTTGTTATGTATTTAGAATATGAATGTATTAATTTTTAACGAAACGTAACGACTCATTTGAAGAAACAAAACGATACTTTTTCTTTTCTTTTGTATGTTTACTTGTTTATGTTAGTTATTATTTTTTTTATGGTACCTTATTTATTTACATACGGTTTCATGTTTTGTGGACTGCAAATACCTTCGTACTTTGTTCTCGAAATTTGTAAATTTTCCGGGTCTTTTGTTTTGTACCTATCATTGGGTAAAACTTGTACAACTACATAGGGACCTTTGTACTTGGGCAAAAGTTTTTTGTTGACACCAGCGGTTGTGACAACATTTTTTATAACGACATAGTCACCTACATATATTATAACGATGGGGTTTCTTGTGATTTTTATCGTACTGAATTTTGTTTCTATCCTGACTTTCTATTATTTTTGAACTGCCCTTTTCTCTTAATTCAGATAAGTTTTCTGGAGTTCTTTGAAAAACTTGAGATTCAAGGAACTCGCTTATTTTATCAAAAAGTTCTCCTTTTTGTAGAACTCCGAATAACAACATACTTGGGCTTCTTCCTGTGCTTTTGCTTATGGTGTTGTTTATTGAAAATTCGATTTTGTTTAGGTATTTTGACCATTCGGCGGGGTCAGATTCAGCCTCTTTTGATAACATTGCAGTCAAAAGCCTGTTCACCATCTCAACCTGCCCATTCGATTGTGGGGAATGAGTGGCGACTTTTATATGATTCACATCAGAATCTTTACAAAATGATGAAAACTCATCCGATGTGAAGCATGATCCCCTATCAGAAATTAATCTTTTTGGTCGGCTGTATGTTGAAAAATAGTTTTTTAGGCACTGTATAGCTTCCTTAGAAGTAGTGCTTTTCAAAAGAGTCGGGTTGGACTAAAAGTATATTGTGGCACCTACTTAATGCGTCGACGTGGTTCATTCTGCTGCAGTCTCGATGCTCGACTTCATAGTCATACTCCTGGAGTTCTAAAGCCCATCTCGAAATTCTAGGGTTGATCATTTTTTTGCTTAAAGTGAGTGTTAAAGACTTGCAGTCGGTTACGATTTTAAAACCAAGTCCCAATAAATAAGTGCGAAATCTTCGTAAAGCATAAATGATCGCGAGAGTTTCGAGTTCAAAAGAATGATATCTTGATTCGGTAGGTGTTGCTCTCTTGGAGAAAAAAAAGATAGGGTGGAACTTTCCATCGGGCTGTTTTTGTAACAAGACTGCACCAAACCCAATTGCGCTGGCGTCGCAGTGCAATTCAGTTTGGGCTTTTGGAGAAAAAATACACAAAACTGGTGCTGCAAGCAGTTTCTGCTTCAAATTTTTAAATGTATCTATCTCTTTTTCACCGAATTTAAACTCTGCATTTTTTTTTCAAGAGGTCATAAAGAGGTTTTGCGATAACCGAGAAATTGTGGATGAACTTTCGAAAATATAAGCATAATCCTAGAAACGAGTGAACCTCTTTGGTGTTCTTTGGAGATGGAAAATTTTGAACAGCGGCAACGCCGCCGTTCGAACTGTGCTTAATTCCATTTTCACTAACCTCATAACCAAGATACGTAATTTTTTCAGCCATAAATAAGCATTTTGTCATACCTTAATTGAAGGTTGTGGTCTGTAACAACCTTAGCAACTTCTTCCAAAATGGTGAAGTGCTCTTCTTTGGTTTCTGTGGCTATGAGGATATCATCAATATAAATTAAAATTTTGCCATCGGAAATCAAATTTTTAAAAATGAAATTTATGTAACGCTGAAAGGTTGCCGGAGCGTTTTTTAGGCCAAATGACATATATAAATATTCAAACTGGCCCAGAGGAGTAACAAAAGAGATTAGCTTTACAGATTCGTCTGCCATCTTTACATGATGAAATCCGTTTTTAAGGTCAAGGAGTGAAAAGAACTTCTTATTCCTCAGCCTATCTAAATGGACCCCGATGAGGGGAAGAGGATAGTTATCCTTTTGCGTCATGCGATTTAACTGTCTATAATCTATACATAGTCTAAAAGAACCATTTTTGTCTTAATAAGCACAATGGGTGACGCAAAAGGAGAACTACTTTCCCGGATTATTTTTCTTTCTAAGAGATCGTCTAAAATTTTCCTTAACTCGAGAGCATGCGTGTAAGGTAAACGGCGGCGGCGTGGTGCGCAATTGAAATTCGAATTGACATTAGTTAAAATAATCTTCATTTCATATGGTGTCTTTAAATTTAAATTATTTTTCTTCAAATCTATTTGTTTCATTATATTGTTAATTCGTTGTGTTTCTTTATATAATAGGTTACTATTAATTATAAGGTTAAATTCATTTTTATCAAAGCCCGTGTCTATATCCAAAATATCTTTTTCAAAATTATCATTATTTAATTTAAATATGTTTTCGTTTTTGCTGTTAAAATTACTATCACATTCATTTAATTTTATTTCAGAAATTTCTTTTAAATTATTTTGGTTATTTAATTGCATATTTTTAGGATAATCATATTTAAAAATCGAATTAATATTTGATTTAATTAAATGTTTGTCATTTTTAACATAATGGTCTTTTTGGGGATAACATAACATAACTTAGTTTTACTTTGTTTTAAAAAGTCTCTACCAAGAACCACGGGGTTTTTCATCGTTTCATTTCTTACAACATGCAACATGCAAATTAAAATACTATGACTTACATAAATTATACATTTAACTAATCCAAGCGTTTCTAGTTTCGTCTCGTTTATGCCGAAATACTGAATGTTGTCTTCTTGTAGGGGCTGGATTACATGAGTTGGTATAAGTTTTTCTTGAACGAAGCTTAAGGGCTTCCTGAGTCTAACAGAGAATTAGCTTGAAATTCGAAACAAACATTATTAAAATTATTCAACAATTGGTACTTAACATGCAATGTGAAGTCGTCGCTTAATGTTTTCATCATTACTTCGTCATCGTAGGGATCCAAGTCCGTGTCGCTTTCAGGTTGCTCTACCAAGAGAACTGTTGAAGGTCGTTGAACGGCGGATGAATTCGAAGATGATTTGGCAGGATATTGAATGATTTTACATGCAGGCGCTAAATGTCCTTGTTTGCCACATTTAAAACAGCTTCCTTTTTCACGGCGAGGCTTTGGACAGACACTAGCAATGTGACCTGATTCATTGCAGTTAAAGCATTTGTCGTTTAAAAATCTCTTCATCGTGCTTCCAGACTGGGATGCGGCGGATGCTGCAGAGGATGTTGTCAAATTGTCCGGGAAATAAGATCTCAGTTTTTGGTACTTCTTGAGCATTTGTTTTAAATCATCCATACTCCTTGCTGTTAAAAGTAATTGCTTATTACAGAAAGTATCAGGAATACCTCTTATTATGTAACGGATTAAATCTTCGTCCTCTATTTCAGCGTGAAAGGCAAACTCCTGCATGACCAACGTATATTGGTGAATATTCTCGTCCTTTCTTTTTCTGCGGCTTTTGAGTGCATCGTGAACGTCAGCAGATGTCACCGTCCGATGGAATTCTTGGAGTAAGCTGGTTTTGAGTTCCATCTAAGTTGTGCAACGGGAAGAGCAAAGGAACAATTTGGCGGTGCCTGTAAGACTTCGTCTACCGTAGATGAATGCTTTTTTCTCGTCCCATCTGTGCAATGCCTTAGCTTCTTCAAAAGTCCGCACCCATTGCTTGATGGAAAAATTATCATCTCCAGAAAAATTTGGGACAGAATCTTCTACATCTCTGAACGACATTGGACACGTGGTGGTGGCATTATCATTTGTTCTGCATAATGCCGCAAGTTGTGTCTTGAGCCTGGCAATTTCCTACTGCTTTTTGATTTTTTCTTGGAGAGTATTTATCTCGCGCTGCATCTCGTCTTCGTCCTCGGAGCTGGATTTACAATCGTCTTGAAGCTCGGGGATTTGAATGGAAATTTCCTGCTCACTCAGCTCGTCGAGATGTTCTTGCAATCTCATCTTTAAAGTGGCTTTGTTACCTTCGGTGCTTAGTCCAAAGATATTTAATTTTTCTTTTAATAAGGCAACTGTTGCCTCTTGCACAAACTTCTCTGCTCGTTCTTTGGCCATAATTTTAAAAACTTTTCGTAATCAAAAATATCATAAACGACCGATCGTGACTGTAAACATAAAACATAAAAAAATGACTTTATTGAAAAAAAACTGGGTTAAGCGATCTCACTTCTGATTTTGTAGACTCTAATTAAAACAACGTCTTATTATTTTCAATACTTAACAACAAGTGATCATTTATTAAAACTAAATAATTTCGTTTAACAAAATCCCTGAAGATTATACGGTTTGTTATATAAAGAGATTACTTAAAAAGAGATCATACGATTTAATATTATGTAGGTATATAGATTATGTATAACAATGAAAGCTCTTTTATAGAAATATACACTTCGGTCTTATAGATAATACCCTAGATTAAATTAGAAAGCCTACAATATATACCTCCAATATTAAGATCTGCAGAAACTATTGTGACTTCGGGTGGCGAAGAGTACTAATGGTTGACAGCCAACTATTTTTGACTCTGTTTCGCACAAAGCGGGAACAACAAAATTTTGGAAGTGAAGTTATGTCTCTTGTGGATAAAATGGAGTCTTTCTAGGGAAAGTCGGAAATAAAGCAATGGTTTTATGGAATACATTTAATAGAACGAATATTAAGAAAAATCATAAATTACAAATAGTTATGTTTTTCCATTTACGGAATAGGGTTTATATCCATAAGCTTGCAACTTATTTTGTGTTATTGAACTATGTATTTATATTATAATTTAATTTATTAATTTACTATAATATCAGACATACATAGCTAAAATTTTGAAATTCTGACTATATCGTGTACGGCAACAAAACTAAAAACGCAAAATAGATGGTATATTTGGTAACAAAAAATTTCTTGCAAATTTTCACAATTTCCCATAGAAAAATAACAAGTTTTTGAAACTCAGTTACATTTTCAAGTTTTCGAACAAGCATTATATTTCATTTTGACATTTCAGTTACAGTATCAGACTATTGAACAATCTTGAACTGAAAACGATTGACGAGACGATAGTGATAAAGTTATGAGAAGCAAAACATATTTACATTCTGCATCATCGACAAATAATTTTTCGATCAATAAAAATAATATAATACATACACTTTCACCTCTGTTATTTCTGTTGAAATAACTTGCCGTTGGTATCTATATCATCAACTAAGGCCACAAGCACTGATATTTTTTAAAATCAGGCTTGTTCCGACGCCTTTCAGTCTCATGTGGACTGGAATTTTCCCAAACACATACACATCGGTAATCAGACCGATTTTAATGTACGGTGTGTCAGTATGGTGGACTGCTTTAGAGAAAGTTATAAACCGCGACAAAATAAATAAAGTCCAACGTTCAGCTTGCCTATGTTTAAGCGGATCGCTTCACACGACCCCATCTAGGGCACTGGACTCTACTCTACCTAACACCTCCTGATATATTTAGCAAACAAATAGCTGCAAGCTCTGCTATTCGCCTCAAAGCTTCGTCGCAGTGAATCAACAACAACATTGACCACTCCGTAGTTCTTAGGTATTTAGAATCAGTTCGAAATATACTTCCAGATTTCTATACCTTCCAGATCTTTCTGGGCGGATAGAACATTTCTGGAAAACAAGTCAGTCCACTTTTATACAGATGGATCAAAAACAAAAGAAGGGGTTGGTGGAGGTGTGTACTCTGAACGACTGAAATTAAGTTTCTCATTCCGCCTTCCCAATCATTGTAGCGTGTTCCAGGCAGAAGGTGTATGGACGAGGAAGAGGAGGAAACAGTTGTTCACCTTCCCTGTGCACGTCCTGCGCTAGCTCAAAAATGCAAGAATTAACGATCTAAATAATATAAGCATAGTCAGCCTCTCACGTTTCGTAAGAGACTTAAACTGGATTCATTGAGTGTAGGAGAAAGCCTCAAGATTCATTTGGTATCACAATGGGCCATCAAACTGTCCTAAGTGTGTCCTATTCCATCACGGACAGCCACTTTAACCTTACCTAACCTACCAATCTATGAAAGTTGTTTGTGACCAAGTTAAATTGATTCGTGTCTGTCGTAGCACGTGAGCTATTACGTAGTACCAATTAAGCGGGTAGTACCCGTGGCATGATGGTTAGTGCGTTGGACTGTCATGCCAGAGGTCTTGGGTTCAATCCCTGCCTATGCCATCTAAAGTTTTTTTCACGGGTACTGCCTCTTGCGAGGAATTGACAAATTCTCTAAGAGTAATTCTTGTCATGAAAAGTGCTTTCTCAAATTAGCGGTTCGGATTCGGCTTAAAAACTGTAGGTCCCCTCCATCCCTGACAACATTACTCGCACACAGGAATGGTTGAGAGTTATAAGTCACTTGGCCCTAGTTCTTAACGGACTGTTGCGCCACCCAATTTAATTTTAATTTAATCAAGCGGGTACAAATTAAAATTCTATGAAAACATCTCTTATCCATCTTAAAACTCATATATTTTTTAAACAATTTCTGTTTACTTGATCGTTACGATTTTTACCTCTTTGAATCGGGTTACTTAATCCAACATTTTAATCTATAACAATGAAAAAATTAGAAAACAAATATGTAACCTCATTTTAACGAAGCACCAATGCTTGTATCTTGTCCGTCAATTTGAAGTTCTCCTCCAGCTTAGCTATGTTCTTCAACCATCATCAACTTTTCGTTTGTTGAAACTCGTCCAGTACAATTTAATACTCATAAATCCATTGATCGGAAACTGAAAAAACTGAAAAAAAGTCGCACTTGCGGCTATTATTTTCACTGTGGATCTGGTATACCTATCATGGCATTATATGATGGACAGCACAAATACCCTTTGATTATCATATATATGTAAAATGTCAATGTATCTTGTCATTTTAAAATTTATTCCAGCATCGAAATCGAGCACATTTGTACCAGCACAAAATAAAACGAGGACAAAGAAAAAAAAAACAGTCATCTATCTTATCTGTCATATAATTCACCAACTCAACTAAAAAAATGGAACCACCTTTCATTCAGGTGCGCGACACACAAAACACAGCTTGCCAACAAAAAATCATCATCCACCGGCCAACACACACAATACTCAAAAAAAGCCCATCATTGTCACGTTATCTTAATTAATGCCATTGTAGGTCCCTGCCTACCTACTACCCAGTTTCCATCCCTCCACATGGCCTCCGCCACCATGTATAGGTACTAATTCCAGAAAGAAATCTCTCCAAACAATGATTGTCCAACTCGAAATCTCGTCTCGAAATGTCCTATTAGCAAAAACAAAACCCAAAAAAAGGTTACAAAAGTGATCCGGACAGAAAAAACTCATTCCTGATTTTATAATCCTTTTTTGTTTTGTGAATATTATTGTCCTCGATGTGGCGATGGCGATGGTGAAGCGGAGGTGAAGGTGGAGGTTGATGCAAACCAACCTCCTTTCCTATCAGGAAAATGAAACTGTCGCGAGATATCCTGATCCTGAGGCTCGCAACAAAACAAAAAATAAAACGAACAATTCTGAAAAAGGGGCTCAACTCCTCCATTGAATTGTCAAAAACACGAAAACCAATCGAAGGATATTTTTTTTTGTTTCAGCTGCTATTTCTGTTGAAAAAAATTTGCATTTTACAATTGCAATCAACAACAGGACAATATCGCTCGAGCTGCGGAAAAAAGAGTAGAACCCTTATGCATTCTCGTACAACTTCCAACGGAGTATGGGGGGGGAGGAGAGGAGAGGAGAAGGCGGGTGTTTTTATTTTTATATTTTGTGTCATCCTGTCCGAGGACTAGATAAACACGTCCTGAAATCTGTGTGGTTCAAAATGCTTTTATTATTATTTGGGCGTTAATTTTTTTACATTCGAGTATTATAGGGATTTCGGTAGGGTCGCGAAATGAATAAGGTTTTTTGTGTCTTATACATACATATGTATGTTTATTTTTTAGTCACGACGAACGTCCTGGAAGGGTCATATATGTAGTTTAGTTATAGCCTGAAAAATGTTTGTTTATGCAAGCATAGGTGTGCTTGGCCCGGTGAAAAATACAACGGATTTGAATTTTTTTGTTTTTCATTTTTATTTGATTTCATCGACGAAAAGGGATTTGTTTTGAACGAATACATTGAACTTTTGAATTTTTAGTCATTCGTTGTTGTTTTTTTTTTTTTTTTTTGTAGGCCTGTGGTTGAGTTCAAAGTTACACAAAAATGCAGGTATTCCAATTAGGTGGTCAATATTGAAAAGATGAAAAGAATCAGAAGTTAAATATTGGAATAGGAACAATTTTTTGGGACAGTTACTGTTGTTTTCGTGATTGTGCTTAGTCATCGCCATGGGCCGGGGGCGCTGGCGGTAGTGTTAATATACATAGGTATAGTTGTTTATGGTGGTAAAGTTTATGACGTTGAAATAAGCCTTTTGCTGGTGATTTGACGATTCTTTTTACTGAAAATTGCTGAGCCAAATCATTTACATGGTTTAGAATAATAAAAACAAAAGTTAGATTATAGGAGTTTATTTTTCGATAAGATATTTCACCAAGTTGGTAATATTTCAGAGAGAAAATAGTTAGGATTGAAATCAGAATTTTATATAGGTGGGTAGTGGGTACGCAATTGCGTTAATAACGAGATATGCAGACTAGGTTAAAGAATTGGTATAGGTAAAGTATTATCAACTACTTATCACATTTTTTATCTGATTTTGAAGCTGGCTTAAAAAAAATAATTTTCTACGATTAATCAGATTTTACACTTTCATCAAGTGTTCAAGCGTTTCAAGCCAGGAACAAATAAGTGTATTCGTTCTTCGTCGACTTTAAAGCAACCTCTGATCTAGTACCAAATTTATAAACATTATCAAAGAAATGTACACGGACAAAAATGCAGCTGTTTGGGATGGCAGAATCTTCTCTGAGTGGTTTCGAACTAGTACTGGTGTGAAACAAGTCTATATACTCAGTGCTTTGTTGTTTCGTTGTTTATTAATTATATAGTAGATGAACTACCTGGAGGAATAAGAATCGCTAATTTGGGTGTAAGACTGTAAATTAGGTTAGGTTAAAGTGGCTGTTCATGATGGAATAGGACACACTTAGGCCAGTTTAATGGCCTATTGTGATACCACATGAATCTTGAGGCTTCCTCCTAAGCTCAATGAAACCAGTTTGAGGCCCTCAAACGAAACGTGAAAAGCCGATTATGCTAATATGATTTAGATCGTTAGAGAAGAATTCTCCTAGGTAATTCTTGCGTTTTTGAGCTAGAGCAGGGCATGTACAGAGAAGGTGAAGAACTGTTTCCTCCACTTCCTCGTCCATACAGCTTCTGCAAATGTCATTTAGAAATACGCATAGCCGTGTGACGTTCTTTCCTATTAGACAGTGCCCGGCTATGAGACCGATTATCGAGCTTATATGCGATCTGCTTAGAGATAGCAAGCACCTTGATCGCTTTAAATCTAGTGTAGGCCAGATGTTTTTTGTGACCTGACACGTGGTGAAGCTATTCCACCTGGTTTTTGCCTTCTCCATAGCGTCCTGCATTAGTAATAGTTTACATGTAGTGATTGGTATGCCAGCATTTGCCAAACGTTGTAGAATGGGTTGTACTGTACCGTTCCCGGCGAGTTCATTTGACAAACAGTTTAATGGAATGTCTCTATGGCCCGGCACCCAGCAGAGGTGAATATTAAACTGTTGTGCCATCTCCATTAGAGATGATCGGCAGTTATGGTCTGTTATAGAGTTCGTAGAGACAGAGTAAAGAGATTTGATAGTGGCCTGACTGTCGGAGAAAATACGGATATCAGATGTTGATATCACGTTTTCTTTAAGCCAGGACACGACTTCTTTTATAGCCAAAAGTTGCTGTAAGAGATGGGGACTTACCATTAACTCTGAAAATTCAAAAATTATGGTGTTCTCAAGATCTTCACATTCTCAAAATCTAAAGAGATATAGTTATTCCGGTAATCTTTTAGAAACATCGAAAGAGATTAAATATTTGGGTGTAAGGCTGAATCCAATTCTTGATTTCAGTCAACACCTTACTGAGAAAGCCAATAGTTCGCAAAGCTTACTAAATCTATCATGGAAAAATGTTTTCTCAAGCAAAAGAATAAATCTTTCAACAAATTATAAAATATTTGATTCGTTGGTAAAATAAAGCATAGCACAGAGGCTTCTCATGTTTGGGGAATAGATGAGGACTCTACTCGAGATGCAGCAGAACAGCAGAGTTTTATTTATGCAGTCCAATTTTAACCTTAACAACAGAAACTACTTTCATGATTCACTAAGCTATAATGAAATATCTATGATCTTCAAAGTAAGATGCTTCAATCAATTTTGCACGAAAGAGGATTGTTTTCATGTCATTAGTGTACGTCCAATATTCAAGCCTGAAAGGCTAAATTTCTTTGGAAAACATTCATTTACTATGCAAGGAAAACGTTAAGCAATTTTTTGAAAGAATTATACAAGTATAGAACGCTTTTAATGACAGAATTTATTTAATTTTTACAATGATTATAATAGATTTTTATTAATATGCTAACCAGGCTGACGTCTTAGCCATAGCTATTAAATTCATACAATTGTACATCTTTGTTAACTAATGAATACAAATAAATAAATTATTTATTAACTTACTTACTTACTTATCACAATTCTACTTTTCAATATTCTGTTTTTCAAAGTAAACACGTATACTTTTGCAAATTTTTGAAACTTTTTCTGTATCGAATGCTCAGTTTATTTTAAAAAGGTGAATTTCTTAAGTAGAATTTTGATCACACCCTATTACAAATTTAGTCTTAATCAAGAAAAAAAATTCAAGAAAAAAAACAAAACGCATATAAACTAAGCTTAAATTGAGTGACAGCTGTCAAAGAGACCAATTTAAAAAATAAATATTGCTAGAATGAAAACCACACGTCGCAAAATTGTCCAAATGTCTAAATAATAAAGTGCACGACTGGGTCACACAACATTAATCCTGTATCCAAAGACTCTGCTTACAAATAGTACTTACATACATACTCGTACATACTTATACATTATGTATGTACATACATACATAATATGTATGTATGTACATACATATGTAGATATTATAAAATTTAAAAATTTGCTAGAAGATTTGTTTCTCGCAAAAGGCAGTATACCCGTGAAAAGGCAGTACCGGTGGTACAGGCAGCGTTTGAACCCAAGACCTCTGGTATGACAGTCCTACTCACCAATAAGCTTTTTGAAAGTATGTTGTATGAAATGTTGAGTTCTCTGCTTTAGAAAAAGGTTACGAAATCGATGTTATTTCAATAGATTTCAGTAAATCATTTGGATAAAATGGGTTTCCACTTACCCTGAACACCGATACAGCGTTCGTTTCAAATCTGTCACCTAATACCCTTTCTTAGCTCCCTCTGGTGTTCCTTTTCTTGTTCATTCTTACAATCAAAGATCTTGAAAGGGTCATAAATGCTTTATTCTTTCTCACTTTATGCTGATGATACAAAATCCTTCAAGACCATTTCATCAATGCATGATTCTTCCTTTATTCAACACGATCTTGACTTTTTTTCAGCGTGGTATCTTTGAAAATGCTTAGAACTTAACATTGCCAAGTGCCAGTTAATCACTTTTTCACGTAACTCAGTTCTTGTTTTCGTTAAACGTTTTCCCAAAGAAATGTCTTAACACTTAACCCTATGTTTTAATGTCCGTAAATATAACCTTTGTACGGTCACTCCTCGAATACGCGTTTTAAGTTTGGTCCCCTTTTCAAAGTTTTCATATTTCCTTCGCTTTGCTCTTCGTGGTTTACCTTGGAACAATCCTCTTATTGTTCCTCTCTTTGTTCTCAACTTGAACTCGTTGGAAGAACGTAAGCAAATTTCAGACATTCTCTTTATTCGTCGACTCCTTTTTGGTTCCATTGATTTCATTTCCCTCTATAACTCTGTCTCTTTTAACACTAACCCTCATAACACCTGCAATCCTGTACTCTTTTATTTTCCTTCCCACCGAACCTCCTTTGCCTTCAATGAACCAATATCTCGTATGCTTCGAAGTGTAAATTCATACTTGGCCTTTTTTAATTTTAACCTCATTATACTCGTTCCTTAGAACTACGTCTTCTCAGTCACCCTTCCCTTCCACAATCTTAGGCTAAGTTCTTAGTTTCTTTAAGTAAGATTAAGAATTAGCCTGTTACAAAGAATAAAACTAACTATTACGCTACGGTTACTACAGCGGGCGGGTAATACCTATAGTTAACAAATAAATTATTACATTTTAAGCATTCTACCTATACCTTAAACTTCTCGAAGCCGATTTCCTTATATGATAACTAAAAAAGTGGTATAGAAGGAAAACTAACTCCGAGTACTAACCAGATAGAAGGCCACACTTATAGCGAAACTTGTCAAAAATGTAAATCTTAGCGTTTTAAAGGCTTCCATGTCCCATCATATATTACAAAAATATTGAATATCACAATAGAAACTATTGAATAAGAAATTTTCCGAATTTTTAATTTTTTTCAAATAGCACCACCCCTGTACCGCACCATCACCATTTTGTCTTTTCTTAAAGCCCATTCAAATTAAGGCGTTAAAAAGGACAACTGAAATCAACTGTCTTAATATCTACGTCCTCATTTCCAAAACCAATTTCAAAAACACTATACAAGATATACCCTACTCTGAAATTGCTGATAATTTGTCTCAAC
Source organism: Eupeodes latifasciatus (assembly GCA_920104205.1). Classification (NCBI taxonomy): domain Eukaryota; kingdom Metazoa; phylum Arthropoda; class Insecta; order Diptera; family Syrphidae; genus Eupeodes; species Eupeodes latifasciatus. The sequence continues at coordinate 156,074,966 of OV049924.1, forward strand.
TCAAACCATTATTCGCCCCTCTCCCCCTTTTAAGACAAATGAAAGTGATAGGATTTTACTTATATATGTATATACAAATAAGCATTAAATTTATGTTCCTCGACAATTACCATAAATTTAATAAAAATTATTCTCTGAAAGTCCTCCTTTTTCTCGCTTGCTGCCATCGCTCGCTATTCTGCCGCTCCGCTCCGCTCAACCACCCATCGTCAAGCCACTGCTGCGGGAGAGGAGTGTCCTGTTTCTGTCAAACTGCGATTTATTTATTCCGATGGTCGTTTTGTTTTGTCTCTCTGTGTATTATATTGTATATTGCTTCAACTTTCACTTTGGCAAATTTATGTCCATTTTTATCTTCAATACCCGCGTTTTATAGTGATTTTTCTCTGGCATATCTTTCATCGATAAAGTGAGACGTGGCGGAGGCGGCAGCGGTGGCGGGTGCTCGTTTAAGACAAAAATAGAAAATTAAAGCTAGTGAATGAAAAAAATTAAAACGACACGACGGCGGCGACGACGACGACAACCCACCAAACAGCAGTGACATAGGGCATAAGGACTTTAGAGAACAAATTTCCATTCGATCAAATCAATAGAAACGCTGAAAAAAAATAACAAAATGAAATAAAATTATTAGGAAGCTGCTGAACAAAATTCGATATCAGGCGAGCAATTTTCCAATTTTTATTATCAACACCCCCTTCTCGTAGATGGAGAATTTCAGATCCGATTTCGATAATAATCAGTATGTTGCCCACGTTCCTTATTCTACATCCTATATCCTTATGCCTCGCCTCGCCTTGCCTAGACAAGACTAGCGTAGCCCCTATGTCTTTAATCTTTTCTTTGTCTTTAAATTAAACTTATTTTCTACCAATTTTGCGGGGTGTATCTACTTACCAAGCTACTACATGATGTAACTACCTACAAAGACCAAAACTCCCATCTAGAAGCAGCCTGATGCCAGAATGTGGAAGAGGAGGAAATAAGTGTATCCCCTCGGAGAAAATGCTAATTCACCTATATATTGTAGAAGAACAGCATTTTCAGCAACAGCATGAGGGGCACAAAGAGCACCAAAAAGAGCAAAAAGGAAGAAGTTTCAGTGTAGAGGTTGCTGTATAGCAGTGGCAGTATAGCAGACAAATTAAAATTCCAACTCTGTGCTGCATTGCCTCGCACCTCGAAACATTGGCTTGGAATCACACACAACACAGCCCTACCCACGCCAGCCCAGCCCAGCCCAGGATATACAACAAATCACGAATAAGGAATTCAATTATTTTGGTGACGCTGACGATTGATAGATTTAACAAGCATACTACAACATCAACATACCCATACCCCTACCCACACCCATGCCATTTACCTCCCCACATACATACATCCATCCATACACACATACTGGATGCTGATAAATATCTTTTGCAAGGATTTCAAGGATATTTATCTCTCATTGTTTCAAAATCGTTAATAAACGAGAAGGAATTCAGATTTTTTTGTTGCTCCTTGCTCCTTGCTTCTTCTTGTTTTCTTCTACGTTTTTCTGTTTCATTGTATGATTCTTTCATTGTTCTGTCTCTGTGTACTTTGTGTTGTCGCCGACCGACTTTGCTGTACTATGCTGTGCCGTGCCGACGAAGAACGTCGTCATAGCTCGTAGATCGTATATACAGTCCTTTGTGAAGACAGTGGTGCTCTGATGCGCTCCTAGAAAGAAGATTCAATTTCAATTACATCAGTTGTATAGACGATGACGACGAATATTCGACGACGACGAACGACGAGGTTGAATCTATATACGCTCCTGACACAAATAGCTAATCAAATAAGGCGCAGTGTAGAATAAGGAATCCTATTAAAAGGGATTTTCTATTATGGGTTGGGGTATATCTGGTATTGGTATATGAGTATTGGCTTGGCAGGACTTGAGGAGGAAGAGGCAATGACTATAATATAACCAACAACGAAGAAAGAGTAGAAATCTCTTTTTCTTGATAATAATAATTGTCTTCATCATTTATTTCAAGGATCAATGGCGCTAATATCATAGATGTCATGTTTTGTTGTAACAAAGCAAAACAAAAAAAAAAACATGAAGGAGACGTATAAGTTATGGGAAGGCGGAGTAGAGTGATATTGGAATGTGCTGCTGCTGGTGATGTTAGGCACCTAATCTTTCTTCATTCTAGTGTCATTCTTTTTGTCATCCATCACAAAGGCGCTTGATGATGATGATGACGACTCCAACGAGCAAAGATACCGACCGACGACGGCAATGGAACGGAACGGAACGAAACAGGAGAAAGTGTGATGCTTGGATGCCCTTTCATTGGCCATCATCGTCGTTGTCGTTGTAGTCGATGTCTATGTCATCCTCATCTTCCTTATCTTGAAGAACTGTCAAGCAATTAATTCTCCATGTCATCGTAATTAACTAATGTGAACACCCCAGTTGAACAGCCCTATACACTACACTACTACTACACAGTCCTTCATGCTCGTCCAAACATCACACACAAACTGCGTACTTATATTTTAAGGGGGTTTGGAGGGTGAGGATAACAGATGTTTTCGAGGAGATGATTAAAGGATCCACTCATACCTATATATGTACTTGTATACCTGACACTATCGCAAAACAACCTCATCATTCGAGTGGTAGTTAGGTAGGTATACGAGTAACATTAAATGTGAAACAATTGGTTTGATGTGAAAGTGTGTCTTTACAATCGACATGGAACATTCATCCATCCATCCATCTATCTATCTCTATCCGCATGGTCTCTCTAGTCGTACATATGTATATCTTTATACCTATGCCTACTGGCAATTGATTCCTAACTATCATTTTATGTCAGAGAAGCCGTTTTGAAGAAGACGACGCGGACGTCCACGAGTCCTGCTGATATGGTCCCAGAGTCCTATCTGTCTGATGCTGGCTGGGCTTGCTCTGGCTGGTATAGCTGAAGCTGTTGTGAATTTGTTGGATTCTCCTTCATCTCAAGAGTTATCAATTATCATGTGGATGCGGTTTTTGTGGTCTTGAATAAGAAGAAGAAGCAGAAGTTTTACCATCAGAAAATTTGAAGAGAAATATACAAAAAAAGTAAAGAAGGGGGAAAAATATTATAGTATACAGGTTCATCTGATGGCGATGGTGAATGGTGAGTTGGTTAAGAATTTATGAAGTGGAAAGAGATTGTTTAATTGACTGCGGCTAAAATCATCTTTTGAGAAATTGGAGCTATACCTACCATATCATACACAATAACAAAGCTTTTGTGGTCTTTTGGCATCTATATACGACGAGAACGGATACACAGAACTATTTAGAGTTTTGTGGGAAGTGAACAATGTTTATGTAGTTTTGATCGATGAAATTCAAAATGTTCTGTTTGGATAACAAAACATGGACTTGAATGGCTTGAATGAGTCTATATCTGAAACTTTTGAATTGTCCATACAAATTTGCATGCACTTTTAAGATGAGATGATGTAACGCATTGTCGTCGTATTAAGATGATTGTCTACAATTTGTAAATATTTTACCTTATACTCTCAAGTTAAATTCCACATGAGGAGGACAGGATAACTCTGAACTATTTGTTCAATTTTATTAAATTATTAAAAAAACAACCATTAATTTTTTTTTAATATCGATTCTGTACTTTTTATGTTACTGTGTGTAAAACAAAATTTATTTTGAACTCGATATCGGCAATGGTCCTTCAGACATGACCGACGAAAGAAAATCAAAAAAATTCTGAAAAAAACAGATGTAAACATTTTTAAAAACTATTTTCCGATTAGGGTCAAAGGGGGTAATTGTAAACGGTTTTGTATTTTTTTATTTTTGTGCACTTGTAATGTTTGTAACAGCTTAACCATGCAATGTCGAACATTTTTGTTTACGCTACTTAAGTTTGGATTGTATTATCTATCAAAGAGTAGTAATCTTAATGGCGTTTGTTTATTAGTTTTCATAAAATTTGATGTTTACATTTACCCCCCTAGTTTTTTAAGTAAACGCGAAAAATGGGGTAAATGAAAACGGTACCAGTCGTTCTACCATTGTGGAAAGGGGTAACCAAGTTCTCTGTCCTTATATATGTAGGTACCTACTAGACCAAGGAGATCATCCTTATCGCAAGGGTAACCAGCACGAGATCTGAAATAAGGCACCTTGCTATAATGTCCTCCACGTCTGACGAAAGTGCTGGTTTTCTGCCTCTAGATATAATGACAGTAGGATTTTTCCCTTCACCGATCCACTGACGTGTATGATGGAGCTGTGGTTTTTGGTTGATATGAACGAGGCATCTTTTTGATATAAAATATTGTTAGATCAACACCAAAGCCATTGAAAATGAATGTTTACAGTTACCCCAAATTGTTCACTTTTACCCCATTTCGGTGTTTACATTTACCCACGGGCCACGATAGGAACATAATGGGGTAATTGTAAACAGCCAATAACTTTTAAATTTTGTTATACAGACAAATAAAAACATAAAGCATGCATTTATTCTCATATTTCACTTTCTTAAAGATAAAATTTAACTTACTTCGTTCGCCTTGTTTGTTTTGCAACAATTTTAACTAGCACTGAAAAACTTAAAAACGCAGAAAAACGAAAGACTCATGGAAACGAACAAAACATAAATAACCCTTTGACAGATAAGGCCTTTCACACGTCAATATGATTTAAATATAATGTCTTTTAATTTCATGGCATGCTTCAAATTATAAACGGTTTTGAGAAAATTAAGTATGTTTACAATTACCCCTGTTCACAATTACCCCCCTTGACCCTAACCGATTAACGATTTAACAGAGAAAACCAGTCCCATGATCGTTATTTCTATAACCCCAAAAAGAACACCGGTGCACCGTATTTAGACCTTAGTATACATCAGACTTAACCCCATGCTCCCAAGACTGAAAATTGCCATGAAAAGACGGCGCGTTTATCCACGACGTTTTTCATGATATTTCCACGAATCACTAGAAAAGCTTAAAGACCTATCAGAGGCGATTTGAGGATTGGGAAAAACGCTGGCAGCAGTGTTTTATATTTAAGATGGATTACTTTAAAGGGGACAATATAGAATTCTATGAATAAAGTAATATTTTCAAAAAAATGAAAACTAATTTTAACAAATTGTGTTATCAAAAAACTTTGATATTTTCAATTTGTTCAACAAAAAACATTTTAAGTTTTTCAGAATATGTTGTTAAATATCACATTGAACTTCACAGAAAGAATATGACAATGCGTCCCATATAGACTTGTTTTATTTTGACTTAGTTTTATTTAGTTCAATCAAAAAACTATATTACATCTATGTAATCTTTAAAATTCTGTGTGAAATAAATCAATTACCATAGATATTTCTATCTACAATACATATTTTAATGTGTTTATTTTACTTCTAAGCACTCATTATACCCTGATCAATTCCCCATAATCTAATTCATTAATTATAAATACTAAGAAGAGTTCGAAACTATAGTTGGAGTCACATTTACATATTTAATAACGAAAAGCATTTTCTGGTTTTATTCAAATAAATAAATGATGAATCATCATGTATCCCCCCAACGACACGACCTTTCCTACATGTCCAAATAAATTCGAATGCCCTTGAATTACCATCATCATATCCATTAGGACGCGCGAGTGTTAATTTCGGTGGCTGGCCTTTTCTTTATAATTTTAAATCAATGCCAAAACAGATCACAACAAATTAACTCAAAACCTCCATTTAGCTGTCATCATTAATCCCAAATCCATCCAAATTGAAGAGTGACCTTTTCAATAACCAATTCCTATGTAGATGATGTTTAAATATTTCAAAATATTCGAACAACCTTCTTTCGCATGAAGCTATGCCTACTGCCCGGCTGCTACCACTCAAACTCAAGACAACGCAACATCCAAACCTCTGAAACAAGGAGAAGGAAAAAATAAGCATTTCGCGAGAGATTTGCTTCAATATCTCTGGCACAAGGAGAAGGGCACAACATGACCAACTGAACATCATTAGGTAGGTTAGACCTAGTCCCTAAGCAGGCCAATATCGTGTCGTGCCACAGAGCAATCTTGTTGCCGCCGTTAACGCCTGCCATTTCTAATCAATTTTGCTGATTAATGCATAAATAAACATTCCTTACTCCGTAGCTCCACGCCACTATTGCGAGTCCTGTGAGAGCCTACGACGACATAGCCGAGCTGTACATATGTATGTACATACATATCTACAATATTACTCTAGCATCATCTTAATCATTATCATGGATAATAACAACACCCACAGGACAAGTTTGATGGGATAGAAAGAAGTGAAAGAAAAACGGAAATATCTCCCTTGAGGAACAAATCAAATTATCACATCGAGAGCTTTGTTTCAACTCTGTTTTCTCTCTGCCCCCCCCCCCTTTTATATCAATCAATTTTTCTTTTGGATTCAGATTTGGATCTGAATAAAGCAGGCGCAGAGTAGGTGAAACACCAAGCGAATGGCACAAAAAAGCCTTCAAATTTCATATCCTCGAAGCTCGAAGCAGGTGTATGGCGATGAGCGTCATCAGGTGACAGATGTTTTTTGTGAATCCCTAGGGTTAATAATTAGGTTTTTTTTGCTTGTTTTTATTTTTTCGTTCTGTTTTTGGTTTTGGGGTTTTGTTGTTTTTTATTGACTTGTTAGATTTGTAATTAACCGATTTGTAGGTTTTTGTGGTTAGACTTGACATGCTTCGAGTAACTAGTTTGATTGACTAGTCATCAAAGAAGGTGAGGTACTATTTAGATTTTTAAGAATTTTCTATATACTTATATGAAATACCGTACAGAGAAAAAGGGAGATTTCTAACAGTAGTAAACTTTTACACATAAATTTCCTTGTATTGCAGCTGAGGCACACTTAAAAATATCAAATTCGGATCTAAGACATAAATTATTGCATGTTAGATTTGTTTTTTCACTTCGGGTATATTTTTTGTTGTTGTACTCCTAAGGACTCAATATGTTAACATTTTGTGAAATAATAATAAAATAAAAATAAGTAAAATAACAACAAAACTCACCCCAAAACAATTTACCCTACAAAAACAAAGTAATTATGTTTACAACTGACAGAAGAATTACAGTGTTTAACGAACACAAAATTTATTTTCATCTTAAAAAATAAATAATTAACTTTTTAAAGTAATATTTGAAAAATTGTTATTGATTTTGATATATTGAGAATAGCAATTAAATGACAGTAAGAACAATATTGGTACGAAAAAAGGGAATTCTAATGACTAATATCCATGGCGCTCAAATCCTAAAATGCCATAAATAAAATTGGTCACAAAGCCCAAAACCTTAAAAAAATTCGCCAAAAACCCAAATCGGATGTCATAACGCAAAAATAATTATTCAATAAAAGATTTTTCCCGAAAGAATTTTGAATTTGGGTTTTATAACATAGGGGTAAGGCTTTGTGACATGTACTTAAGGCATTACGACGCTAATAATTGCTATCGTTTCTTATATCTTATCACCCAACAACGCCTAAGAAGAGAAACGTCGTAAAAAATATCACTAAGAAAACGTCACAAAGCCCAAATAATATGTCATTTCACCCAAACCAACATTAATGTCGCAACGATCAAATTTAGAACGTCATAAGGCCCAAAATATTTCTTGTTTCATATAAACAGTAAGATATTCATGGTAGGGCATGCTGACCCCCTGCAACCCCCCTGCTTGAGCTCACTATAGAATTTGGGTGCGAAGTTGGAAAGAATCTGGATTCAAAAAATCTTTGCATACACAATCTCGCACCTACCCCAAATCCTATAGTGAGCCCAAGCAGGGGGTAGCATGCCCCCTTCACATATTTCACTGTTTATACGCTTTAAAGTTGGGTGCTAGCACTGTGAGAAACAAAACTATTTCGGTTTATTTCACTTTGAAAAATATATTTCTTACGATTTCTTAACGTTCCGAGTTTTTGAGCGATAAAATTTAAAACTCAAAATGTCGTTATGACCAAAATAAACAAACATTTTTGTCAGAATGGCTAAATGTTAAAATACGTGACATCTTTTGTCAATTAGTAATTTGGTCGTTATGATGCTTTAACATTTATTTGGGTAAAATGACATTGATTTTGGGCTTTGAGGGTTTTTCTTCTGAAAAAATTTTGGGTGATAGAGCCATTATGGGGCCATATGACATTTTTAATATCTTGGCGCTATGTTATTGGGCAATAAGTCCGAACAACTTTAAATTTCGAATTTCATAAAACCCAAACAAATTTTAACGCCTAAAGGTTCGGTAATATTGCCCAAATCGTACAAATAAAAATTGTTAATAAGATTCCTATGGGTACTAAAGTGTGATTTCTTAGCTATTATCTTTTTGGCAACACTAGTTTAAACAGCTGACGCACGTTTCCGTGTTTTGTTCCACTGTCAAACATCTTCAGTTTTGTCTATAATTTAACCATGAATCGTCTTACAAACGAACAACGTTAGCAAATTATTGAATTTTATTATCAAAATGCGTGCTCTGTTAAGAAAGTTCATCGCGCGCTTCTTCCATTTTATGGTCAGTTCAATCGACCCACTGAAGCAGCAATTCGGGCTATTGTGACTAAATTTCGCAACAAACTTACATTGTTGGACATTAAACCACCAACATGCTTACGTAGAGTGCGAACTGAAGAAAATATCGCAGCTGTATCGACCAGTGTTAATGATGACCATCAATTATCGATTCGTCGCCGCTGTTTGCAGCAATTGGGCCTCTGTTACTCAACAACGTGGAAAATTTTTCGGAAGGATTTAGGTGTGATGCCTTTCAAAATACAGCTGGTGCAAGAATTGAAGCCGAACGACCTACTGAAACGTAAAATTTTTGGTGAATGAGCTCTTGGAAATTTGGCCGAAGATCCACTTTTGTACCGAATTGTGTTCAGCGACGAAGCTCATTTTTGGCACAATGGGTACGTAAATAAGAAGAATTGTCGATTTTGGAGTGAATATCAGCCAGAAGCATTGCAAGAGCTACCAATGCATCCAGAAAAAGTCACAGTTTGGTGCGGTTTATGGGCTGGTGGCATCATTGGACCGTACTTCTTCAAAGATGATGCGAATCTTAACGTAAGTGTGAATGGTGAGCGCTACCGTGAGATGATGTCCAGCTTTGTTTTGCCCAAAATGCAAGAGCTTGACTTGCATGACATGTGGTTTCAACAAGAAGTTAAGGCAATCCCGCTTCAATTGACGCATTGGAAGACAAAATTGAAGCATCTATTCGTGAGATATACGGGCCGAAATGTTGGAATGTGTATGCCAAAATTGGACTAATTGGATGGACCATTTGAGGCGCAGTCAAGGTCAACATTTGCATGAAATAATCTTTAAACATTAAATTATATCGATTCAAATAAAGATTTCATGCATTTTTCTGAATTGTATGTGTTTTTTTTTTGAAAAAATTTCCTATAGCTTTTAAAAAACACCCTTTATAACATTTTCAATTTGGCCAAAAGACCTAACACCCGTTTTGATGTCAATACCGAACTAGTAAAATTAAGATTGTGATGTTAAAAGTCCATATCATGCTAAACTCGGGCGTATACGCACTTTCCGGATTTTATTTTATTTTATAATGTTTTGCTTCTTACCTATGTACATATGTATACTTACCCAAAAATTGCAATTATTCACTTAAACTTTCCTTCGGTTTATTTTTGAACATAATAAATCAATTTATTTTCAATGAAGTAATAATAAAAAAAAAAGAATAATTCCTTAATAATTATTATTGAAAACTGCAACTATTTTTCGTCGTCTCCTATTGAGTTCTTTTTCATAATTTTATACAGAACCAGAAGGTGCAGCATACAGTGGGACAATTTATTCTGCACAACGGCACAAAGTTAAAAAAAAAACATGGTTTACTATACATCTTTTTAAAATCTGGAGTGGAAAGCGTCTAGAGGTTTTCAAGGTTGGGTACTTGCTTCAAGAATGTTTAGTCCCTGTTTTTCTACAAATGTATTTTCTGCTTTGGACTTATTAATGATGTTCAGTCGCATCAGAACAACTACCGCCACCATTGGGCAGACATGAGAAACTCAGAGTAGGTGTAAATTTATTTTCTGGTTGAACATAGATTCATGTGTTTTGCAATGATGATTTAAATATCAGCCCTTAATTGGTCAACCATCACGAACAAGCTATTCGGTAGCCGGAAAAATTATATCCAATAGATTTCAATTTTCGGATAGTCTAAGGAACTGTTAGGCTTTGCTTGGTGGCCATTGTTGTTATTTTGAGAAAAAAAATAAAGAAACCTGAGAAATAAAACTGCCCCACTGTATTTTGTGGCGCATTCATATTCCTTTGGAAAACAATATTAATTTTCCTCAACATTTTTCTTCCTAAGATAACACGTCATCTATATCTCACACCTCGCTCCCCACCCCCACCTTCAATGTACCACTCTCTTCTTACAAACTCCACTGTGTGTGTCTCTCCTCCTTCACGCGCGCAAAGACAATGAATTATGATGAAGGATCTTTTCTCGAACAGAGGGCTTCCAAATGCAAGCGAGTATATACCAGGAGTTATATATTTTATATCTTTATAATACTAGTTAGAAAAAATCATGCATAGAATATGGAATTGAAAAATTCAATGGGACATGGCATACATTCTGAGTGTTTTCTGTTCGCGTGCATTTTCTTCTTCTGGTGCAAAGGATCTTTATATAGGATCGCTTACTCGGGAGTTGGTGATGAAGATGTGTGTGTGTGTGTGTGTGTGCAGTTGAAGTAGCATAAAGCATCAGCATCATTGATAAATGTCCTTTCTATGACATGTATAAGTGAATTATCATTTTTATATATTTTCTCACGTAAGTATTTCGTCCTTGTTCTTGATTTAGGTATGTATAGTATATGTATGTATGTTTGTATAACAAAATATTCAATTTCAATTTGAGTTTCTTTATTCTATTTTCTTTTACTCTTTTTCTTTTCTTAACTCATCTTGACACAGTCGTTTATTTTTTCCCAAATCTACCGCGTGAGCTGACTGCCTTGCTCTATTCCTTCATCCTCATATTTTTTGAGGAATTCCTTTTCTTTTTGAGAAGAATAAGATAAATGGACGTTTCCCAAAATGCCAGGATGTTTGAAAACATTTTGTTTTTCATTTTTATGTTTTCTTCCATATTTTTCTTGAACTCTACACCAACATGAGCGGCGCAGAAATCTTCAATTTCAATTTCTAGGATATCATACTTTGGGGTGTGTCAGCCAGAGCAAAGAGAAGGAGATTTGGAGAACACAGAAGGAGCTATAATGAGAGTTTACTTCAGACACTAAGTACTCAAAGTGTATTGGCATCCTTTTTATGAAACAAACAGGAAAAAAAAGAAATTCCATTTTTAGCTTACTACACATTAACAACAGATGGTGGTTCAGTCCTTGAGGGTATATATTGCGTCGTCGTCATCGTCGGTATTCGGTCTTCGGTCGTTGGTCGTCGCCATCATCGTCGACGGGTAAATCGCATCAAGCAAGTTGTAAAACCTACTTTTGTATACATTTTTGGAGAAATGCCATAGTTTAATTTATTTCATTGTGCGTTTAGCATATAACCCAAGAACAAACCTAGACCCTAGCTGTATTCACCTAGAGGCCAAAAATGTTCTAATAGCAGGCACCCTTCCTACGTATACATATATTATGACAAAGGCAGTGGAGTAGCGTTATTGTTAACTTGCCAATATTCATGTCAAAAAAGTTTTGGCCCTTTTCATTTTGAGAATGTTTGTTGATATTTTGGGATGAGAATAGTTTTTGTTGTTGTTGTTGTTTTTGTTTTTTTTTTTAGTTTAAATTGATCGATATTCAAAAATGCAAAATGAAAATATTCAAACTGACCGACCTAATCGAACTTTGTGTCAGAAAACAGTCTGGAAAGATTTATGAACCACAAATTTTGGGAAGCACAAAATTTTATTTTTATTTTATTTAGTTTTTTTTTTGCGAGGTAAGACAGCCGTTGTTATTTTATTCGATTAAGTGGTTTCAACACCTCCACAAAAAAAAAAAAAAAAGAAGATGACTTCAAGGTTTTTTTTGGAAAATTACCATTGTTAGGAGGTGGTTCTTTTATAACAAAGGTGTCGTTCTTCCTTTTTTTTTTTAATTTATTGGAAAAGGACCGATATAATTCATACCACAACAAAAGTTTTTAAGAACACAACAGTTTTTTTTTGTTATAAGCAGATGTTTCACTTGACTGGTTAATGGAATTAAAAAAGTTTTAGATTAAAATTGGACAATTGGATGACAAAAATAAAATGGGGGAGTCATAAAGTTTGAGATAAAAGGTTTTAATAACAGAAACAAAATAAAATGTTACAAAGGAAGAAGAAGCTTGACACATTCTAAAAGAAGGTTTAGAGGTCCAACTTTTATTTTTTTAAATCGATACATAACATTATACAAAATGAAAAAAAAAAACGATGACTTTGCATATATAGGGTCCGCCATCTAACGTTTTGTTTTTTCCAACTAGTGTTTATTTCGTGAATGGTAACACTTAGCTCATGTCTGATTTGACAGATAATTAGTTTTATCCTTCCGCAGAACATATATGTTTGTTTATACGCTTGAACAACGCTGGAAAAAACGCTAAGAGAAGATTCCGATTTTGCCAAAAAAATCATCTTTTCAAATGAAGCTCATTTTGATCTTGGCGGGTATGTAAACAAGCAAAATTGTCGCATTTGGAGCACAGAAAACCCGCACGCATACATTGAAAAACCGATACGCCCAAAACGAGTCACTTTTTGGTGCGGATTTTGGTCCAGAGGCATAATTGGGCCATTTTTCTTCGAAAATGAGCAAGGAGTGGCCGTTACAGTGAATGGCGATCGTTATCGGGCCATGTTGAACGAATTTTTGTTCAAAAAGTGAGGAGGAGGATATTGGAAACATTTGGTTTCAACAGGACAGCGCTACGTGCCACACAGCTACACTCGATGTTTTTATAGCCTTTTTTAAAAAAAAAGTTATTTGGCTACTATGGGTCCATAGTAGGTATATAAAAAGTCTCCTATTTGAATTCTTTGCAAAAATTAAGTCATTTTAGGAACTATTAAGTCCAGCGTATGGTATACACTTTCCTTTTTTAGCATACTACTATACTGTCAACTGTATACTGTCAACTGTCCCCCAATTATTTTTTTTTTCAAAGAAAAAACATTGTTTTTATCGTATATAAATCTTTTTAAATTTTTTTTAGTTAAGCTTCTAAAATAAATTAAAATTTTGTTATACGAATTAATCAAATTTGTATTAAAATGTTTTGACTAAATGAGTTAGGATTAAAACCATCAGATAATCAATCTTTGTCAACAATAAGTAAAACAAAAACAGGTTGCGGATACGACTCACTCAGGTGTCTAGCCCATACATAAATGAAGCCAAATTGTTTTTTCAAGAACTTGAAAATTGAAGGTTCAGTTGTCTTTTAAGCTTTATTTTTGTATTTTTGTAAGAAAATGTCAATTACTTTCTTATAAAAATTAGCAAACATTAACAGCAATATTAAATTTTATGAAATGCAATAAGTTTTAGTTCAATGTATTTCTTCTTTTGTCCAGGTATTAGAGTCTGAAATCTATTTTAAACAATTATTATTGGTTTTTTCTTAGGTTTTTAATTTTTGTAAAAAAAAACTGTGAATTGGATTTTTATTAAAATTTTACCAGATATTAAAAAAGTAATATTTCGTCATATAAAACAATTCTGAAGGTAATTTAATTTTATGTTTGTACAATATTCAAGGTAACAGCTAGGGTTGGATCTAGACTTTTAATGGGGGGGGGGGTTGACACACTTACATAGATCAGTTTTTACTCACCGCTTAAAAATGTTTTTTTTAATTTTTTGTAAAGGAGGCTAACAAAATTTAAATAACATACTGTGTATATTAACCTTAAATTTACACATTTCAATTGCTAAAGTGGCAACTTTAGTTATCAAATTATTTTAGAACACTGTTGTCCAGCAAGGTATGTTCTAAACTATTTAATTTGAATGTTATAGTTTAGAGGGCTTTTGGTGCATTTCAAGCAGAAATGTAAGAAATTGTTTTGAAACGTAGCTTTTTTTCCAAAAATAGAATACAATTTTCTTATTTCCATTTCTATTAATGCGAAGAACGCTACAAAAATTCAAAAATCCAGAAAATGAGAGAGGATCTGATATGAAGAATTGTCGGGCTTTTTTGACGTAGTTTTTTCGGACTCAATTTTCGTAAGACTATTATTACTATCGCTATCAGTCTGCTTACTTGTATTTTGATCTTAGAGGAGTCAACAAGACTAAAAAATTGTAGAGAGAAAAATGTTTGGTTCTTGAATTTAAGGAACCAGGTGTATGTAAGTACCTACATAATTTCTTTAAAAAATTAAATTAAAATAAATTAAAGAGATTGAAGCTTTAATATCAATAAATATGAAACGTTTATTATGTTTTTCAATTAGCCATTACTTTAACAAAAGCGTCACTTTTGCTGTTTTTGGAACATTTATATTATTGAAATTCGTGTTTAAATCTCAGTTCTAGAGCATCCAAAGTAAATTAACTTCAAAAGTAGATTTATTTATTTTTTTTAAGATCTTTTAAGATATTTTGTATTGAACAGAAAAACAATTTTGAAAGAAATAAAATGCACGACTAGGTCGCAAGAATTTGCTCATTTCTTCCAAAAATTCTGTTTAAAAATATTTCCTATATTAATTTTGTCTTAAAAATATTTTTGGTAAGCACTAAACAAAGTGCTTATAAATATATATTTTACATTTAAATTTCGTTAAAAAATGTTGACCCCTTTCTGAGATATCGAGTTTTATAAACAAAATTAATATATATTTTTTTTTGAATCAAAACAAAAAATGAAATTTTTGATCATCAAAAATCATCATCAATTTGATCATTTGATCATCGACAAGAGCTTGCACAGAAAAAGAAGATTTTGAAATTGACAGTTGACAGTTGAACAGTTCGGTTGCATTAAAATTTAGCTCCTGTGTTTTAGCCAAATTTAATATAAAATAGTTCATTATAACTTGAATTTTTGACCTAAATTTAATTATAATCACATTGCACGTCACTGTTACCGAAGTAAGTCTCAAAATATTATTTAAATACATTGTAAAATTAGCCAAACCACATCGGCAAAGCGCAAAAGCTAATTGTCACTTATTGCACTACATATATGCATAAACGTAGTATAAGTAATATATCGCCGGAAGCATCCCCCGAGCCAAAGAAACTGCAAATCTCCGAAATGACTTTGAACAATATGTCCATTAGCGATCTAGGCAAACTTCTCGATGAAAAATTAAGTGATCACCTCCAGCATTTAGTAACAAAGGCGGACTTAGATGTACTTACCACCAAATTGGCGGCTGCTGAAGAAAAACAATTAGCACTTGCACACAAAGTTGCATCTGCAGAAGAACGTTGCGAAAAGCTTGAGATGCAAATAGAACACCTTATGATGAAATTCAACGAAAAAAATGTTATTGTGCACTTGCCAAGTAAGACCAATGTTGATCCTGTGAATGAGGCGAAAGAGCTCTGCCAGAGTTTGGCAGAAGGCGATGAGAACACCGTAGACTCGGTTAAACTAACACACACAAACAATAATAGCGACAACGAAATAAACCACCTAGTTGTAACACTTAAACACAGCTCTGATGTATATAAAATCTTGAAAGCATCATCCAAATTGAAAAACACTGGAAGAAGTGTCCATAAGGATTACCCTTTGTCAATAAGAACAAAAAGAGCAAAGATGATCAAGCTAAAAAAATCATTATACACCGAACGCCCTGGAACAAAAATACAACTGCGTGATGACCGATTGTTTATTGAGGGAAGGGCATTTGCATGGAGCACCGAATATGGGTTAAAATGTGGTAATGATAATGGATTTGTTGTTTTGAAAAAAATGTTCCCTGATGTTAAGTTTGATAACGTGGAACGAGCTGTCAATTTTGACAGCAACGATAAACGTCATGGACAGCTGTTACAAAACTCCTCACTATCTATAGTAGCGCCATCTCCACATTCAATGCAACAACATTCAACACAGGGGGGTTCAAAATCAATTCAATACAAAAAATTAAATAATTAAGAATTTGCCGTCTGTCAGTCGCTTAGTAATTACAATTTAAATATTTTAAGTTATAATATAAATGGATTAAAAAGTAAATTATTATTCTTAAACTTCTTTAACTATGTAAAATCATTTGATATATTTTTATTATTCGAAACATTTTTATTGAAAGAAAATTACGATTTAGTTAATGGTTATTTTAACGAATATGATTTGGTATGGGAGGAAGCGGTAAAAACTAACAAATATGGAAGAGCAAGTGGTGGATGTATTTACGGTTTTAAGAAAATTTACAAAGAATTTTTGAATTTTGAAAAGGTACTAGGATATAATATAATTAACTTAAAATTAGAAAACATTTGTAAGCACTATATAATACCAACTTACTTAAATTGCAATCACTGGGAAGATGATTTTAACTCTCTAAGTGACTTAGTCTGTACTATTCAAAATGAGAAATTGCTTTTGATAGGGGATCTAAATGCAAGAATAGGAAGTGAACAAGGCTTCTACAATGAAAATGGATATCATCCTCTACTAACCTTAGCCCCCAAAAGAATATCGAAGGACAATAAGACAGATAGAAAAGGAAGAGAACTGCTTGATTTCGCTGAATCTTTCAACCTAATGATCCTAAATGGCAGATCTAAAAGTGATGTAAAGGGTGAATTCACTTTTGTAAGAGGAAACTCGTGTTCGGTAATTGATTATTGTTTTGTAGCAGATGATTGGCTTTATGAGGTATCGGATTTTAAGGTTCATGAAAAGTGTTTTTCGGATCATATGCCAATTTCTGTTGTTATGAAAATAAACAACGATAAACAGTCAATATGTCAAGGTTTCACTGAATTAACATTGCCCAGATTAATGTGGCGAAATAATCTCAAAAAAACGTATCAAGATGATTAGACCTTGAACTTGATTCCATGAAGACAAGAGGCGAAATAGTCTCAATAGAAAGCTTGCAAGATGTAATACGTAAATCAGCACCAAAAATATCCGATAAATCTAGTAGAATTCAACCAAAACAGAAATGGTTTGACGCAGAGTGTCTTAGAGCTAGAGAAAAAGTCTTTTCTTTTCTGAAACTATTTAGAAGATATAACACCCCATATTTTAGACAAGAGTATGCGAAAGAAAAAAAACGATTTAAGGAGATTTGTTTACACAAGAAAACCCAGTATTTTGAAGAAAAAGTGCACACTACCATTGCAAGCCGAAACACGAAGGAATTCTGGAAAGCAGTTCGATTTGTAAACGGAGCAAAACTCAAAATTGGTATTAACATTCCTAGCCACGATTTAAAAACTCACTTTCAATCACTTTTGAATGTAGAGTCATCAACGTTACCTTTTCATTACTGTGTTAATTATATCGAGAATCAAGATATGGATCAACCGTTTACATCTACAGAGTTGAAATCATTATTAAAAGAAATGAAAGAATCTAAGGCACCAGGAGAAGATCTTATACCTCACGAATTTTATAAGTATTGCAGTGATGATTTTGCAAAACATCTGCTAGCGAACCTAAACGATTTGTATGAAAACGACATTGTCCCAACATGCTTTGAATCATCCGTTATTCTTCCAGTTTACAAAAAAGGAAATCAGAACATGGTGGAAAATTACAGAGGGATATCACTGCTTAATACTATTCGTAAGATATTTGGAAGTATGTTGTACAGACGCCTTAGTAATTGGGCAGAAGAACAGCAGATACTTAGTGAATGCCAAGCTGGATTTCGTCAAGGTTACTCCACCGTTGATCAAATTTATACACTTAGCACTATTGTAGACATTTACCGTGAGGAAGGCAAAAATATCTATGCCTACTTCGTTGATTTCAAATCCGCATTTGACACTGTAGATCGAGATTTAATGTTCTATAAACTTTCTGCTATGGGTCTACCATTTAAAATGTTGAGGACATTAAGAAAAATATACAAAAACTGTTCAGCGAAGGTATGGGATGGAGTCAATATGTCTGAAAGTTTCGCAACACCATCAGGTTTGAGACAAGGACGCATCCTGAGTACACTTCTATTCGCCCTTTTTATTAATGATATTGTTTCTTATATTAATGGAGGGATTGATGTAGGTCGTACTAAAATCAAAGTTTTGATGTACGCTGATGATATAGTGCTGTTAGCAGACACGCCGATAAAACTCCAGATGATGATAACTAAGCTCGAAGAATTTTGTAAACTGTGGAACCTTACAGTAAACAGAGGAAAATCCCAAATAATGATTTTTGGTAGAGGCAAGAGACAACGAAGTAGAAACTATATCTGGAAATTGGAGAGGGAAGCAGTGGAAGTAGTTGATAATTACAAATACCTGGGAGTAATACTAACACCACAAAATAGTATTAAAACTCACTTGCTAGAAAAACTGAAAAGTGCAAAAATTGCCATAAACACAACCTGGCTGACTTGTATGAAAAATAAGAGCATAGGACTTCGAGTCAAATATCAAATCTTTGAGGCAACAGCGAGATCAGTTATGTTTTATGCAACGCAAGTTTGGGGATATTTACAATATGAGAGTGTTGAACAGCTTCTCAGGTTCTTTCTTAAAAGAGTACTGCACCTTCCCCGGACGACTCCCACATATATGTTACACATTGAAACAGGGCTCCCACCATTGTTCATCACAACATTGAAACTCCATTTTGATTACGTCCTTAAAGTATTAAACATGCACGAAGCAAGACTTCCTAAAATAGTTGCTACGCACGCCATCGAAAAAAAAGCATCATGCTTTCAGAAATGGAAAGAGCTGGCTGAGAGGACGGGACGTCCATTAAATTTATCGGGATTTAACATACAGGAAATGAAAGTTGAACTTTACATTATACTCCAGAATCTTGATGAAAAACTACATAAAGCCTTTATTGAAGAAGCTCAATCATCAATTTATCGAAGGTACTATTCGAAACTGGAACACGATCTAAGCATGATTAGCTATTTTGGAAGCAATGTCGATGCAGAAAAAATCACAACCATATTTAAGGTGAGAGGAGAGTTACTGCCATTAAACTACATACCCCACCGGCCGGATTTGCCTATCACATGCTCCTTGTGTAACTTGAAAACCCGTGAAGACATCATGCACTTTATAGGCATCTGTCCCATACTTAAAGAATTAAGAAAACTACACTTGGGAAAAGCTAATTACGAAGAGGATGAAGTTATTGATATACTGAACGGACGTGATTGGACGGCTCTTTACAACTTTGTGAAATCAGCATTAAGATATAGAAACCAAATCTTAAGAGAAGCGTTTTAATTAAATTTTTAATCAAATGAAAAAATGTATTGTAAACCTAGTGCACCTATTTATTAATTTTTATTATTGAAATCATAAACTTGTCAATCTGGCAGACGGCTTTTGCCATGTCTTTAAAGATTTGTAAACCGAATTCAAAAATGTACTTATGATGAAATAAAATCTATTTTCTAATCTAAATAAAATCTTTTGAAATCGGTCCATTAGTTCTTGAGAAAACTTAAAAACAAAATAAGGGTTTTTCGAGGGTTACCCTTCTAGACCAATACCAAAATATGTTTTTCTTGTAGAAAGAAGCCAAATTATGAATACAAAAATTTAGATAGTTTAAAAAAAATCACATATTTTTAAATTGACGATATCTAATTCAAGGTTTCTTCTTAAGAACCTGAATATTTGCTCTTTTTCTTAGAAACAAATTTCATGAAAATAATTTAAAGCATGACTAAAGTTTTTTCAAATTCTAAATTGAGTGAAAACAAACATTTTAGTTGTTTTTGACAGCAAACCACTTTTTTGTGAATGTCGTTAAATTACTAACAAATCTTTAGATGAAATCGTTACTTATACAACTTTACTGGTATTAAGCTTTATGGCTCATATGACCCCCCCCTGAATCGTCAATTGAATTTGTGCTGTGTTTTTGGAATAGGGCTGAATATCCGATTCATATTATGTTCTGGGTCCAGTCTACAGTTAAAAGTAGTACTTTTATCAACAAACTATAAATAAGTAAAATACAAATTTTGTTTTCATATACAAAAAATAAATAATTCAAAATAGAATGGGAGTCATATCCATAAACGCAATACGATTAGCTTTGAATTGAAGGGAATTCCTACGAAAATCAAACAAATTATCTGCCAGCGGGGGTCAAGACCCTTACGAACATTATTTTGTCATTACTATTTATTATTATAATATTGGTATGGAATACACCTCCATCAATTTTCGATGACGATGACGCTGAGATTCTATTACGTTAATGTAATAACAAATTATCTCATCCTTTAGGTTTTTAATTGTTGCTGGCTTAGCAACTACACCCTTTCTTTCAAATAACCACAAAGAAAGAAATGCAAGCCAAGGGTGTCAAACCGTCAAATCACATGATCTTGGCGGCCAACTGACATCACCACCACGTGAGATAACATGGCCATTGAATCTTTCGCGAAAAAGAGCCATTTTTTCGTTAGCTGTGTGGCAAGTGGCACTAAATAACATATCGTTCACATTCATATCTTCCAATTTGGGCCATTCAAAGTTCGTTATCATCTTACGATAGCGAACACCGAACACTGTAACTGCCTGACCTTCCTCAATTTCGAAAAATACGACAAGATGATGTCGCCAGATCATAAACCGCACCAAACAGCAGTAGGTTCATTGGTTTTTCGACAACCACTCTTGGATTATCATTCGGAAATATGCGGCAATTCTGCTAATTGACAAATCCACTGCTGTGAAAAATAAGAGACTATATGTATGTTTTGATACCGCATTTGATACCGTCAACAGACAGGCTCTGATTTATAAGCTGGAGAGGCTTGGAGTGTCTCGGAAGTTTCTGATGCTTTATAACAATTTCTTGTCGTCATCTAGTGCAGCAGTTTGGGATGGTTACAATTTGTCAGAGTGTTTTGAGACGTCAGCAGGTGTCCCTCAGGGATGTATTCTAAGCCCCCTTTTATTCGCGCTTTTTATCGATGATACCTCTGAAATGCTTCCTGGAGGCGTTATGTTCGCTGGAACTTTCATCAAAGTTCTTCTCTACCTACGCTGATGACCTGGTACTAATAGCTGACAACCCCTTTAGTCTTCAACTCCAAATTAATCGTCTGGGTGAATACTGTAAAACTTGGGATCTCCACATCAATGTCCAAAAAACCAAAGTTATGATTTTTGAAAGTCGACATAGAAGGGTGAGGTTACCTGAGGAAACGTGGTGGCTCAATAATCAACAGATTGACATAGTACGGGAATTCAAGTACCTTGGAGTTTTATTTACATCGAACTTAAACTTTGGCAAGCATGCAAAGGATAATAGCACTGAAGCTAAGCTGGCGCTAAATATCTTGTGGAAAAGGTTCTTTGCTAACCAAAACATTGACCATTCAACAAAATATCAAGTGTTTAGTGCTACAGTGAACACTTGCATGTGCTATGGGGTGCAAGCCTTTGGTCTTTGGTGTTACGCCCTTCGAAGAATTTGAAGCTGTTCAAAGATTTTTCTTCAAACGAATATTTCGGTTACCGAATTCAGCACCAACCTATGCAATACACGTGGAATCTGGCTTACCACCCATCTACATTAACAACTTAAAAGCGCATGCAGACTATTTAATAAAAGTGATGAGAAGAAATAATACCAGTCTTCATAAATCAATTCTGTTGAGATAATTGCAATTGAATCAGTATCCTTTTAGGGAGTGGCATCAGTTGGCCATGTCCAATGACCTTTCTCTGTCTTTAACAGAGGCGAACGTTTTCGAATGGCACAATACACATACATCGATTATTGCTAAGACCGATGAAAGGATATATGACCAGCACCTAACCAGAGTTTCTTCGTCAACCTCGAGGTTATTCTACAAGAACCTTAACCATCAAATTCTAACTGAGAATAGCTATTTCAACATTAAGTACTCGTCTGAGGAAGTACCATATTCAGAGCAAGGGTAGAAATCCTTAATCTGAATTACATCCCTCATAGAACTGATCTTCAGCAGACTTGTGATTTATGCAACAGAAGAGAATGTGATGATGTTTACCACTTCATTGCTATTTGCCCTATATTACAAGAAATTCGGCGCTTGTATTTTCAAGAAAGTTTGTTATCACTCAATAGCTTGTATGAAATATTAAATGGTGGTCGTGGTTGGTCTAATCTATACAAATTTTGCAAACACGCTTTAGATTATCGGAATAGATTTTGAAAATTGTATTCTCTTAATATTTATTCAAATTATTACTTTTTATGTGGCAAATCATTACAATTGCAAAATATTCAAAATAATTTAAAATTATTACTTTTTATTTATGTGGCAAATCATTAAAATTGCAAAAACTTCGGGGTTATCGCTCTCCCATTATTTATTTATTTATCTTATACTTAGTTTGTTGCTCTAAATCAATTAAAATATTCACTTCTTATATTGTGTATCATCAAAATTATGAAAACCTAAGAACCACACAGACTAAATATTAGCTAAAATTAAAAGTTTCTGATTAAAAAAAAAAAAAAAAAAATATGTATTTGTTTTGTTATATCAACATACTCGTATGCAAATCTTTTTGTAAAATTATTGTTTATTACATGATTCTTTTTTTTATTTTTCTATCACTTATTCATGAAATATCATATCCGGCAGACGGCAGATAGCCATGTCCGTATTCTTAAGATTATAATTGTATCTACATCGAATCGAAAAAATAAAGAATTTATCTATCTATCTATCTATCACTGAAGATAATTTTCTAAGAAAATTGATGCACTGTTACCATTTCTTCCCACTATTCTGACCATTGACGACGCACGCTGGAAATGATCAAGAGGCTTTAGTTCTCGGGTCAATTGCACCTTTTAAGGGTGTAAATGTAAGTCTTTGTGGATAATGTTCATCAAAGACTACCGTAAGAGATGCAATTGTTTGGCACGACGAGGAGTTGAGGTGGACTGCCCTTCAGCCACACTATCGCGAACAGTTTCACATCTCCTACAGTTACAGACCCGGTTTGCTCAAAGTCTTGCACGATTTTTCTGAATGTACCTACATTTAGACGATTAAATTGAACGAAACAGAAAGTGCACGTGCATTTGGATTAGATTGGATAACTTTAACGCGTTGCTCAATGGTGTATCTTTCCATGGTTTTTATTAAAATAGTCTGAAATTGAGAAATGTCAAATGAAATTCAGAAAAAGAACTGACATTTAAATGTGGTTCACATTCACCTTAAAATGCAACCACCCTTTTATTAACAAAAAAAAATACTAATTGTTTAATATTCGAAAATTTGTATGAGTTCTTAAGAACTAAAAGAAAAAAAATGGTTTAAGTTCTTCAAAATATTTGCATTTAATAAATAAATCAAAAACAATTGAATTTATACACGTAGATAGGCAAATGAAAACAAAATTTTGTGTTTTCTTCCTAAAATGTTCGTGTATTTTTTTATTTTATTTTGACATAATTACCGGTAGCCGCGTTTAAATTTCATATATTTATAAATAATCTTAAAACCTTTTACAGTGTTCGGTTGTATTAAATATGAGTTTCATTTTAAGTTTTAGTTTTATTTTTTATTATTTAGCTGGTTGAACTGAGAACTTAATAAGTAAGTACCAAAAGCAAATACATGCGACGCAAAATCATGTCAAAGAGCCAAAATGTTTGTTTAAGCCCAATTTTAAAATTCCATTATGCTTAGTTCTCAATTAATATACCTAGTTTTACTAAACAGAGACCAAAAACCACAACTACACAAATTTTCTTGTTGCATCTATATTTGGCTCATTCAAACACATTAAAAAGAGTCAAAATGTAATATTCTACAGAAAAATTCATATCCTTTTCCATTTTCGGACATCATCCATAAGAGACGTAAGTAAAAATGAATGTTATAAAACTTGTGTGTTAGAAAGTGTATACTGTATGTAGAGAAAGCTTTATAAAGGGGTAGGCTACATATATCTATGGGTAACCTGTGCCTCCCTGGCCTGTGGTTTACCATAAACGTTTATTAAAGCAATGCAATTTTCAATTGCACTCTCTTTGTATAGTTGTGATTTTTCAATAGATACATATGGCCACATATCTACTAAAAACCCTCAAGAGAACCTCTGGACTAGGAAATATAATCCTCGCACTGAATAAACTGAAATGACATTTTATTTTTTTTTTTTTTTTCATTCAAATCTAAATGCAAATAAAATGTTGGAATAAAATTTCAAAAATACGAAAACAAAAAAATAAGAACACATTTTTGTTGGGCTTTATTTATATTTAGAGTAGTTGGCAGGTTCTTTAAGTATTTTTTGTTGTTTTTGTGTGTGTACATATGTGTGTTTGTGTGTCTATTGGTAGGTAGTTTAAGCCAGTATAAAGGTTTTATTCTTTGAATTTAGCATCCGTGCGACGAGATACCAACCATCATCATTATCATCAGCAGCAAGGAGAAAGGACGAAAGAAGACCAACCTTGGTTAGACCAACAAAACCTTAAACACATTTTCTCTCAATTTTATAGTAACATTTTTCACAGCACACAGTTACATGTATTTACATAAATACCAAAAAAAAAAAAACGAAATATCCACATAAGGACCTTTGCCAATGCTGTGTGGTCTCCCCTATACCCCCAGCTAGAGTGTCTCTAATCCCAAATAGACTTCTTCCATGCTGGGTAACATTAAAATCATGCTATGATGACTCTCTTATTGCTGTGCGGTAAAGTTTTCTGAATGTGCACTCACTTACAAATAACTGCTTACAATTTCCTGTGGAGGTTTATTATATATTTTCGCACACAGGACTCTAGTTACTCCTTTTTCTCTGTGTGATGATTACACGGACAATATGATGGAGGCGTAGATGATTACATGAATATTAGACAGGAAATGGTACACTCGGAACTCACAGAAGTCCCTCCCCCCCATCACTCTTTCTGAGCATGTGACCATCAGTACAGTACTCATATAGTTTCCAACTGTCGTCGACTAATAAAATTTATGAAATAAACTAAGCAGGATATAAAGGACATTTTAGATATTGATGCGGGGACCGGGAGACCGAACGCAAAGTAACTATTTGCATATCATCAATTCGCGAAATGGTATTAAGTTTGATAGTTGTCCATTTGTTCGATATAAAGAATTTTCCAATTTCTTCCTTAATCCGTTGAAGTTTATCGAAAGCAGCAACGAAATTCCATCCCACAATAATTGTCTGTCGCACTGGGATGCTCTGCCCCGATGTGAGTCTTGTGTCCTCTGTCCTGTTGTCGTGGTTGATTTTGTCCTCTTCATATAATCACGATTGACCAAGCAAGCAGTGAGTTAGCCAGAAAGGTTCCTTGGTGGATTTTTGGATTTTTCCAATCCTGATCCTGATGATGATGATGAGGACGAGAACCATGGTGATGTGCTGTCACATGTGCCATTGGTTTGGTTTGGCTTGATATTTTGATTAAAGGAAAAGGACGACGAGACTCCTCTTCTCCTTCCTCGTTCTTGTCCTGGTCGTCGTCGTGCTCAGCGTGTATGATGATGATGATTTGGCTCATCCTTTTGGGAAATTTCATCTACTATCTATGTACTTAGTTATTCATGTTTTTATTGGAATGTAGTTATAGCCTTTGTGGGCGAGCACTCTATATTTTCCATGACAGTGATGCGGCGATGACGATGACGATAGGGACGACAACGATGGTGATAGCGCCACAGCCATCATCTGAACAAAAATTGGTACTTCTGATGGGGACTTTTTTTCCTTTCTTATTATTGGTATGTTGGTTGCTCATTTGTCCATCAGCACTTTCTCTCTATCTCTTATTTCTTTATTGTGTTGATTATGACATCACAAAGAATTCAAAGGAGCATCCAATTTTCCTATTTGAGTGGGACATTATGCGACCAGTTATGATTATTGGCTTTTGTAGATACGTATCTATATGTATGTATATACAGACAGACGTGTACATTTATATATTAATGACATTTGTTAGACATTTATATAATTGATGTATTGAATATAGGAAGGTATGTGTACATAGAACTATTCTAATTGAATTTCCTATTATGAGAATTGTCGTCGTCGTTTGAACAAAGGAATTTGGCTTATTTGTTAGCTGTTAGGGATTTAGTGATAATTTGTTGCTAACTTATACTTAAGTTACATTTACAATATGTGTTAAAGCGTAATGTAATGTAATATTTGCCTGCATACGGTTGGATTGAAGTTGATGCCTTGTAGATTCAACACGTTTGCATATAAGTCGCTGATCTTCAGCTGCGAATGAAAAGAAATGTAGAGAAATGTACAAAATAAAACCATCGATTTATTTTGGGCACAATTTGAATCTCTATAGGGTTTTCCGATTATTGCTTGACAACTTTCTTTTTAAATAAACATATTTAGATATTTCGAAAACTGTTATATTGAAGTACAATCAATATATTTATGAATGGCCACCGCCGCCGGCTGCTTTGCAGTGGTCGATTTGCCTATTTTCTATGATTCGGCCACACATTTCGTACGAAATGGGCGTTATTTTGTATGAATGTTGTTTCTGAGCTTTTCCAACGTATTGTTGGCATAAAGCAATGACTTAAAGTAGTCCCAAGGAAAATAGTCTAGAGGCAAAATACAAATACACTGACTCATTTCTTGAGATAACACGCTTGATAAACTTACCCCTTAAATAAATCGATTGTAAGGTGTGTTGCGGCACCATCCTGTTTAAACCACATGTCGTCCAATTGGGGTCAAAAATAATCGGTAATCATGGAACGATAACGCTGGCCATTCGAAATAACGTTACGATACAGTTATCGGCACTCAAGACGATTTTGCGATGAAATTGATCATCCTAACGCTTCTTTTGTAGGTCTAATAGAAAGTACGTCGCTCTTAAAGGTCAATCGGCTTCAGTTCTTGAACCATCTTGATATTGTATGTGTGTAAACTAAGATCCTTACGCAAAATATACCATAATGTGGTTTAAGCGATGTCCAATTCTTGAAAACGCCATGGATCTTTTGCTACACGGGTTCCTGAACGGCAGCGATATTTTTTATACTTCGAGCAACCCGTTGTCTTACTGACACGGCAACATCACACAACGAATATGTAAACTCAACTATACTTGTTATTGCCTGTCTTCTTGGGCGAGAGTTACCACCAGTAGTTAAGGCTCTTAAAGTCGCGGTCAACGATTTCGAACTTAAGTCGAATATTTTTGCAGACGTTGCTAAGTCGTGTACTTTACTTTACTGAAAGTGTTGAGTAAACTGATTACATTTCCATGATAAGCGAAAGTGTGCGTTCACATATTAAATTCAAAGTTGTTAAGTCTCTATTGGAAAACCCGAATACATGTTAAAATAGATAGTAATATTTCCCATGGCGTAATGGTTATTGTGCATATGACTGTCATGCCAGAGGTCTTGGGGGTTAATACCGGTGCTACCTTAAGTTTTTTTTGTAGGTAGTGCTTCTTGTGAGGAGTTGACAAATACTCCCAAGAGTACTTCTTGTCATAAAAATTAATCCCTCAACTAAGCCGTCTAGATTCGGCTTAAAGAAATAAAAAAGAGCTTCGAAAATTGCAAGAATTTTCAACAAGATTCCAGCAGAAACGTAACAATTTTAAAGTTGTTGTAGAGGTTCTTAGGAAGCTTAGTTGATTTTTAAAAACCAATAAAACATAATTTATATATGGTATCACTCTCGATAAGACGCTAACATTTTCAAATCATATTACTTCCTCTATCAAAAAAGTAAATGTTTTAATAAAAATGTTATTTCCACTTTTAAATAAAAATTCTTATTTAAGCAAAGATAATAAGATTCTTCTTTATAAAGTCGTAATTCTACCTTCATTAGTATATGCTGCTCCTTGCTGGTATAAATGTGCTGAATGTCACCTGAAAAAACTTCAAATTTGTCAAAACAAAACTCTAAAAATGATTATGCATCTTCCCTGGCATTTTTCCACACTAGCATTACATGACATTACTAAAATTCCAACAATCAAGTCTAAAATTACAACAATTTCAAATAAATTTGAGAACAAATGTTCTATTCATGACAATGTATTAATAAATTCACTTGTTTAAACATGCCAATTTAGTTGAAGTTATTATTAAGTTAGATTTTAAGATTATTTTATTCATAGTTTTAAGTTTTTTTTTTTTTTGCATCCATTGAGTTTTTTTTTCAATTTTTCTCATAATAACTACCACTTTCATAAGAATTTTCTATATTATAAAATCTTTAGTTGCTAAGAATCATTGTATTCTAATCTCTATATGTTATAAATATTCTACCATGTAACACGAATTCATTGAAGAAGAAATAAATTTGAATTTGAATTTGAAATAATTAAAATTTAGAAGACATAAACATTCTTCGACAGAATCTGTATCCAATACATTTTAAACTTAAAACAAGCTTGAATATTCCCCACGCGGTTCTTCTTAAAATTCTGTAAATATCTGTAACTATTTTTTTTTAGAATAAAGCAGCTATCATGGCATTAAAAGGCACACTGCCAGACAAAAATGCAATAAAAAACATATTTGGCAACTTTGACTTTTCTGTGCCTTGAAATAAAGCCAACTTTTAAAATTTGGCTTAATTGCACTTTACAAAAGTCAAATTCGTTTTATAAAAAAGCTTTTGGATCAAAAATGCAACTGAAAGGACAAGATATCAAGTTTTGACCATTAAAAACTGGAGAATTGTCATTGGTGTAGGGTAGTAATTAAAGATATTTCTGACATGAAAATCCTATTGCAAGTCTTCTCCAAGGTATATTTACAAGTCATTGGTGTATAAACCCATGAACCCAAACAACCCAGTACGTTAGACCCTGATGATGAGAATTAATAACCTTATTTTCCATGATATACTAAATCTGAGGTAAATTTTAAGCTGTTATAAGGTGAATATCTGAGTAAAATGGCAATTTTTTATTTACTTTAACGGTTTTCATAACATTTTTGAACGTAATAGTAAAACGTATTCAAAATTTGCAGGTTTGTCCTTGTAAAGAAGCTTTTTTACATTCAAAGTCTTTTGTAAGCATTATTTGTTAAATTTTATTGAATATGTTAAAAGAACACTTTTATAGACTATTTTTCTTGAATAAACAAAATAAATGTTGAAGTTTCTGAACAAATTATCTTTTCGCTAAAAATATCAATCTAACCCCAATTTTCAAATACAAACAATTTTAAAAGTCAAAAACTTAAGACAAACAAATTAATTTTAATTTCATATAAATTCGCTCAGATTATTTTCCAAACTTTACACTGCTAATAAAATAAATGACGTATTACTTAATCACCGTGTTTTCAATTTCGTTAATTATTGGTTATACTTACTTCTTTGCCAATATTCCGATTTTATTTATATACATAAGTTTTATTTTCGTTAAATTTCTTCAAAATTATTTCCATTTATTTTAATTTAATGGTTCATTGCTAAATAACCTACATTAAAAATATTTTATTTTGTTTTAAATATAAGTGATTATTGTCATGAAAAAATATCCTACAGGAATTTCAAAATAACATTTCATATCAAAATTTTCAGAAAGAGAGTTTTGCAATTAAAAAAAAATACTTTAAAAGAGAATTGAAATTGAAAGTTCAATAATGTGTATGTACATTCTTGGAAAACGTTGTTAAACATTTTAATCATGTTCAGTCCATGAGGGAAGTTTTTGTGTGAAAAGTTTGTCAAGAAATACAAGAAAATAAAGAACTATGTTCAAAAATTCGTTTTAATTTTGATAAAAAAAATGTTTATTTTGTATGATGTTTCGAAAAAATATTTGTAACATTTATTTGAAAAGATTTCTTCTGAAAATGAAATATTAATTACGTATTTTAAAAAAATTGAATGCGTTGTTCAAGTGAATTAGCCCAATCGAAATAATTGATGTGTCTATAG
The DNA here is from genome assembly GCA_920104205.1 of Eupeodes latifasciatus. Taxonomy (NCBI): domain Eukaryota; kingdom Metazoa; phylum Arthropoda; class Insecta; order Diptera; family Syrphidae; genus Eupeodes; species Eupeodes latifasciatus. Next base: position 156,105,139 of record OV049924.1, read on the forward strand.
ATACAAGGAACTTAATTTTATTTAGTTAATCCTACTGGCAAGTTTATTTACAAATGAAGCTTCGAAAAATTATTTTTTTTCAAGTTTTCTGTAGATCGTAAATCGAACTCTCGAAATGGACTCCAAATTTTGTGGAAATTGATGATGATGGGGAAGGTTTTCCTTCAATACACAAAAAAGTTTATGATATACCATAATATTATATACAATTTGGCTAGACCCCGACTCAAACATTTCGCACTTTTCATCACCTAGCTTAGCTCATATTCAGATTGCTCATAATGTAACCGCAAAAATATATAAAATATCGGAAAACTAAATTATGGAAAGAAACGGTTTGTGCGCGGAAAAAACCTCTTTCAAGTTAGCAAACCATTTTAAAATATGTAAATCTTTTCTTTTGTTTTTTATCATAATAAAAAGTAGAGTATTTCAATGAATAACTAATTTGTAACCAATGAATAGGCTAAAGATTTCCTTTACGTTTCGTACCTCATTTTTTTTCATTATAAGAACCGAAAAAAGTTTCACTTTACTAACAAAACAATATTTATGATTAACTAATAATGATTTTGAAAACTAATACTATTTTTCAAATCAATTTTTTGAAACTGTTTACACGATTCCAGAAAATGTTCAATTCTTGTGATATTAGTTCTTTTTTTTAATTGTACTTATAGATTGAATAAAGCGGAACAAATTTTAATCAAGCTTCCACAAAAGTTAATTAAAAATTATTTAAACAAAATATTAGATCCAAAAATATTTTAAGAATCTCTCTTAGAAAAATAACTCTTAAGAACCTTAACAAATTAAGTTGGACATATGCATGTATAGTACAATGTTGTTTTATTTCATTAACAAAAAATGTAAAGTATTTTCAATTTAAAGAATTTTTACAACCACTACTTTCTAAACCTTAATTTACTCTTTTTCTTTACTCTATTTCTACAAAACGACGCATAGCAATGAAGAACATTTTTAATAAAAAAATTAATTCACAAGATTCATCTCCATCAATCACATTGGATTTTATAATTCTACAGAACACCCCCATACCCTACCCATCTATTGTAACCATAGGATAAAGAAAGATTTAACAAAATGCTTAATCGAGTTAAGAAGATAAGTAGAGCATAATACCTACACAAAAAACATCCGCTTTAAATATGTACACTTTTAAGAACTTCACTTCTGTAAATACTTGAATGTTATAAAAAATCAAAAAAAACTCTCCCAGAGTAATTATTTTGGATTGTTTTTAATTATTGTAGGATATCTCTTTAAAAAAAAAAAAAAGAAAACAAGAACAAGACCTATTCAAAGCCTTCATTTTATATTATTTTAAACAAGGGAATCGAGTTTTCCTTAAAAGTACGTATACGCTACGTGTACCGACTCGAATTCAATAATTATTATTGATATTAAAGAAAAAAGGAGAAAAAGGATATAAAATAAAAACAATTACTATTATTTTTTCCCGTTCCATAAATGAATCTATATAACCTTTGACTTTTTTGTCTTCATTTTGATATCTTCTACAGAATTCATCGTTGGACTGAAGGACGTATCAGTGACCATTCCCCAAGCAGTTCGACGAGGTGGCAATGCACTTTTCATATGTAATTACGACATGGAAAACGACACTCTATATTCTGTAAAATGGTACAAAGGACGAAGGGAATTTTATCGATACACCCCAAAGGAAAATCCGGCTATGAAAACTTTTCCATCTGCCGGAATAAATGTTGAGGTATGTTTATATAATGCTGTGATGGCGCAAATACCCACGTTTTATAGCCTTTTGCACATGATCATGATATTGTATGTAGGTAAGGGTAGGTAAGGTATAGACTTGCTGTATGATGTGGCAATATATGTATAGGAGGAAAAGGTATCTGAAATATTTTATAGTATTTGTTTTTTTCTTTTTATTTTTTAACTGTATCCTGGAACCCGAATTTGAAATCAAATACTTTTGTCTATGTGTAAAAGTTACTTTTTAACACAAAGTGGTATATCGACAATGTTGTGCATTGAACGAATGGGAAAAGAAAAAAAACTATAGGAATGTAATCGACTTTTGGCCCAAAACTTCATTCATATAGGTGGTATGAGTTTCCATAGGGGATCAGATATAGAGAAGAGAACTCAAAGGTACAAGTCCAGACATTTGGATCCTAATGACCATAGCAATTAGCTAGCTTCATAAAATGTAATACCGAAAGATTTGTATGCAAAGTGCAATGGGATTTTACGGTATTCGTTCGTATACATTGTAGGTATAAACCTGGAGTATAGGTAAATGCCTTCAGTCCTTTTGCTTCCTTCATGAAAGTGGTTAACTTTTTGAGATGAAATAGACAAGTGGACAGGGCATACGGACGGAAATATTGGAATATCTTTCTATGAAATAAGAAAAAAAGACCAAATTCTGTTTCTTTTTTTCTTTCTTTTTATTGCTGAAAGTTATGAACAAAAATTTTAAATATTCTGTCGGTTTTCAGTTTAAATGGAATTCAAGATCTTTTCCAGGAACATATGTTTTTTTTAGTTCCTTTTCAGTTAAGTCAGGTACCTACTTACAGCATATTTGTATATAGATTAGGTTAGGTTAAAGTGGCTGTCCGTGATGGAGTAGGACACACTTATGCCAGTTTATTGGCCTATTGTGACACCACATGAATCCTGAGGCTTTGTCCTGAGCTCAATGAAAACAGTTTGAGTTCCTTACGAAACGTGAGATCACTATAGAAGAATTCTTTTAGGTAATTCTGGCGGTTTTGAGCTAGAGCAGGGCATGTACAGAGGAGGTGAAGAACTGTTTCCTCCTCTTCCTCGTCCATACAGCTTCGGCAAAAGTCATTTAGAAATACGCATAGCCGTGTGGCGTTCTTTCCTATTAGACAGTGCCCGGTTATGACACCGATTATCGAGCTTATATGCGATCTGCTTAGAGATAGCAAGCACGTTGATCGCTTTAAATCTAGTGTAGGCCAGATGTTTTTTGTGACCTAACAAGTGATGGTGCTGAGTACGCAGTTAATTGTAGCTTTTTTGTTGTAAATTAGTTGTGGAAAGAAAAAAATTCCAAAACTTTTTCCCAATTGTTCCGGGGCTCTTCTAAATTTTTCCAGAGATTCGTTTCTTAAAATTCATTTTTAGTATGAAAATTATACAAAAAATGCTCTCCCGCTCCCTCTTTTCCAAAATCGAAAATCTAAAACTTGTTCCCTATTCAAAATCACTCAAATAAAATTGGTCCAAGGATTTAATAAAAAATGAAGATTTTAAACCGTAAAAAAAGTTTAACAGAAAAAGTTTTTCATACTAAAAATCAATTTTAAGAAACGAATCTCTGGAACAAGTTTTGAAATTTTTTCTTTCCACAACTAATTTACAACAAAAAAGCTACAATTAACTGCATACTCAGTTTTTTAAATTTCGAAAAATGTGTTGCTAACTGGACATGGACAGTCTTCTTAATTTCAGTCATTCAGAGTACACACCTCCACCAACCCCTTCTTTTGTTTTTGATCCATCTGTTTAAAAGTGGACTGACTCGTCTTCCAGAAATGTACTATCCTCCCAGAAAGATCTGGAAGGTATTGAAATCTAGATGTTTCCGTTGAATTGCAGTTGGGGGATTGTGTAGTCTGTGTGCTTTGTAATTGATTCTAAATACCTAAGAATAACGGAGTGGCCAATGTTGTTGTTATCCACTGCAACGAAGATTTGAGGCGAATGGTAGAGCTTGCAGCTATTTAATTTATTTTTATAAGTTAAAAGAGAAAGTATATATTTTAAAAAAAGAACTTGAAGTAACAGACCTTTTATTAAAGCCTTTACTTTTGTATTTATGAACTAGGAGTAACTTTTGCAGATGAAGATGATACGAGCAGAGTATTAATTGATTTGAACAATTTAATTTACAAAAGTGTTATTCGTCTTTAGTTAAGAATATGTGCTTCAAACACCTAAAAGTAGCTTGAAGCTTGGGAAACATCGAATTTTGCGATGATTAAAAATGTATATGTTAACTACTGTTATTCTTAAGAACTGTAACGCAAATCACCTTAAGACCTCAATTTTCAAGTTGGATCTCGATCGACCAAATGGTTTGGGCTGTTAGGAAGGGACAGAGAGACGGACGGAACCAGGGGAACTACTTTTTTCGCCTCTTCTACCTCATCATGTTTGATTAAAATCTAGAGTTCGAAATTTTGTACGAATCCAATACTTGCCAAAAAACTCCTACGAGTATATGTCGGAAGTAAATATCTGATTGAAATCCACCGGTCAGCTATTCAGGAAAGTGAATTTCCTGGTTGGTCAAATGTTTGGAAAAATCAAACTGACATCTTTTTTATGAAAAAAAAATGTAAAAACTGTTTTTCGATTCGATCATCTCGGGAAGAAATGAAGGTATTGATTTCAATTTTGTATTCATTCTATAGAAATATCGTATTTAACACAAAGTAATTTTGTTTGAAATAAATAAAAGCTGTCAAAAATGCTACTACAAATTGGGATAATTGGTTTTCGAATAAAATGTCTCAAACAAAAACAGATATTGTCATCAAACATTTTGTCAAATTCAAAAGATTACTTTTAGATATTTTTTATTTAAATTAAATTGGCAACTTTAAAAAAAAGGAAAACCTAAATAAATGACGAACTTCCTTTTGCGAGGAATTTACCCAAAGGTGATGATGAAAAGTGCATTTCAATTTAGTCGTGTATATTCGGCATAACAAATGTAGGTTCATTCCTCATATTAGCTATCACAGGAATGGTCGGAGTTATGAGCCACCAATTCAAAATCAAAGGAGTGAAAAATGAAGTCTTCCGAAGTTATTCAAAATATACAATTGTCTGGAAGTTTCAAAACTTAAAAATGTTCTACTCACCAGAAAAACGGTGTTTCCGTAAGAAATTAGAATACTATAGTAACTGGGCCAGGGATCTGGAAGAGTGATCAAGTCACCGATCATGTCATGATCAACAATGAAGTTTGGAGTGGGAAACCTTATGATTTGACAGAGTATGCTCATGTTGAAGAGGTTGGTGAATGTGTAAGAGTGAAAAATAAATACATTCGAATTTTGGAAAAAAAAAAGCATAAAAAGAGGTTGAGATGCGACCCATACTGATAACTTCCCACCCTATCTGTCAATTTGTCTTGCTTAAAAGTTTGTAGGTTTTCGTGTTTTGTTAAAAAAGTTGTCAGTTGAATAATTTTAAAGAATTAAAAATTACCAACAATATTTTACATATGATGAAATAGTTTGATTTCTAAATCTATTTTTGTAAACGAGATTTTTAGTCGAATAACAATTTTTACCAATTTTATTAGCATTTTTTAAAAGTTTTTATTTCTTATATAAACAAATACAAATTGGATGAATAAAACTAATTTGAAGTCAACAGCTATTTTTTTTATTTTTTACGAGATATCGAGAACCGAACATCAATTTTTAACAATTTTGCTTACTGCTTTTTGTAGATTTTATTTTTTTATGAAAAAACGTACTGTTGGCTTTGTATTAGGTTAGGTTAGGTTAAAGTGGCTGTTGGTTGGGAAGTCCAACACACTTAGACCAAAGTATGGTCCTGTGTGATACCACATGGATCAGTTAATCAGCTTAACTCGTTGAACCAATTGGAGCTTCGAATGAAGCGTAGGAGACTAGTAATTTCTGAATTTTTTAGATCGCTGGTATCGTTAAAGTAGTAGTCTCCAAGGTGGATTCTACGTCTTTGTGATAAGGCAGGGCATGTGCACAGAAGATGAGAGATTGTCTCCTCTTCTTCTTCGTTCATGCAACTCCTACAAAAATCATTTGCAGGGGCTCCAAGTCGAATAGCATGCCTTCCTATTAGGCAGTGCCCAGTCAGGACACCTATAACGTAGCTAATGTGCAATCTACTTAGAGAGATTAATTGTTTTGAGCGCCTGGCGCTAAGATTAGGCCAAATTAGTTTAGTCGCTACACAGGTGGTGGTGTTATTCCACCTGAAGTTTGTTTTCTCTGTGGTATCTTGCTTTAGCATGAGTTTACATGTAGCTAAGGGGATCACTATGCTAGCATTGTGAGCCAGCAGAGGTAAAGTTGTTCCGCTGTTTGCAAGTATTAAAAAATTTTGCTTTGTATTAAAAAATTACTGAATTGCGAAAAGAATATTTTCTGTGAGATAAAATAAGTTTAAAGCCAATATTTTTAATTTTTGAAAAGATATTTGAGTCGAAACTAAATTTTTACCAAGTTTTTATTTTTTGTAAGAAAATTGTCAATTCGAGTTTTCTCAAAATTCTACTGAATATTGACAACAGTATTTTTTAAAAGATAAAATTAATTTAAAGCCAATATCTCAAAGTTCTGAAAATATATTTGAGTCGAAAATCAATTATTACCAACTTTTATTAATTTTTGTTTTAGGATTTTGTTTTTTGTAAAAAAAACTGTCAATTCGATTTTTCTCAAAATTCCTCGTTGCACAAAATTGTTTTGGAGATAAAATCATTTCTTGTTCGTAAAATTTTCGAGGTGACAAATATTTCTTTTCAGTTTATTCTATTTATAAAAAAACCGTTAATTGAAATTTTTTTTCAGAAATATATTTGTTTAGTATCACGTTACAATATATAATTTAATATTTAATTCATGTCTCTGCGTTATTGGTTCGTGAGATATTTAGGGTTAACCAAATTTGTCACTTCACAACCCGCCTCCTCTCGAAATATTCTGACTCAAATAAAATTATGCTTTAATATGTGCTTTAAGTACTGTCAAACTACTTGACAGTGTACATACTTGCACCCAAATATTCCTTAAAAACGCCGGTTATAGACTTAAGTAGGGAACGACTCAAGTACTTTACGAATCTGGGTATAATATATCTGAATTCTGTTTCTGTTCTAAGTAGTAAAACCGAATCTCTTAAACAATTGAAACGAAAATATTCCCCCAGCTCAAACCAGGAAATTAAAAAAAAAAAAGAAATCCTCATTAAGTTCCAGATCACCTCTTTTTTGTGTAGTCCCTGTTGCTGGTATCATTGTGAGTATAACCGAACAACAAAACTATACATCGCCACACATTCTACCACCAATAAAACCCACAAAAGGACACCTTCCTCTTTTACCCCAAAAAAAAAAACTTCAAATCGAAATTAATCCCCAGGAATATTGTACTTAAATGTGCAACGTTATACAATCTATGCGTTGCACTCCGCAGCAGGACGAAAGCGATGTCGGGCGTTGTGCTCGACTCCGGAAAACAGAACCATTTTCGTTGAAGGTAGTTCAGAACGATGAGTGGATTTCCAGTTCTCTTATTATATTATTGTGATTATTATTGAGTTTTTTTTTTGTTTTTCTGATGCTGATGCAACTTATTGAATGAGAATAAAATTAAAACCTGTGTTAAACATGGATAATGTCCTCTCGATATGCGGTTATGGTTAAATATATTAAAAAATCCCAATTTTCATCATATCGCCCTGGCAACCTTCACCCAAGTGTATTGAATATTAAAGATAAAACAAACACACAAATTACCCATACGGAACACACATTTACAAATTTGCATACCTAGACTGGCTTAAATAATAATAATTGATGTCCTTCGAATGGGTGGAGTGTTAACTATTTTAAGGATTAAGTCTTGGATTTGCAAAAAAAGATATACTTCATTATTTATAGTGCTTTTTACAAGCGTTTTAAAAGAAGACTTTTGGAGCCCAATCACACACTCTTTTTTTAACTTGATCGACTACAACGTTTGAAGGCAGTTTATTTAGTCTTCATCAGTGAGTGGCTAGGTAAAACCCGACCCTTATCCTTATAATTTTTGCATATTTTGTATTTGATTCTGCAAGAGAAGAGTGGTAGAGGTATTAAAAATATGGTTATTAATTTTTCATTTGATTTGGCTCATCAGGGTAACGTAACACAATGAAATTTTGCATAATTTTATAAATACTCATCGTATACAGCTATCTTCGTACGTATGTATGTGTATATTCGAGTAAATAAATGAATATTGTCATTGGTTTGGATCATGGATGATACTCGTATGTATGAGAGATTGAAGGTGTCAGGGTTTTTGGTTTAAATATTACATACATGTATATATTATATGTACATATGTATTATATCCCATTTGCGTTGATGCGTTGATGCGATGATGGGTTTGACTATATGTATATTTGTGCGTTTTAATGAGAACCGTTTTTATTTAAAGTTATGGTCAATTTATTAAAGCATGTGATAGTCTTTTGATGATATTTTAATTGGATTCCTTTTTACATCACGCACAAAGGTGGATATTTTGTAACACAAAGTAAAATTAATTATTGGAAATTGGAATTGATTTTTTTGTTTAAATATTTGTATGTATGTATGTAATACAATTTTTATTGTATAAACCCTATCCGTTGAAGGCTGTTAAGGAGGTGGGGAGGCAGTAGATAAAATTGTATAGAAAAAGTTTGATATAATGACGATGAGCTCCTTGTTGTTTTGTTTTCAATAGAATTCAAAAGTTTTTTGATTTTTTAGTTTTAAAAAAGATGTAATAATAATAATAATAGATAATTATACCAAAAAATACATTGTTTTAAAAACAATATTTTCTTATTTAACTTGTGGGCTGGTTTATTGAATAAGAGCATTGAGAATATTAAGGTAAACAAACGAACATAAAAATCTGGAAAATTTGATTTTTTAAATACTTTCTTATCAAATTTCTTAATTTAGTTCATTGAAGAACTCGACAAATTATGGATTAATATTTATTACAAATATTGTTTGTTATGTAGGGTATTTTTATCGACGAATAATTTTTAAAAAGAAATAAAACATATATATAAAACTTAACGTTATGGCCAAGAATTAAGCTTTATTAAAAGATGACTATTTAAAATAATGTTTTAAAAATGATTTCGGGAAACAGGCCACCATAGCTAACTCGAATAAATTCCAATATAAAGGCCCAATTTTTCACCACTTTTGGGAACGTACATGCCAAATATTCTCTTTCAATTGTCTTGGGCTTATCTTCGTAGACAAGCAACTTCACATAACCTCACAAAAACAGCGGTGTTAAGTTGGACGATCTTTGGGGGCACGCACCACAATCCCATGACGAGAGATAATAAGCTCAATAAAAGTTTGCTTTAAAAAATTGATTGTTTAATTTAGCGAACCAAGCTATTATTCTTATTATAAATTTGCACAATTTGCAAAAGTTTCTCATAAGTAAATCCAATTAAAAGTAGGTAAAAGTATTGCAAGATTGAAAACCACATCTCTAAAAAATATCTATTTCTTAACTCATCTGTTTTTTCACATACTTAAAAATTGTGGTTTAACTATTCAGAATTTTAAATAATACTTAAGAACGTGTTTTTTTTTTTAACAAAAGGAAATATGGAAGTAATACGAAAACAACCTTTTAAAAACCAACAAAATGGCTTGTATAATATATTACAGAAAATCTTTATCCGTATAAAAAAAGTTGTACTGTACACAGTCAAAAAAGAACTACTTGGTTACGCTTAAACATAACAAATAAATCAATAATTAGTTAGAATTTTTCAGAATCATAACCAGTTAAAGAAAGATAAGAAAGAAAAAATGTTTTCGATCTCAGGAAATCACATTTTATTCATGTTTGAAAGTTACCGCGATTTCAAAAAATATCGATTTATACTTAAATGGTTTTTTGTAAATAAAATCGCTTCAGGTAATAACTCTACTTTTATCGTTTTCCTCTCAGAAAACATACACTTTTTGTCAAAAAATTAATAATTTATTTTATAAAGTTATATCCATATCTATATTCTCAGGAAATGGGAAAAAGTTAAAAAAAAAGGCTGGGATGCGACCCACACTGATAACTTCCCATCCCGTCTGTCGATTTGCCTTGTAGGTTTTCGAGTTTTGCTCAAAAAGATGTCAGATAAATTATTCTTACAAATTAAAAAATTACCAATAATATTTTGCATATAAAGAAATAGTTTGATTTCAAAATCTATTTTTCTTAACGAGATTTTTAGTCGAAAACCAATTTTTCCCAATTTTAGTAGCATTTCTTTTTTATTTGTTATATAAACCAATACCAATTGGATGAATAAAATTAATTTAAAGTCAATATCTTCTATTGTTCACGAGATATCGAGAACCGAACATCAATTTTTACCAAATTTTCGTACTATTTTTTATAGATTTTATTTTTTTATGAAAAATCGGACTGTTAGATTTTTATAAAAAAAATTTACTGAATGTCGAAAACAATATTTTCTGTGATAAAATAAGTTTGAAGCCAATATTTTTAATTTTTGAAAAGATATTTGAGTCGAAAGTAGGTTTTAGGTTTTTATTTTTGTAAGAAAACTCTCAATTCGATTTTTCTCAAAAATTTATCGAATATTGAAAACAATATTTCTTATAAGATAAAATGAGATTGAAGCCAATATCTTAAAGTTCTGAAAATATATTTAAGTCGAAAATCAATTTTTACCAACTTTTGTTAATTTTTTTTAGGTTTCCAATTTTTTGTAAAAAAATGTTCTCAAAACTTTACTGAATGTTGAAAAGAATATTTTTTAAAAGATAAAATTAGTTTAAAGCCAATATCTCAAAGTTTTAAAAAGATATTTGAGTCGAAAATCAATTTTTACCAAAGTTTATGGGTTTTTATTAAAAAGAAAAACTGTCAATTCGATTTTTCTCAAAATTTGTCAGAATGTTAAGAACAATATTTTTTTTAAGACTAAATTAGTTGGAAGCCATTATCTCAAATTTTTGAAAAGATATTTGAGTCGAAAATCAATTTTTACTAACTTTGAGTAATGTTTTTTTTAGCTTTTTATTTTTTATAAAAAAAACTGTCAATTTTTTTTCTTAAAACTTTACCAAATATTTAAAACGTTATTATTCGTTGCACAAAATTGTTTTGGAGATAAAATCATTTTTTGTTCATAAAATTTTCGAGGTAAAAAATATTTTTTTCAGTTTTTTTTTGATTTATTAAAAAAACTGTTAGTTGGAATTTTTTCCAAAAATATATTTGTTTGGTCTCGCGTTACAATATATAATTTAAAATTTAATTCAAGTCTCTAGCGTTATTGGTTCGTGAGATATTTAAGGTTAACCGAAATGTTTACCTTTTTCTTAAATTGCTATGGGAAAAAAACCACCCATTCAATTTTTTAGAGAGCCCTTTTTGCATCTTTCTGCATTATTATCTGTATGACAAAATCTATTTGAAGTCGAAATCTCTACTGGTTCTTGAGATGTGGACGGCGAACGTACGGACGTACGAACGTACGTACACACGCACGCACAGACATCTCTCTAAGAATCTTATATTTCGACTCTAGGGATCTTGAAACGTCGAGAAATGTCAAAATTTTCAATTCGACAAAGCGGACCGAATGCAATAACTTTCTATGGGAAGTTAATAAAAAAGCTTTTAGTATACTATGCTAAAACCGAGGGTAAGTCTTTTTTCCAAACAAGCGAAACATAACATAATATTGAGGTACAAAATTTTCGAAATTTCTAAACTTCCTTTTCTTCCCATACAACTTCTTAATTGTTCTCTTTATGAAATCTTGTCTACGTTTTTCATTTTTATTCGGGTTTACCAAATTATGTAAAAACCTTTACAAAGAACTTGGTTATATTTTACTTGCGACGTACATACATATATGGCAAGTCTTACATTCGTAAAAAATATCGAACTCGATACTTATCAAAAAGAAATTGCTAGAATTGTGAAATATGTTGACTTTTAAGTCCTGATTAATCATACCATATTGTTTTTGTATTTAATAAATGAAAGAAAATATTGAATATGAAAGAAAATATTAATATAAATCCAACCAAATAGAAAATAAAAATATTTCTAAAGCTTCAAAATTTAAAATTTGATTTTTAAGTACTAAGCCATAAAGATTAAAATAATAAAATAAATCCAAAAAAACTTGAATACCTTTATGAGCTTTCTAGGGTTATTAGGGGACTTTTAACAGTTTCTTACTAATAAAATTCTTAACTTCTATATCCATTGTCCTTAATATTGGAATTTTAATTTGTGTATTAAACGAGCTGATTGTGTTGTTCCGTTATATTAAAACTTATTGACAAAAAAGTCATACTTTTTCTGATATTTAACAAAAAGTTATGTAAGGATATGTCTTAATTTATGAAATAAATTAATTTATACTATCAATTTATTCTAAGCCAAACATTTTAATGTTAAAATGAGCTTAAATAAAGAAGTAAACAAAAGGACGCATACGCCTAAGTCCAATCTTTTATCAATCTTAAAAAAAATTTAGTTCCCTAGTATAAAATTTGTCAACAGTTTTTAATTTCATTCCGAGAGAAAGTGTAATGCACTTCGAAAAAAAATCTCATCATACAATTTGGTTCTCAAAATTAATTTTAACCTGACCACCAATAATTTAATTTTTAATTTACCACTAATGAAGTGCATTGAGTATGTTAAGGTGATTTTGTGTAGGCCGCATTGAAACCACTTTGCAACTTTGTAGAATACTTTTCTGTCAATGTGGAACGTTCGAATTTCCTTTTTGTCTGAAAACAAACATAATTTCCGCGAATCGTTCTTTTCATCTCCAGCTTCAGACCGATCCACATCCTAGGTAAATTTTTCTCCTGCCTTGTATTGTATTAATTTTCGATCCTACAACCTTCTTTTTCTATATATACATATATATACTAGAGACTTAACAAAAGTCATCATCATCTTCCCTAACAGCCGTGAAATTTCCAAGAAAAGATAATTAAGAATTTCCTTAGTTGTACTAAAATAAACTTCGGATTTTCATAATTTAATTGGTATCAAGTATTTGAAACCGAAATACCCAAAATCTCCCAACAAGGAAGTACGAAAATTGTAATAAAAGCTCAATCAGGTAATTTCTCATTACCTACGAGTAAATTAAAAGTTTTTATACAATTTGCTTTTAGAATTTTATTCTTAACTTTTAAGACATAATCTTGAAGCAACCGAAATTCTGGAGACCCATCAACGGAGCTTTGTGGAGAGTATTACTGTCCACATCGCTCCTGATCAACAACAGGTCGGAATTTGGCCGGGTTACATTCCCGAAAATAAAAGTTAAAAACCAACGTGCTACATACAAACCAAATCCAAACAAAATCCCAATCAAAAATCCAAACAAAAGAGATTCTAAAAATCAGTTTATATTTTATTAAAAAGTGGTAAAATTAAAATAAAAGAAAACATATAAGAGTATAATTATAATAGTTTAAAAAAAAAGGTAATATAAAAAGAAAAAAAGTAAGGTAATGAATTAAAGACAAATTAAATTATTGTTTAAAGTTTTTTTTATTGAAAAGTTTAAACATTATGTATTATATTATTATTATGTATTATTATTATTATGTATTAATTAATAAAAGTGTACAGTGAAAGTAAAATAGAGAGAATGAAAAAAAAAAAAATAAAACAAAGTATTTAAAATCGTAATAACGTAGCCTAATCGTGATAAAAGCGCGCAAAAAATTCGTTCAAGATTAAAATAAATAAATTATTCACAGCTTAACTACAAAAGAAACAAAGAGAAGAGAATATACGAGTGACGTCAAAAAGCTGTGATGTTCAAATGGTAGACATGTGCATTCAAGAGGACACAAGCGTCTACATGTTTTTCTCAAAACCAACCTCTGTCTATCAACTCCTATTCTCACCTCCCGGTGGTGAACATCAGGTGCCTAGTACCTCAACTGGAGATTCGGTTCCAACCCCAGTGGAAAGTTGTTGGAGGCAGCAAACGAGAGAGGGAGGGAGAGGTGTTTCCACTAAGGCACCTCGCCTTATTCAGTCGGCAGCGCCAGCGGAGGAATTCTCGAGATGGAATCAACGGTGGCATCTACAGTTCCAGTAAGGTTGAACTACGTAGTGAACACCTTATAGGGCTTCTACGACTTATTCGGAGCCCAGGCCTATAAGGAGCGGTTTATCCAGCTCCCCGTCCTTGGAGTTATACTAAGGATCTGGCCCTCCAGGTTGGGGGTTGTGCCGTCGGGGTGACTTCCTGGCCACGTAAAAACATCATAGTTGCGAAGCACCAACAAGCTAATTAGAAGAGAAGGATGACAACACCAAAGATATGTTCTTCGAGCTCTTAGACAAAACATATGAGCAGTTTCCTAGCTACGATATTAAAATTGTCCTGGGCGATTTTAATGCCAAGCTAGGAAGGGAAGAAATCTTTGGTGGAATAATCGGCTACAATCGCAAGAGATCGCCAAATCCTTTTCCGACCGAGTTACAAGTAACCTCTCTCGAAGTTCTCTGCCGCCAACACAATGTATCGAAAACCAGTGGCAACATTGCCAAGATGCAATCAGAGAAGCCGCCTCTGATGTGCTGGTTTCCAAGAAACCACCAACAGGGAACCCCTGGTTTTATGAGGAATGTAGGCAGGCAAATGCAGCCAAACAACATAGCGGCACTGCATAAAAGGACGAGAGCTGCTCATGAGCTCTACGAGCAGAAGAGGCGAGAGGAACACCGACTTTTTAGAAGGAAAAAGAGAGGGCATGAGAAGCGTGCGGTCGAAGATGTTGAGAGGTTTAAAAGCAGGAATGAACTTCGAAAGTTTTATGAACAGGTGAAATGAAATTCACAGGAACATAAACCTAGAACCGAAGGCTGCAAAGACGAAAGTGGAAACATCATAGTCAAACATCACATCAAAATCGCAGTCAATGCTAAGGATATGGAAGGACCACTTCTGCAGACTGTATAATGGCGACGACGAACCAAATTCCGCTGTCAGGCAGGATGATCCATTCAACATAGACGACGAAAGCCAACAATCCCGTCCTCCCGACTTAGACGAAGTAAAGATTGCCATATCTAAGCTGAAGTCTAACAAAGCCAGTGTCGTTTTAGACCAGGAAAGTCCACAGTCGATCAAATATTCACACTACGGCAGATCCTGGAAAAAACCCAAGAACACCAAATCGACACCCACCATCTTTTCATCGATTTCGGCCGCATATGACAGCATCTACAGGGACGAGCTGTATAGAGCCATGCCTAGTTTTGTCATCCCTGCCAAACTCGTCCGTTTGTGCAGGATGACCATGGAGAATTCACGCTGCTCCATAAAGGTTGGAAACAACTTAACTGAACCTTTCGATGTCAAAAAAGGTTTTAGACAAGGTGATTTGCTGTCATTGGATTTTTTTAACATCGTACTTGAAAGAATAGTGCAGAGTTCTCACGTCAACACTATAGAGGCACTATCTTTCAAAAGTCTGTCCAATTACTAGCATAATGCTGATGACATTAACATAATCGAAAGAACTCAGCGTGATGTTAATGGGGCTTTTGTGAGTATTGAGGCAGAAGCGGCAAAAATGGGTTTAAAGGTTAATGAAGGCAAAGCAAAGTACATGCCGTCGTCAAGAAAGGACTTACAACACCGACGGCGACGTCTCGGTCAAAACGTCACCATCGACAGACGTAACTTTGAGGTAGTCAAGGACTTCTTCTACCTAGGCTCCGCTATTAACGCAGAAAGCAACACCAGCGCTGAGATCAAACGAATAATAACTCTTGCTAACCGCTGTTTCTTTGGACTAAGAAAGCAATTGAGTGGAAAAGACCTCTCTCGAAGGACCAAAGTGTCGCTATATAAGACCCATATCATCCCCGTCCTGCTATACGGTGCAGAAGCATGGACTATGACAAAAGCGGATGAAAACACCTTGGGTCGTTTCGAGAGAAAAGTATGATCTACGGTCCCGTATGCATCGAAGGGGAGTGGAGGAGAAGATGGAACGACGAGCTGTACGGGCTGTACAGCGACGTATACTTAGCCAGAAGGGTAAAAGTCCAAAGACTAAGATGGCTGGGTCACGTAGAGCGCATTGAAACCAATGCTCCGGCCCGGAAAGTCTTCGAATCCACACCCACAGGACAGCGCAGTAGAGGAAGACCGCGAATCAGGTGGCGCGCACAAGTGGAATGTGACCTCACCCAACTTGGAGCGCGAAACTGGAGACATCTAGCTAGGGACCGAGCTAGATGGAGAAGTTTGTTGGGTGAGGTTAGGCCCTAGTTCACACAGGAATGTAGCGCCACCTTAAATAAGTAAGTAAGTCAAAAAGCTGTTGTGCACATCAACTTCAGGATGTCGGTAGGTCTTCATTTTAAATTTTAAAAACCTTATTTATTTTAAATTTGAAGGAACTAAATAAATACATCTACGAAAATCATTTTCCAAGTTCCAAGAAAATTTCCAATGAAATCCAAAGGAAAATAAACTAAGAAAAAGAAAATTTACTTCTATATATTCAAAGTGAGTGTGAGTGAAAAAAGTGTAAGAGAGTTAAAATTGCGAGTGCAATACCTTAATAGAAAGTGATCATATCGCATGACAGTTTTTACACTCTAGCTCAAATTTGCCTAGATCTTGATTTACCTACATTTTTTTTGTAAATATGTATGAAAGTTCATTGTACTTGCCCAGTGAAGGGACCAATATGATATTGGAACGTTTTGTTTTATTTTTCTTTCTTCGATTTTCTTTGAGCTATTTTGTGTTCATACCAAAACGTTAATAAATAAATTTAAATGAATGATATTTCAATTATATAACATTATTTTTTTATGAAATCTAAAATTAAATAAAACCAAAAATGATTATAAAATCTTATATTTAATAAATCCAAGAATTATATTTTGAATTTAACATGAAAATTAAGTTTTTTATCGTCTCTGATTGAGATCATTATTATGAACAGGAAGTAGGTTTTTTTTTACTAGGGCTGAGGGCTAAGGAATGTGATGCTGCCATACAGTTTTTTTTCTTTCGAATCGGCATGTATAATAAATGTGCGGTTTTTCAGCGGTTAGTACAAGAACCCACCCGAACGACGAGCTAGGCCATAATTACAAGCATGTCAAACCATACTACAATGATCTGAACGCTTATTATCTGTCCGCGATTGTTTTAGAGGGATCCTGTGGACTTCAGAGCAGTCCGGTAAAGTAAAAGATATACAAGTCCAGCTAAATCCGTTACAATTTAAACAGTAAACGGCTTCTTTCAAGTTTTCAGGATTCTATCAAAAATATGAAACCTTTTTTAAAAACTGAATTTTATTTGAACATACCATTTGAATTTATGTATATCAAAAATAATAATAATAATAAAAAAACGATTTTTTGAAACTTTTTCAAATGAAAAACATAAATATTTACCCAATATAACTAAACGGAAAAAAATATAGTTCCAGTCTATACTATACTTGACTTGTATACATTCAAACATTTCAACACGACACAGAAAAATATTAAAAAAATATTCCAGTGCTGATTGTTGTTTTTAGTATGAATGTATCTATCAACATACATACCTATTATAAATATTTTTTTGTTTTTGAAAGAAAAAGTTATTCCAAACATACATATTTCTATTTTGTGTAACAAATATACTATATTTTTCTAACTTGATGTGTAAAGGGAATAAGAGTGAACAGAAAAATGTATAAATGTATAATATATGTATGTCCTTGCAAGCCGCCGTCGTCAAATTTCGTCAAATTTGATGTTTAATGTCTTTTTTGTATAGGTAGGTAGATAGCTATAGGTATAGGTTCATATCTATCACATTTAACTCTCTACTCTACGGAACATCTTCATCTCTGCATGAACAACGGCACTCATAATCGTCATCAACTCATTCTTTTGCCTCATATTTGTCTGTCTGTCCGTTAGTTTGTCACACTAACCCAACTACCCTCATTTTAACCACCAACCTTCACACATATTTGGGAAACGCTAACGCGTCTCCCTTTAAGGATGTGCCAAACTATTAAAAGGGAATGGGTTTTTATTTCCTTATTTTTTAACGAAAAATGTCAGTGCTGGATCTAAAAAACTTCAAAAGCATAGGTAGATACTCGAACTTAATAGGAACTTATGATATCAGACTTTTTAAAACTGAATTGACTATTGTTAGTTCCTTGAACTATTGATAAATTCTTGAATAATATTCACAATTTATCAAATACAAAATTTCAATAAATAATATATCAATAATAATTGTAGCAATTTTCAACATTTGTTTGAAACATAAGATGTTGAATTTTCATCTTAATAAAAAGTAAGAATTTTATCGTAAAAAGTATATTGTATACCGTAAAGATCGTATGGATAAAATTTACTTCAAAGTTGTCGAAAAAGTCGAATACTCATCCAATCATTACTTATTACGAGTAATATTA
The DNA here is from genome assembly GCA_920104205.1 of Eupeodes latifasciatus. Lineage (NCBI taxonomy): Eukaryota > Metazoa > Arthropoda > Insecta > Diptera > Syrphidae > Eupeodes > Eupeodes latifasciatus. The sequence continues at coordinate 156,123,443 of OV049924.1, forward strand.
AATTTTTACTTGTTAATAAGCGAATATTGATAAAAGACAAATGTTTTAAAGTAAACTATAAATGTTTTTAAGGTAAGCAATACTTTTAGAAAATTGTTTAAAAATCGAATTTTATAAATTTAATATTTCCTTCATTTTGCTGATATGTATACCAACGATAATTCTTAAATTTTCAGCACAAATATAAAAAAAAAATTAAATTATTAACTATTTATTATTATTTAATGATTTTAAACTCGCCATAGGAAGTTTTTGTAATCTAGTCCGATTTGTCGAATTGAAAATTTTGACATTTCTCGACGCGACGCTTCGAGGTCCCTAGAGTCGAAATAAAAGATTTTTAGATGTCTGTAGAGATGTCTGTGCTTGCGTGTGTACGCAGTGACGGATTTAGGCTTACTGCCGCCCTAGACTCCGTTCGATGCGCCGCCCTTATTGTTAAATTTTATTTCATAAATTTGTATCCAATATTTTTTTTTTCAAAATAACTTTATTTTATTGAAGTATAATTTATAAATATAATTAATAAACATTTGATTTGATTTTGATTTGATTTATTGAGTACGTTAAAATCCTAACGTTACAGGCAATTATAAATATAAATAACTATAACAATAAAAAAACAATTAAATTTCTAATTTGCATAATTAACGAAAAATCTAATTTTAAACTGTTTTGATTTAATATTTACGTTGACAGAGTCAATTAAGTTATAATGTTTATTAAAAATATTAATTAACTGATTAATCGGACTGTTAGACCCATAGTTCGATCTGCTAAAACTGGGACGTATTGGCAAACTAGTTCTTAACCCAACACGGGCCGCGTTAAAGTTCAAACGACCCAAAACTGAGAAGGAGGAAATAGATCCATTCATTAATCCAACGATGAAGCAAAGCTGTAAAAACTCTCTATGAGCAGAAAGGGATGGGATATTCAAGAGAATTAGGTTCTGAGGGTAGGAAGGCCATTCAATTAAATTTGACCGAGGAAGAAATCGAAGGTAAAACTTTATGAATTTCTTTTGGACACTTTCAATTCTATTTGTGTGAACATTGTAATAAGGGGCCCATATAACACAGCCATATTCTAATACAGATCTGGCAAACGAAAAAAATAGACATTTAATTACGAAGGGATCACGGAACTCACTTCCAAAACGTTTAATAAAACCGAGTGATCTATTAGCTTTTTTGATTATTGAATCGTAGTGATCAGTAAATGATAACTTTGAATCTAGAATTATACCCAGATCAGAAAAGCTGGATTGGACGTGTAAACTAGAGGAGTTTAACATATAATCAAAAACAATGAAATCATGCTTGCGTGTGAAACGCATTGTCTTGCATTTGTCAACATTTAAAAATAAACGATTGTTGTTGCACCATTCCCAAAAACATAGTAGGTCATTTTGAAGAAGATTACAATCATTCAATGAATTTATTTTCCGAAATATTTTAACATCGTCAGCGTACATTAATGAAGAAGAGTTTTTTAAAAAAGATGGAAGGTCATTTATGAATAAGACAAATAATAGTGGTCCCAAATGACTACCTTGAGGTACACCGGAGTTAACTACAAACTTATTTGAGTGATTATGTCTGAAAATTACACTATAATGTCTATCACTGAGGTAAGAAGACAACCAATTGATAAAAGAATCATTTAGTCCAAATCTTGACAGTTTATTTAGAAGAATACTATGATTAAGCTTGTCAAATGCCTTGCTAAAATCGGTAAAAATGCAATCAACTTGCAGATTTTTTTCAAAAGCGTCAAAACAGAACGTTGTGAATTCTAATAAATTAGTGACAGTTGATTTCTTTTTAACAAACCCGTGCTGATTTTCACTAATGATAGAAGAACAATTAAAAGATAAGACATCACAAACTAACAATTCGAACAATTTAGGAATAACAGAGAGTTTGGCTATGGGGCGGTAGTTAGTAACTAAGTGACTAGGACCTTTTTTATGAATAGGTTTAAGAAAAGCATATTTCCATAGATCAGGAAATGTAGAGTACTTAATTGAGTGGTTAAAAAGAATAAATAGTGGGTAAGATAAATGATTTGCACATTTTTTTAACATGAATGACGGTAAACCATCAGGGCCAGAACTTAGACTGTCGTCAAGTTTTAAAATTTGTTCACGAATTGTAGATTCAGTAATCGAAAAATTTATTAGTCCTAAGTGGGCATATTGTTGAGATGTCAGAGGGGATCGAGGGTCAGATGGGAGAGTTTCCTCAAAGGACTTCATAAAAAACTCCGCAAACATGTTGGATATAACTTTAGGATCTTGGCTAGAAAATTTATCAAACACCATACATATTGGGTAGCCATCAGTTTTTCTTTTAATATCAACAAAATTCCAGAATTTTTTAGGATTTATTTTAAAATCATTTCCAGTTTTGGTTAGGAATTCATTGTAAAGATAGTTGGAATAGTTGATAAATTCGTTTTTAAAATCAATATAATTTAGTAGGTCGCTATCAGTTTTAGTTTGATTGAACCTTAACCACGCCTTATTTCTTTTGTTTTTCAAAGATTTCAAATGCCGATCATGGGGGATAGTTATCTTTAGTTTTAACATGACGTAAAGGGATGGTTTCTAAAAAGCAGTCAAATATTATTTTATAAAACTTAAATAACTTATTATCTAGGTTTGAACCACTAAGCAAAGTATCCCAATCAATGAGACTTAATAGATTAAACAATTCATCAAAGTTACATTTTCTAAAATTGAATTCAACAAGATTACAAGCATTCGAAAAGTTACAAACATTCAAGTTCAAAAATATCGATAAAGCAGGATGATGACGATCTTCGATGACAAGTTTTACATCAACATGAAAGATTAATTAGTTATAATCCTTAGATAGACAAATAATAAATATTTTTTTTTTATATTAATCAATTCAAAAATTTTCAAATTTGGATAAACATCTAGAAGACTCCGGGAATGCAATACATGCCATCTTCTATTTTTGCTAAGGAATCTTTGAATTGACAATGGAAATTAATACATTCATTGTTTAACGTCTCTTCCAAATAGTCAGGATACTTATTGACTTATTTATTGGTAAGATTTTTCAACTCGTTTGTATCTATTTCACATTAATTGTCGAAAAAATTGAAGTGTTGGTAAAGTGTTTCAGATGCATTTTTACGCCCGGCTAATTGTAGACTAAGAGTGTCTAAAATAGAGTAATAAACATTTGTGCGAACATTTTCTTGTCCAGAAAAAGGTGATCTTTCATTTACCCGTGAGTCATCTGGCTGCATTTTTCTGGTGGCGACGAGTATCATAACGATAATAATCCTGAACAGGACAGACAGTGCTTTAGCTTTTTCTTCATATTCAGAAAATTGTCTGTCTCTCATGTTTATAGATCTGCACAACGGATGATAAATCAGCTTGAGATTCTTCAAGCTTCTTACTAGCAGCATTAAAACGACCTAAAAATACATTCCAGAAAACGACTAGGATTGCTCTTTCTAAATGTTGTAATTTTCGCTGCAATCTCGTAGCTTCAGATCGCGTAGTCGGTTTCTCATCTCTGCTTTCGGCAATAAATTCCAGTGCATCAATTATTGCAGACCACTCTTTTTCTAATGCGTAACATGCATCATGTCGAGCAGAGCAACGAGTTTGAGAAAGACTCTTAATTCTTAAATTTGTACGCTGCATCAAGATTTCCCAACGATAAGCAGATATAGTAAAGAAATTGTATAGTTCTTGTAAAGTATTTCTAGAGATTTTAACAATACATCCTTAATATATTTAGCTTTATGGCCGATATTTGGTAGAAATTCTAGAAACCTTTTAACAATGTCACCGTTATCACGTACATACATGCATATTGTATAATTATAGTAAGCTGATCGACATGTGCTAAATCAGGCGTAGAACCTACAATTATACCAAAATACTTAGCAGATTGCACTTCACTAGAAATTTGTTGTAGTACTTTATTTTAAATCAACAGTATAATTTCTTCATAGATTGTTTTAGATAAACACGATGTATTCCCACTACCAGGGTGTGCATACAACTTTAAATGTTCAGATAAAAATGGAACAAATTTAGCAAGGAGTCATACTGTTCCTAAAAAAATCCCATTATGAGGATCTCCTATTCATTCTGAATTTCCTCGAAATGGCAGGCCTCTTATTGCTAGTGATTTAATAATTGCAATTGCTCGGTAAAAAATTTGTTTCCATTATATCTTCATCGAGTTGTTTTATTACATTTTGATCAACACGCCCGTGAACTACTGCTCAAGCTTTAAAATGACTAACTTTAGTTTTGTGAAAGTCAGAATATTCATGTTCTTCGATGCGTGCTTTTGATTTCTTCCAGTCACGGAATCCCTCGTCAGTAAAAGCATTCATTTCACCACTTCTACCAAATAATAAGCATGGAATACAAAATACAGAGCCTTTAGTTTCTAAATAAATCTACCACTCACGGCGTTGAATCTCTCCATTTTTCCGTACGTTGAAATAAACTTTTGAAACAATACCTTGTTTTATCACTATAAACATTTCTAGAATTTTTAAAGTCTGCATCATCAGTATTATTGATCCCTGAGGGATGAGGTGAGATTTTTCAATCTTACAATTCTGTTTTGTTTGTTTTCGCAATTTCAAATTTAACGTAGATTTTCTAGATTGAATTTTTAAATTGGCAAACAGACGTTATGATTTTTGATGCGTTCCGAAACTTTAGACCGAAGATATATTTGTGCCTTTTATTAAGATATGTTTAAATGTAGAAACGCTTTCAAGTGTTAAGCATTTCATACATTTTGGCGCCCTTCAAATTATGCCGCCCTAGGCCTGGGCCTCACGGGCCTAGGCGTAAATCCATCACTGTGTGTACGTACGTTCGTCCGTATGTTCACGACGTTTTTTTCTTCGTCCATAGATCAAGAACCAGTAGACATATCGACTACAAAAAAAATTTTGTTAAACGGATAATAATGCAGAAAGATTCAGAAATGATTCTCAAAAAAAAAAAAGCTTGGGTGGTGTTTTTACCACAGCACGAACCAATAACGCTAGAGACTTAAATTAAATTTCGTAACGCGATACCAAACTAGTATATTTTTGCAAAAAAAATCAAATTAACGGTTTTTTATCAATCAAAAAAAAACTGAAAAAAAATATTTGTCACCTCTAATATTTTATGAACAAAATATGATTTTATCTCCAAAATAATTTTGCGCAACGAAGAATAACGTTTTTGACATGTGGTAAAAATCTGAGAAAAATCTAATCGACAGTTTTGAACAAAAAACGAAAACCTAAAAGAGCATTACTAAAAGTTCGTTAAAATTGATTTTTGACTCAAATATCTTTTCAAAAACTTGGGATTATGGCTTCCAACTAGTTTAATGTTATTAGAAATACGGTTTTTAACATTCGGTAACATTTTGAGAAAAATCGAATGTACAGTTCTTTTACAAAAAATAATAACCTAACAAAAAAATTAATAAAAGTTTGTAAAAAATGATTTTCGACTCAAATAACTTTTCAAAACTTTAAGATATTGGCTTTATACTAATTTTATCTTTTAAAAAATTTTGTTGTCAACACGCAGTAACATTTTGAGAAAAATTGAATAGACAGTTTTTTTACAAAATATTAAAAACTTAAAAAAAACTAACAGAAGTTAATAAAAATTGATTTTCGACTTAAATATCTTTTCAAAACTTTGAGATATTGGCTTTAAAATAATTGTATCTTTTAAAAAATATTGTTGTCAACATTCAGTAAAATTTTGAGAAAAACGAATTGACAGTTTGTTTACAAAAAATAAAAACCTAAACAAAATTAATAAAAGTTTGTAAAAATTGATTTTCGGCTCAAATATCTTTTCAAGAATTAAAAATATCGGCTTTAAATTAATTTTATCTTATAAGAAATATTGTTTTCAACATTCGATAAAATTTTGAGAAAAATTGAATCGACAGTTCTTTTTACAAAAATTAAAAACCTAAGAAAAGCATTACTTAAAGTTGATAAACATTGATTTTCGACTCAAATATCTTTTCAAAAATATTTGCTTCAATTTAATTTTATCTCACAGAAAAAATTGTTTTCGACATTCAGTAATTTGTTTATAAAATCCAACAGTCCGTTTTTTTATAAAAAAAAAATAAAATCTACAAAAAATAGTACGCAAAATTGGAAAAAATAGATGAGATTTGTGTTTGTTGTATAAGAAATAAAAACTTTTAAGAAATGCTGCTATAATTGGTAAAAATTGGTTTTGGACTAAAAATGTCGTTAAAAAAATAGATTTCGAAATCAAACTATTTCATTATATTATGCAAAATATTATTTGTATTTTTAAAATTTTTAAGAATAATTCAACTGACAACTTTTTTACCAAAACACGAAAACCTACAAACTTTTAAGCAAGACAAATCGACAGACTGGATGGGAAGTTATCAGTGTGGGTGGCATCCTAGCCTATTTTTTATCATGTTGTTGAAAGAAAAGCAAAATCTGCGTGTTTTTATTTCAGCTTGTTGAAAGTCAATTTTTAATTAATTAAAACTCAACTTCTTTGATAAAATACATAAAAAGCCTTATAACAAACATCATAAGATAGGAATTTATCTTAAAAAGTTTAGATTCCAAAAATTTACTTATATTTAATGACCTATAGAGGCAACAATTCAAAAGTTTAAATGCAAAAACAAAAATTTGAATATTGAACCTGGACTAGCTGATTTTTGAGCAATGATTTTACAAATGTAGGAATAAAATCCAAATTTATTATTTAAAATAAACGTTTAAGATATTTTTTTTGGATATTAAACAAAATTTAAATAAATAAAGAACATTTTATTGTTTATGCTGCCTTCATGTCTCTTTTGAGCGTTTTTATTAAAAAAGGATTTATATTGCATAGTCTATAGCTGCATTTAATAGAATGTTAGCAGTTTTTTTGATTATTTTTCATTATTTGATTGTATCTCATTTTTGCTTTGTATCTCCAAACTCGTTAATAAACGTTTTGGATTCCTCATATTGAAAAGAAAAAAAAAACAATTTAATGAATTTTAATTACTTTTTCCCACTGAATCTGAATACCAACATTACAATTTCAGAAAAATCCAAATTAAGTCGTCCAAACTAAACTTAAAAGATTAAAATTTAAAAAAAAACACACATAATAATGGGTGATTTTTTTGAGGTTAGGATTTTCATGCATTAGTATTTGACAGATCACGCGGGATTTCAGACATGGTGTCAAAGAGAAAGATGCTCAGTATGCTTTGACATTTCATCATGAATAGACTTACTAACGAGCAACGCTTGCAAATCATTGAATTTTATTACCAAAATCAGTGTTCGGTTCGAAATGTGTTTCGCGCTTTTTTATCGACAAATTTTGTTCAGCGATGAGGCTCATTTCTGGTTGAATGGCTACGTAAATAAGCAAAATTGCCGCATTTGGAGTGAAGAGCAACCAGAAGCCGTTCAAGAACTGCCCATGCATCCCGAAAAATGCACTGTTTGGTGTGGTTTGTACGCTGGTGGAATCATTGGACCGTATTTTTTCAAAGATGCTGTTGGACGCAACGTTACGGTGAATGGCGATCGCTATCGTTCAATGCTAACAAACTTTTTGTTGCCAAAAATGGAAGAACTGAACTTGGTTGACATGTGGTTTCAACAAGATGGCGCTACATGCCACACAGCTCGCGATTCTATGGCCATTTTGAGGGAAAACTTCGGAGAACAATTCATCTCAAGGAATGGACCGGTAAGTTGGCCACCAAGATCATGCGATTTGACGCCTTTAGACTATTTTTTGTGGGGCTACGTCAAGTCTTAAGTCTACACAAATAAGCCAGCAACTATTCCAGCTTTGGAAGACAACATTTCCGAAGAAATTCGGGCTATTCCGGCCGAAATGCTCGAAAAAGTTACCCAAAATTGGACTTTCCGAATGGACCACCTAAGACGCAGCCGCGGTCAACATTTAAATGAAATTATCTTCAAAAAGTAAATGTCATGGACCAATCTAACGTTTCAAATAAAGAATCGATGAGATTTTGCAAATTTTATGCGTTTTTTTTTTTTAAAAAAGTTCTCAAGCTCTTAAAAAATCACCCGATATAAAGCTCAGATCAAATGGAAGAATAATGGCCAAAATTATCTTTAAATAATAGGAAAACAATTATAAATGGTAGTCAATACTTACAAAAGAATTGCTTAAAGTTATAGTTTATCAGTTTTCAATATACGATACTAGTACAAATAATTATAAATTGTGACTAACTATCTTGTGCCTGATGTTAAAATGTTTTTTGACTTCTCTATGTTTGATTAAAATCTCAAGTTCGAAATTTTTTAAGAAAGGAGTTGCAGAGAAATTGATATCACCTCCGCTCTTACTTTTAACAATTTATTAATTTTCTAACATTTTGTTCTTATTACTTTTTGGAAATTCAACTAGTGATACAAGTGTTTATTTATTTATTTGTCCATGAGTAAACTTTCTTAGTCTTAAAAGTATGTTAACTTAAAAAAAAAAAATAAATACGTATTTGTGTTCATTGAAACTTTGAGTAGTTTAACAACTTTGGCAAAAATGAAAATAACAAAAATTAATAAGTTTAGTAAACAACTATTATTATTCATTCAAAATCACAATAACTATTATTTTATTTTTGAAAACATTTTTAAAGCATTCAAAATCGATTACACCGGCATAGATATTAAAAAATGTACAATCCCGTTGTACTGGTTTATTGATACCATAATAAGTCATAATTAGATATAGAAAAAATGTGTACCCTTGGCCTTAAACAATGAGCCAGAGTATGTAATTTAAAAAGCAATTGTAAAGGCGGAAAATCAAAATTATCAGTTACAACATCACGCGCAAAAGATATAGACAGATTCAAGACTTTTTAAGTCAATTAAATAGCATTGAGAGCAAGAGCACGCGGTTTAATGTGTGGAAATGCATATCATAAGTTGTGTGCTGAGATTTCCGAAGATACTTATAAAGATCTATTAAAACCTAACTCGAAAATTCAATTCCATTGCTCTGATTGTGCTAAACTTTCACTTCGCGATCTGTTTATTCAATTTGGCGCGCTTTTTTCTGTTGTTGACTCTCTTAAACTAAAACTTGAAGAGTTATCTCTTAATCAAAAGAGTTCCCCTGTTCCTTCCTTACCAGTAGTAATAGAAAGTGATAAAACCATTATAGTCCCACCTTTGCCGATGCATGCCAAGTCGCCTTGTACATTAAATAAACACCTAAACGATAATTCGGCATCTGATATTACGGAAAGTGGTTCTTCAAGAAATTGTGCATTAAAACATGTAAACTCTTGCCCAAGCAAAACCAGTGATATGCAAAATCTAACTGAAAATAAGAGAGACTTACATAATAAACAGCAGAAAAATTGTGTTGTTGGGATTGATGAGATGGAGAGCAATATGAATGTTATCTCTCTCCCTCAACTTAAATGGTTTCATGTGTCTAAATTCTCAAATTCCACATCATGTGAATCTGTAATAGATTATGTCTCAAACAAACTTAAAATAAATAAACCTGATGTTAAGTGCTTTAAGCTTATTAAAAAAGACATTGACCCTGCATCTCTGGAATACATAACTTTTAAAATTGGAGTGCCAGAAGATTTTGCCAATGAAGTTCTTACTGCTAGTAATTGGCCAAAACAGGTTTATGTGAGAGAATTCCGTCGCCACACAAAAAACTTATTTGCGACTCAGAGAGCCTTTCTAACATAGACTCAAATAAAACTGCATGTTCTTCTTCTCAGCCTACATCTACCACCGCCGCTACCGCTGCCGCCGCTGTCACCAATAAAAATAATTATCTCTGCATTTATTATCAAAACATGGGGGGGTTCTCTTCGAAACTAAGAGAGCTCTTTTTCGCAATTGATTCAAATAATGAATATGATGTATTTGTTTTTGTTGAAACTTGGCTTCATGCTCACATCAATACAAGCGAAATATTTGATGTCAACATATTTTCAATCTTTCGTCTTGATCGGTTTGACATCTCTAAAAGTCGTGGAGGGGGTATACTTGTGGCTGTTCGCCGTCCAATTCGGGCTTATGCCTTTAACTTGGATGTTGTGTTGGAAGAAAATGTAGTCAACATCGAACAACTCTGTATCAGGATACATGTGGCTGCATCAAAAGACCTGCTACTTTTTTTAAGCTACATTCCACCTCAATCATCTGCGACTGTCTTCAACAAACATATCTTTAATATTGAATCTATTCTTTCTCAATATAATGATTTAAATGTATGTGTTCTTGGTGACTTTAATTTAGGTGATATTTATTGGGAACGTAAATTAAATGATGATAAAATGTTACCTAGTCGAATAAATTCTGAGTCTGAAATAATTGTAATTGATAGTTTATTTTCTCTCGGATTTAAGCAAATAAATTGTATTTATAATTCATTAAATAGACTTTTGGACCTTTTGTTTGTTAATGAAGATTTAAAATCTAAATTATTTGAATGTTCCCCTTTATTATTAAACTCTGTTCATCACAAGGCTATGCAAATAAGTTTTGAAAACTTTAATTTTAATAATCTTTCTAATTTTAATGATAATGGAAGTTTTATCTTTAAATTTAATTGTAATAACTTATCTTCATTAAATCGCTTTTTTGATTCTATTAATTGGGAATGTAAACTGAAATACAAGACATTAAGTGAATGTTTCAACATCTTCTTGGATATTTATTTTGAAGGTTTAAATCTATATGTGCCTAAAATATTAAAAAGAGTAAATAATCATCCACCTTGGTATAATGCACGTTTATTAAAACTCAAAAATGCGAAAACAAGAGCTCATAAAAAATTTAAAACTTCTAATTTGCTCTCGGACTATGAATTTTTCTGTCGACTTAGAAAAGAATTTCTGTTTTTATCTAAATTTTTGTATAGTTCCTATTGCCAATCAATTGAACAAAATTTAAAACGTAATCCTAAGGCCTTTTGGAGATTTGTAAATGATAAGCGAAACAGTGTTGGTTTTCCTGATTGCATGCAATATAATGGAGTTTCATCAACAAATTCAAATGAAATAGTTGAAATGTTTGCTAGTCATTTTCAAAAAATTTATAGTTCGTCTAACTCGTTTTCAAGTTTTCCATGTAATTTAGCACCCATAACAGATTGTTGTTCCATGTTTGTTGAATTTGATGAAATTTTTACTGCGCTTAAAGAGCTTAAGCCTACAATTTTTCCAGATTTACTTGGGATTTACCCAATTGTTTTAAAATCATGCGCTTCCGTCTTAAGTCTGCCTTTACAAATAATTTTTAATAAATCCCTTTCAACAGGAACTTATTTAGATGAATGGAAGACTTCATGTATAATTCCTCTATTCAAATCTGGAATGAAGGATTTAGTAATTAATTATAGGCCTATTTGCCATATGCCAGTAGTGCCCAAACTTTTGGACAAACTTATGCACCAAAAAATTGTTTACATAATTGGTAATTCTATTTCTAAATTTCAACACGGGTTTTATAAAGGTCGATCAACGTGCACAAATTTAGTTGAGTTTACCCATTTTTGTTCATCTGTTATGGAATCCGGTACACAGGTTGATGTGTGCTACACAGATTTTGTAAAAGCGTTTAGCAGAACTAACTTGAATATTTTGTTGGCAAAACTTAAAGCTTATGGTTTTGATGGCTCAGTTTTAAAATGGTTTGAATCTTATTTATTAGGAAGAAAACAGATTGTCTACATAGGCAACTATCATTCTAAGGAAATCTTAGCTTTGTCGGGTGTACCAGAAGGAAGCCATTTGGGTCCTTCTTTGTTTTTATTGTACATTAATGATCTTGTAAGTGTTTTTCGTAATTGTCATGTTCTTATATTTGCTGATGACATAAAAATTTTCAAAGAAATAAAATCTATTAACGATTGTTTTTCCTTCCAAAATGAACTTAATAGATTTCATGATTGGTGTATTACTAATGACCTTGTGCTTAATTATGACAAATGTGCTGTAATGACTTATAATCGCATTTTGCATCCAATTTTGTCGGATTATTTAATGAATGACATTAAACTATTAAGGGTATTTGAAATAAAAGATCTTGGTGTAGTTTTTGATTCCAAACTTTGTTTTGAGCGCCATGTTGACTGCATAGTTTCAAAAGCTAATTCCCTTTTAGGATTTATTAAAAGAAATTCCTCTGATTTTAAGGATCCTTATACGGTGAAGTCTGTTTATTGTTCCTTAGTTCGACCGGTCCTTGAGTATTGCAGCATTGTTTGGTTTCCTACTACAGTAAAAAACGTTAACAGAATTGAAAGAGTGCAGAAATGTTTTTTGAGATTTGCTTTGAGAAATTTTGTTTTACCTGTTAATGTCTCTTTAAACTATACTTCTAAATGTTTGTTGTTGGGTTTTGAAACTCTTGAAAAGCGAAGGAAGGTTTTTAGTGTTATTTTTATACGTGATATTTTATGTTTTTCAATTAAATGTGATAATTTACTTTTTTTAATGAATGTTTATGCACCGTCAAGATCATTAAGATCAAGAGAATTGTTGTATGCGGAGCGCCACTCTACCTTGTATGGTCAGCGGGAGCCTATTTGTCGTAGTATCAATCTGTTTAATATTGCCAATGAAGATGTTGATATATTTTGCATGTCCAGAGAAACTTTAAGAAATTCTCTCAAATATGTTGATTTTTAACTTAATTATTTATTTCTGCTTCTATATGTACATACATTATATTTATAATTTATTTTACTTTGTTCTAGTTTTTTTTTTTTTTTTTTTCAAATCTGTTGATATTTTCATATCGTAGATAAATAAATAAATAAATAAATAAATAAATAAATAAACAAATAATTTGAATGTGTAAGGACATTTAAAGTCGTTAGAATTTCTTATCATAATCCAAACATAGAGATACCTTTAGAGATATCGTACTCTACATGCATTTTAAAATCTAATATTGCATCAAATATAGCTCCTAATTCACTGTTTAAAATTTTATAATTATACATAATAGGGTTAAATGACGTTGAAAATGATAGAACACTAAGTTTTCCTATATTTTTTTTGAAAGAGACATATTGAGTAAACTTATATTTAAAAGAGAAGTAGCTGAGATATCAGACTTAATTTGATTGAAAAAGTGATGCAAAATAATCACAAACCACTTGAAGATCACTACTTGTAGCTATGAGCAGATAAAATTCCCAAAAATTTCCTCTTAGTATAAATAAAGTACACGAAACATTTTGAATTCGTTTTAATTTTTGATTCAATAGTCCAGACATAGGCACGAGTACGATAACTTTGGCGCCAAGATATAATAACGGTTTTTGGTAGAGGGTCTTAATACAAGCATTTTTTACTACGGGAGGGGGGGTCTATCTCCCCCCGTTTAGGCGGGAGGGGCAATTTAAAAAAGTTATTATTTAAAATGGAAAAAAATAATTAAAAAATAACGGTGATACTTACAATTAAGTTGTATACATTTTTTTAAAGCCAACATTCTGTTCTATTAGCCAGTTTTTAAATCAAGTCAAAACTATGCGTAGTTTTTGAAAAATTTAATTTTAAACTCAAAATTTGAGTAAAAAAAGTTAAAAAAAAGGTTTAAAGTGTAACTTTTTCAATACTTCAAGATTATCTACCTTTGTATTTATTTCAGAATTTATTGTTCTTATTTGTTTTTGATCAAAAACTGAAAACTAGATGATTTTATGTCTTTTAGTTTTTGAGAAAATTGAAAATAAAAATTTAATTTTAAACTCAAACTTTGAGTACAAAAAGTTAAAAAAAGGTTTAAAGTGTAACTTTTTCAATACTTCAAGATTATCTACCATTGTTTTTATTTCAGAATTTATTGCTCTTATTTGTTTTTGATCAAATACTGAAAACTAGATGATTTTATGTCTTTTAGTTTTTGAGAAAATTGAAAATAAAAATTTAATTTTAAACTCAAAATTTGAGTAAAAAAAGTTAAAAAAAGGTTTAAAGTGTAACTTTTTCAATACTTCAAGATTATCTTCCATTGTTTTTATTTCAGAATTTATTGCTCTTATTTGTTTTTGATCAAATACTGAAAACTAGATGATTTTATGTCTTTTATTTTTTGAGAAAATTGGAAATAACCACAACTACTATTTTAATTTAATTCTATTTTTTTTGCTTGAGTGGTCTTATTTTGATAGTAATAATGGTATTTGCGTATGCGTAATGCGTGTTTGGGTGTATGCAACAGTAAGGTGTGCGCGAGTTTGGGTGTGTGCAACAGTGGGATCTGTAAAGGGGGGCATGCTGCCCCCCTGCAACCCCCCTGCTTGGGAACACTATAGGATTTGGGGTGGGTGCAAGTTGGAGTGCGTGCAAGGTGGGGAGGGTGCAAGGTGCAGTGGGTGCAAGGTGCAGTGGGTGCAAGATGGGGTGCATCCAAAGTTTCTTTTGTATTTAAATAAGCTGGATTTAAGAAAAATTAATTTACCTCTTAATCCATATTCGATTATTACTATCAAAATAAGACTACGTTAATACTTAAGCAAGAAAAAAGTAATTTAATTAAAATATTTTGTTTTGGTAATTTTCAATTTTCTCAAGAACTAGAAGACATCAAGTCATCTAGTTTTTAGTTTTTGATCAAAAACAAATAAGAGCAATGAATAAAAAAAAAATAGTAAATAATCTGAAAGTTTTGAAAAATTACACTTTAAACCTTTTTTTTTAACTTTTTTTATCACAAATTTTGACTTTAAAACAATTTTTTTCAAAAACTATGCATAGTTTTGACTTGATTTAAAAACAAGCTAATAGACAAAAATGTTGGCTTTAAAAAAAGGTATAATAATTAATTATAGGTATTACCGTTATTTTTTAGTTATTTTTTTTCCATTTAATGTACATATTTTTTTAAACTGCCCCTACCGCCTAAATGGGGGGAGATAGACCCCCCCGCAAATAGTAAAAAATGCTTGTTTTTAACTGTTCTATACAAATCCGTCATTAAACTTTGTCGCCAAAGTTATCGTACTCTCCCCCAGACATATTATCAGTGGAAAATATTCGCTTCGAAAACTAGGATTGACTTTACTCTTACCTTGCATTTTAATCGCAAGATTTTTCAAACACAATAGGCTCTTGTGAAACCATTCATTCAGAAACCTTACAAAGTTACCAGCTATGTTTTGACAGCAAAAAAAATAAACTTTATTTGATACTACTCAGCAAATTATTAATATCAATGTAAAGAGCTTTATAGTTAATTTAATTAAAAGAGATAAAATCCATAGAAATATTCAGAGCATTATTGTGTACATAATTTGTATCATAATTAAGAAGAGCGATATCTTCTTTAAGCAAAGATGCATTCAAATCTTCATGAAGAAAAACCAAATCCTAGAATATTAAAAACATTATTAATATGTTTTTTTATTATTATTAACTATTTAAAGCAGGCATAGTATCTAAAACTATTGTTTCATTTTCATTGAAAAGATTAAACAAAAATAAAATCCCCTGACACTAGAATTTAATTCTTTTATGATAGATTAAATATTATTTACATATACATATGTATGTGAAGTATAAATAATTTGAAGAAAATATGTATTTGATTTTACTACACTTTTATTTTGTTAATCCAATAATTGTAGTAAAACTGAATCGGTCTTGAAAAATGTTAAACACTTATTGTAGTAATTCTACGAACATTTTTCAGAGTGTGGTGAGGGCGCTGTAAGCCAATCGAACGTTCCTGTACGTTGATGTGAGGGAAAGAGGAGTGAGATTTACATAGTTGTCGTCATTGTCATTATTATCACCACTCAGGACAGGGTATAGACATAGAGCAGTAGTTATACCAATGATCACTTTCAAAAGTACCAATACTAACAGCACCAACAACAAATCTTACTGTTTACATTTAATTTTATGTTATGACGACTGGAAATAAAAATAAAAAAGTAAAAACAAAACAAAATCGAATAATAACAAAAAAATGAAACAGAATCAAAACAAAGAACAATAAAAAAATAAAAACACTATACAAAAAAATCTGTAAAATCTCCAACGAAATATAATACACAGTAAGTTGAATGGAGAGGGAGGAAAAAAGAAGCAAACATTAAAAAAAAAAAATTAATTGAATTTCTGTTTCATTGAATTACAACGACCTATAACCTACATAAAAGTAGTCCCAATGGCAGTGTATAACCCGAAGCTTAAACCAGGTCGTTTAGCTTGTATTCGTTGTATCTATGTACGCTGTACGGTACGTCTATGGCTTAGGTTATTTTTGTAAAACGATTTTAATATTTTCTTTCATTAAACAAAAAATATATTAAAATCGGTTCTGTCGTTTAGAGCTACATTTACGTTTAACCAAAATGAAAATGAATAGGTTAGCTATGGTATCTAAGGTTACGCGCTGATTTTTTGAACCATTAAATTCTATTAAGGGAATTTAAAGCTCTTAATTGTGTTGTGTTTATTTGATGCGTAAGATGAAAGCAAAGACCTATAGGTACCTACCTAAGGTGATTATGAATAGGTGTTAAGCATGAATTTGTAATTTTACTTTAGGCACAAAACAAAAATGTTCATCTTGTAAGCTTGATGGGGTTTCTGTTATTGAATAAAAGTGTCAAACCATTGACTCTCAGGTCTGCGTTTCATTCACACAAAATATGTGAACATAAATAAACCCGCATACAAATATTCCTCCATATAATAACATATATGTATATGTATAAGCCACTTGCTAACAAAGTTCAAACATATTACTTTGCAAATATATGTATGTAATTAATACACGAGTGAAATTCAAAAGGCACAAGAATAATAATTCGTATGATACTTTTGATGCGATTATATAAACTTCATGTGATAGTTTTATTTCACTAAGCCATGATGAAAGACCGAAATCAGGGAGCTTATTTTTGGCGTGAAAGGAAACAAAGCTTCAAGTAGTTTCACATATGTACATGTATTAGAAGGCGGAAAAAAGCATCTTTTCGAAAAGAAATGACGGAGAAAACGAAATAAGATACATTGTTTGCTAATGACTGATCTCAAAATACGGCACTACTATAAGAAGCGGTAAAGTTAACAGCAGACTTGTCTTATATTTGGCTTGAGTGAAATTATTCACATACTAACTTACTTTAAGGTTCTCAGGCCTATAAAGTCCATGTGTGATCCCTAACGGGACAAAGGACCACAACTGCTATCGTGGGAGTTTTCTGGCAATGTGTTTGAGCTCGGGTGTATTCATAAACTAGTACAATCGCATTTCTTTTCTGATGCATTTGTGAACGCACTACCAATGCAGAATGTCTGCAGTAAACAAAAAGGTCTGACTTAGTCCGATTTGTATGTAAACAGAGTTCATAAACGTCAGAGAAAAATGGCTGCCAAACAAATTTTGTTGAACTTGATTTTTGATTTGCTTACCGAAAAAGAAAAGAAAATTATAATTGGCACAAATATCTTGCAAAGAAAAAATAGAAAGAAAATTATAACGAAACAATTTTT
This sequence comes from Eupeodes latifasciatus, assembly GCA_920104205.1. Taxonomy (NCBI): domain Eukaryota; kingdom Metazoa; phylum Arthropoda; class Insecta; order Diptera; family Syrphidae; genus Eupeodes; species Eupeodes latifasciatus. The sequence continues at coordinate 156,141,010 of OV049924.1, forward strand.
AAGCTTAAAAAATTATCTTTCTGCAGCCAAACAAATTCAGCTGCACAATCTGCCCGACGCTGACGACAGATTGACGTTTATGATCGGTAGGTACTGCAGTTCGACTAGATTAGTTCGATCGAAAATCCGACTTTATGAATGCAGATAACGCAGTTCTTAGTTAGGCTGATGTTTATGAATACACCCCTCCCTTCAGCTCTTCCCCAATCTCGATGATTCCTTATCGATCAATCCTCTGCACCCGCTTTCGAAAGATTGTTCGCATGCACCTTTAAATGAGCGTTTAAAGTTTCCTTTTATTCGTGGTTGTTATTTTCTAGGTGGTTTGTCTTTAAACTGATAGTGTTGTTTTTCTAAACATCGAAATATAGTAGCCTTGATCAAATGAGCTTATACGGGACACCCGTATGCTCGGCAGAGCAAGACAAATTAACTTCCTGTAGATAAGCACTGTCAAGCGCCTTCTCAAAATCGATGAACAGCAGGTAAAGTGGTAATCAATATTCAACGTTCATCTCGATGATAATCCGCAAAGTGTTGATGTGATCAATTTGGGAGTATTCAATGCGCAAGTATGCTTGTTCTACGTCAAGTTAATGCTTCGAAATGCTATCTTACGCGTTCTACACTGAACCAAAAAGGTACGTAAATATAATAAAAAAGTTCGTTGAGACAATGAATAAAATGATTGAGTTTGTCCAATAAACATATTAATTGTGTCAGTGAACTATCGTTTATTATTCTCTATTTCCGGGTGAAAATTTTACA